>CM040621.1:45269648-45339467 GCA_022817965.1 Solanum lycopersicoides
ATATTGTTGAATTTATGTATGTATGTCGTGAAGTGCTCAATCCACATTAGTTACCGAGTAGGAGCATTGAGTGGGAGTAGTAGTATGGGATGCTATTCTCACATTGCACTTGGTGTGACCTATACCTACTATGGGAGAAGAGTACCTTCATGAAATCCGTGTGAATGAGTACTATGGTGTAGTGTTATGGGGATTATTGTGGAGTACTTGAGTAAATGGAATCCATTAGGAGTACTAAGTGGGAGTGGTAGTATGGGATGCTACTCTCACATTGCACTTGGTATGACCTATATTTCCATGAGTGTTTTGCATATGTTAGCCAAGGGCGTGGATTTGATTTCCAACGAAGTAAGCCTAAGATTTGGTAGTTTTAAGGGTCGCTTTGGTGTGCTTTGAAGGGAGGTGTAATGAAAATCCCTTCTTAGCTCACCTTAGGGAGTCTTAGGATAACCTTGGGTTAGGGCAACTTCAAAGGAAAAGAGTTCATATGACTTGGACCGTGCATTCACTGTAAGGTCTCCATTGTAAGAATCCATTATGTTCACTGTGATGCTTTATTCAATTTTCATTGTAAGTTTAGTAAGTTCATTGAAATGTTCCTTTTGATTACTCTAAGTTTTGGTAAAGTTGCCATAAAGTGTTGATTGTCGATTCTTATGTTGGTTTGTTTCTAGATTCATGAATATTGCTTTAATTGCATGAAAAGTTATTTTTACTAAAATGTCCCTTTTCGTATGTTTTTGCATATGCCATACTTAGTACATTGTTGTACTAACCCATACTTTTATATACCTTATGAGTATAGGTTGGAAGCCTTTTGGAGGATCGGAGTTGAAGCTTGGGAATTCTATCTCTCAAGAATTGGGTATGTCCTCATATATTCGAGGACATAGTTTTATGTTTCTTAGTTTCTTTATTAAGACTTAAAAATGTATTTACTTTTATTGTAAAGGGCCGTGTCCCTAAGATTTTAAGTTGTGTCTTAAGTTGGCTTGTGACGATAAGATTTCCTAGTATTTATGAAAAGACTTCTTTTATTATTATTATCGTGAAAAGTTTTAATTCCGCACTACTTTTCATGCTTTATGTTATGAATGCTAGTTAGAGGGCTTGTACGAGACCCCAAAGGGGTCAAGTACGCCCGGTCATGATTCGAAGGTTTCCCTAACTTTTAGGGGGTGCTTTCGGGTCGTGACAGACTTGGTATCAGAGCATAAGGTTTTGGGAAATAGTTTAAGGTCTGAAAGTCTCACAAGCCACATCTAGTAGTATCTTGGTCATTGGTGTGAGTCGCGACACATCCATGGACAAGAGGCTATAGGATGCTAGAAGTTTCACTTTCTTCTCTATTCTAGTATCGTGCCTTAGAGTTGAGTATATAAGGTGTCTATTCTCAACCTCTTCTTTTTGTGTTTTTAGGACATGAATACGAGGAGATCGACCGCTAGAAGGGAGGAGGGAGGTGTACCAAATGAGAGAGTCCTTCCCCTTGTTGACCAAGTTCCTATTGTTGGCTTAGGGGAGGAAAATGAGGAGGTTCCTCTTCAAGAACCTCAAGTGCCTCCGGAACCTGAAGGACCTCAAGTGCCTCCTATGCCTCAAGCTCCTTTTGTTGAGGGTGATATGACTAATGCGGAGTTGAGGGCTGCCCTAATGAACTTGACCCAACTCATGACGGCTCAAGCTCAAGTTGTCAACAATCACTTTGTGGGCCAAGCTAACCTAGGAGATAGGCCCCAACCAAATGCTAGTACTCCCGCTTCTAGGATTCGGGATTTCATGAGGATGAACCCTTCTACTTTTCATGGCACTAAGGTGGATGAAGATCCACAAGGCTTCATAGATGAGGTTTTCAAGGTGGTAGATGCTATGGGTGTGACCCCTAGGGAGAAAGCGGAATTGGCCGCTTACCAACTTAAGGATGTTGCTCAAGTGTGGTATGAGCAATGGAGGGGTGAGAGACCCTTAGAAAGAGGACCGGTTGATTGGGAGGAATTCAAAGAGGCTTTCCTAGATAGATTATTTCCTTTAGAGTGGAGGGAGAAGAAGATGGTTGAATTCATGAACCTCCGTCAAGGGGGAATGAGTGTGCAAGAGTACTCTCTCAAATTCACCCAACTCTCTAAGTATGCCCCAACCATGGTGGCCAACCCTAGGGCTAGGATGAACAAGTTTGTGATGGGCGTGTCTAGCTTGGTGGAAAAAGAGTGTCGTACGGCTATGCTTCTTAATGACATGGATATCTCTAGGCTCATGGTTTATGCACAACAAATTGAGGAGTCCAAAATTAGGGAGATAAGGCAAGAGTGTAAGAGACTAGGTCGGATGATTCTAGTCACCAAAGGCCTAATAAGAGGTTTTATCCCCAAGATTCTTCTATGGGAAACAAGATAGGCTCCAAATCAACTTTTTCAAGGTGGTGGTCATTCCTATGAAAGAGCTAGGTGCCCTACTTGTGGCAAGCAACATGGGGGTAAGTGTCTTGCCGGATCGGATGTTTTTTTGGCATGTGGTAATAAAGGCCACAAGATGAGGGACTGCCCAAACCTTAAATCAAGGGGGAGAGATGTCAATCAAGCTTCCCTATATCCTAATGCTCACAAGAAGGACCCTTCCTATGGGATGGGGGCTAGAAAGGATAATTAATCTAGATTGATTGTTTTGGTAAGTCTCAACTCTTTGTTATTGTTGCTTTTGTGTTATGAGATGAGTTTATATGGTTTTATAGTCCATATGATCGTCATCTTGATGAATTGTTTAAAGAGTTTTTTTTTTTTAAAAAAATAAAATTTGGTAACTTGGCAGTGAACTTCCCTGTAAAATTTTGGAATTTTGAAGAAAATTGTTTTGTCTTGAATTTTAGTTTCAATGTGTGTAAAGGTATTGGTTATGAGCATGTTTAATGTTGGAGAAGGTAGTTCATCCATAAAGAAGTTTAAGGTTGAGTTTTGACTTTGTGAGTTTGGCAAAAGTTGTCTATGTTGATAAGTGTTGAACGTGTGAAATGATGTTCCTTGCTAATTGATGCTTTGATTTTTTATGTTTTGATCATTATATAAGTGAATTATATGATTATAAGAGATTCCTTGTTGTTCTTAAAAATTTAAGTGTCATTCGAGGACGAATGTTATTCCAAGTGGGGGAGAATATAACGCCCCAAAATGAACTAAGGTGAACTAGAGCCTCATGATTGTTTATTGAGTTGATTTTTAAGTTAAACGGAGTTAGTTTATTTTCCTTAGGCAGTGTGCAAAGTTTCGTGAAGTTTGGAGGTCAAACGATCAAGAACGTCCAAGGCATTCGAAAGATATGCCTTGAGTCGACCTTGTACGTCTAGACGAGTTTTGTCGAGTTTTATGTGTTCGTTTTGGATGAAATTCATGTGAGAGGTGTTAAACTTATAGATGATCATATTTTTTGTTGGAAACATCTGGGAAATTATCCCGAAGGACCATCGAAGGGTCCTTGAGGAAGGACCCAAAACCTGGTAAGCAGGCTGTCCCAGGCAGGCTTGACGACGGAGCAGTTGACGGCCAGTCATGGCTGTGAGGCCCCGTCACAAGGTTCCGTCGTGGGGGACTTGTTCAAGGTTGTATAGGGGACCCTTGGCAAGCCACTGAACCTTGAAATGGATGGTCAGGACGGGCCGTTGCACCCGTGACGCCCCGTCACAAGAAGGTCGTCGCAAGCCTTGTCCCTGTGCGCAAATTTTTCTGCCAAGTCAAGGGTGAACTAGTAAATTCACCCCACGTATAAAAAAGAGTTTAGAAGGTTTGTTAAGGTATTTTAGGTTATATTAAATGAGTTTTAAACACTATACCTAGACAAGACCCCCCCCCCACTTCTAAAATCAACTCTCTCTCTCAAAGAAACTCTCTCAAGACTCCATTGGAAGATAGAAGTCAAGAAGGAAAGGAGGGATGCCTTGGACTTGTTTCTTCATCAAAATTAGTGGATTTCCTTCCCTTAAAGGTATGGTATTCAAAAGGGTTTCTAAACTCAATCTTCTTCTAACTTTGATTTCTAGTATGGGTCTTCTTGTATTTAAGTTCTAATGGTTTAAATGTATTTATGTTGGTTTGAATTGATGATTTTGATGTTAAAACTCCATAAAACTCTTGTTTATGCATACTTCAACTTTTGACTTAAAAATGGGTTATGTGAGCATGATTTCAGTAAGGTATGAACTTGGGTCTTCTTGTGTATGTCATGTTGGTGTAGCTACTTACCTAAGGGCCTTAATATGGGGAAATGTTGATAAATTTATTATGGGTGATGATGGTTTGAATTGTTGATGAGTTGTTCGCATTGTATATTTCTTATTATGAATTGCTATTTGAGTGGTATAGTCCACCTTATGGGTGGCGGTGCAAATTGATGAGCTTGATGTTGTTTAGTATGTGTTGAGTAGGTAATCTTGAAGGTCTAATATGCTAAATGAAGATGTATTGTATATGGGTCTTCTATTGTGTGGTGTAGCTTGAATTGCATGCTTGACCTAGTATAGGTCTAATAAAGTATATGATTATGAGAAGCATGTAGAGTGTGTAACTTGATGAATTAAGGTTAAAGTATGTGTAGAACTTGATGATAATGAAGCGATGCTTATATGCAAGGTGTGCACATGTACACACACACACTCTTTTAAGATTTGTATTATGCCAAGTTGAGCAAAAAGGGGAATCTTGAGGTGGACACACTTCGTGAGTTGAGATGTAGTGTCTAGTAGAAACCTCTCCATTCCTAGTGAGCTTTCTAAGATAGACTATTATGTTGAGAAATCCGTGGGGAGTTGTGCTGAGCACCGAGAGGATATGAAGGGGAGGTGGATTGCACTTCGTGAGTTGAGATGTTGCAATCCAAAGTACCTCTTGAGATGAGTACTCCTCGTTAGTAGAGAGGTGAGTTACTTAGTAGCAATCTCCTTATCCATTAACTATGTGCCCGCATAGGTGTAGCTATTGTAAAATCCATTTAAACGCTAAGAAGCATGACCTTACACTAGGCAAGTAAGGATCCCTCATCCGATAGGGGTTAATATCGGGATTCCATGTCTAGCTCTCATGGTCTTTGTCGGTTAAGCTAACTCCCACAAAAGAATTGATTTGAAACTAATTATCTTGTATATTGTTGAATTTGTGTATGTATGTCGTGAAGTGATCAGTCCACATTAGTTACCGAGTAGGAGCATTGAGTGGGAGTAGTAGTGTAGGATGATATCTCACATTGCACTTGGTGTGACCTATACCTACTATGGGAGAAGAGTACCTTCATGAAATCCGTGTGAATGAGTACTATGGTGTAGTGTTATGGAGGATTATTGTGGAGTACTTGAGTAAATGGGATCCATTAGGAGTACAAAGTGGGAGTGGTAGTATGATATGCTACTCTGACATTGCACTTGGTATGACCTATATTTCCATGAGTGTTTTGCATATGTTAGCAAGGGCGTGGATTTGATTTCCAACGAAGTAAGCCTAAGATTTGGTAGTTTTAAGGGTCGCTTTTGTGTGCTTCGAAGGGAGGTGTAACAAAAATCCCTTCTTAGCTCACCTTAGGGAGTCTTAGGATAACCTTGGGTTAGGGAAACTTCAAAGGAAAAGAGTTCATATGACTTGGACCGTGCTATTCACTGTAAGGTCTCCATTGTAAGAATTCATTATGTTCACTGTGATGCTTTATTCAATTTTCATTGTAAGTTTAGTAAGTTCATTGAAATGTTCCTTTTGATTACTCTAAGTTTTGGTAAAGTTGCCATAAAGTGTTGTTTGTCGATTCTTATGTTGGTTTGTTTCTAGATTCATGAATATTGCTTTAATTGCATGAAAAGTTATTTTTACTAAAATATCCCTTTTCGTATGTTTTTGCATATGCCATACTTAGTACATTGTTGTACTAACCCCATACTTTTATATACCTTATGAGTATAGGTTGGAAGCCTTTTGGAGGATCGGAGTTGAAGCTTAGGAATTCTATCTCTCAAGAATTAGGTATGTCCTCATATATTCGAGGACATAATTTTATGTTTCTTAGTTTCTTTATTAAGACTTAAAAAAATGTATTTACTTTTATTGTAAAGGGGCCGTGTCCCTAAGATTTTTAAGTTGTGTCCTTAAGTTGGCTTGTGACGATAAGATTTCCTAGTATTTATGAAAAGACTTCTTTTATTATTATTATCGTGAAAAGTTTTAATTCCGCACTACTTTTCATGCTTTATGTTATGAATGCTAGTTAGAGGGCTTGTACGAGACCCCAAAGGGGCCAAGTAAGCCCGATCATGATTCGAAGGTTCCCTAAGTTTTAGGGGGTGCTTTTGGGTCGTGACACTTTTGTCGGTATAGACATAACATGTACACCATACAAGTAATGCCTCCATATTTGTAAGGCAAATACCACGACCGTTAACTAAAGATCATGAGTTGGATATTTCCTCTCATGCACCTTAAGTTGTCAAGAGTTATAGGCTATTACTTTCCCATGTTTCATAAGAAAAACCCTAAACCCACTCGGGATGCATCACAATACACAACAAAGCCCTTTGTACCCTCCGGTAAAGTCAACAATGGAGCGGAAGTAAGCCTATCTTTCAAGATTTAGAAGCTTCTCTCACATGCCTCCGACACTGAAATATCTTACTCTTTTGGGTCAAAGTAGTCAACGGATATGCAATGGATGCAAAACCATCCACAAACCTCCGATAATAACCCACTAGACCTAAGAAAATCCTAATGTCGGTTGGAATCAATGGTCTAGGTCAATTTTTCACCTCCTCCGTTTTCCTTGGATCAACCTCAACTCCCTCACTAGAGATGATATGACCAAGAAACGCCACCGACCTAAACCAAAACTCACATTTGCTATACTTGGAAAATAATTTGTTCTCCTTAAGCATTTGTAATACCACACTCAAATGGTCCATGTGTTCACCCTCATTTTTCGAATATACCAAGATGTTTCAATAAATATACAATGACAAATGAATCTAGGTAACTTCGAAACACCCTATTCATGAGATCCATAAATTCCGCTGGGGCATTAGTTAGACCAAAGGACATTACTAAGAACTCATAGTGACCAATGTTATTTTTGCTTTATCCTCACCTCTCACCCTATGTTGGTGATACCCCGATCTCAAGTCAATCTAAGAAAAGTAGCTTGACCCTTGGAGTTGATCAAACAAGTCGTCAATCCGAGGGAGACGATACTTGTTCTTCATAGTGACTTTATTGAGTTGGCGATAATCAATGCACATTATAAGGGACCCATCCTTCTTCTTCACAAACAAAACAGGAGCACCCCATGGAGAAATACTAGGTCTAATGAAGCCTTTGTCTAGAAGATCTTTGAGTTGAGCCTTCAACTCTTTCAATTCGGACGGAGCCATCGAATAAGGAGGAATTGAAATGGGATTTGTATCCGGTAACAAGTCAATACAAAAGTAAATTTCCCGTTTGGGAGGAATACCGGGAAGATCATTAGGAAAGACCTCCAGAAATTCCCTCACTACGGGGACCGGCTAAATGGGAGGAATTTCGGAGTTTAAATCACGGACTCTTACTATATTGTATAAAAACCCTTTAGAGATCATTTTGTATTTTTTAAAACAAGATATGATACGACCTATAGGAATATAATTTCCTCCTTCAACTCTAGCACGGGATCATTTGGAAAGTTAAACTTCACCACCCTCGTTCTACAATCTATAGAGGCAAATCAAGCATGCAACCAATCCATACCAATATGAAATCACAATCAAACATATCATGTTCTACTAGTTCAACATGAGTAACTCTATTGGGTAGCCTTAAGGACAATTTATATGTACTCTTTTTGCAACAACTGACTCACCCACCGGGGTAGACACCATAAAAATTTCATTCAAGATATCGGGCAATATCAAACTTTTTAGATACTAGAGGAGTCAAAAATTACATGGTAGCACTGTGATCAAGTAAAACATATACATCAATAGATAATACTTTCAACATATCGGTCACAACATTGGGGGAAGTCTCTTGCTCACCCCTAGAGCGGAGAGCATAAAAGCGATTCGTCTTCGGATCATCATTAGAACCACTTTCTTGCCCACTCTCCTTGTATTTCCCCTTCATATTTAGGCAATATCGAACCTTGTGTCCAATTTTACCACAAACAAAACAATTATTCGTTCCCTTAAGGCAATCACGATAATGCTTGTTGCCACACCTTCAACAAGTTGGCTTCTTAGTTGGTGAACTAGTACCCCTTCCCTTTTGAGGCTTAGGGTTAGACACCCTATCATCCCTATCCTTAGGTAACTTTGAATGAACTTTATCAAAAACTCTCTTCCTAAACCTAGGATTGTCTTGGATATCAAGCCTACCCTTGAAGAACCACTATCAAAAGATCTTGCCCTTTTGGCATCTCTACTCTTTCTCTTAGCCCTTGCCTCTTCCACTTGTTGAGCATGAACCAGGAGAAGAGAAATGTTCATATTGTCATATAGCATAGCCGAATGACACTCTTCTTGCAAGTCATTTGATACTTCCATCAAAAAGCGATTCATTTCATCCCTAGGATTGGAAACCAACGAAGGAGCATACTTTGACAATGTAGTGAATTTTGATGAGTATTCCAGCACACTCATAGATCCTGACGAAGGTTGATGAACTCCACACTTTAGATTCCCGCTTCTCCCTAGGGAAGAATCTATCAAGAAAAGCATTTTTGAACACCTCTCAAGTCACCGGTCCACTTCTAAAAGGCCTATTGTCCCTCCATTGGACGCACCACACTTGGGCCACATCCTTGAGTTGGTAAGTGGCTAACTCGGCCTTCTCTAGTAGTTAACCCCATAGCATAACGAATCTTGTAGATTTCATCAATGAACTCTTGGGGGTCTTCTTCAGTCGTGGACCCATAGAATGTTAAGAGATTCATCCTAGTGAAATCCCTCAAACGGGAGGCCATCGTACAAACATGTTGGTTTGCTCGGGGTACAACCTCCTTACTAGCTTGGGCCTCACGGATTGAGCTTGGGTAGTTACGGCTTGTGGTTGTTTAGTAATGGCTTGGGCCATGTGGAGAACAGAAGCCCTTATGTCACCATCAGTCAAAGGAGGAGGATTGGGCGGAGATTGGTCATCATTAACATCTTATTCAAGAGAGGTACTTGATCAACATGGGGAGGAACTCCCGCATTTGCAATCTCTTCCTCTAGTCTTCGTGTTGTGTTCCTTCGAGTATTCATTTCCTATAATCACAATAAAATGATAATATGTGAAAAGCACGTATATTCAAAACTCTAGAGGCACGATATTGGACTTCGAAGAAAGTGAGAGTTTCCTAAGCATCATATAGTTTCCTATCCATAAGTGTGGCGCGCTTCACAATTATGAATACAAATATATATAGACGTGGTTGAGAGAGACAATGACTCAAACATATTCAATCTCATGCTCTGATACCAAGTTAGTCACATCCGGGGAGCAACCCCTAGATGTAACCGGCGTCGTTGTCCTCTTTGAGGACTAAGACTAGCCTCTTAGCTTACATCATTAAATTCATAGCTCAAAAATGTGGAAAATCTAAAAACTTTTCATTACTTCTACATTGCTGTTCACATAGACCTATACATAAACATAATATTTATATCGAGTATACATAGCCCTTCGTATATGAAGATTACATAGTCTTCTACTTTTATTGCACATATATATATAATATAACATAATCTCAAATTGATGTATCATCTCATAACCATCTAACAAGAGTATAACATTTGGGCCTAGCCCATACATTAACGTAACAAAGCCACATATAGGCTATATAATGTTTAGTAATAAAATGAAAAAGGGATGAACATAAGAGTTTTAAAACTAAATCACCTTCATAATATTGATATTTGCATTGCCCTCCTAAAATGAGGACCTACCCAACTTGGATGATTGAGAATTACAAGTCATCTTCAAAGTCGTCTAAAAATCCCTTCAACGAATGGAACCTAAAATGTTTGGGAAAAAAGGACAAAATGGGGTTAGTACACCTGTTGCACTAAGTGTGAGACCATATGCACACATATAATGAAATCATGCTAAAAAGGAATATTTCATTAAAACATGCTATATTACATTAGAAATGCTTATGCACATTCAAGAAGACCATAATCAATAAGACATATTCATTACGTCTAAAACATGTACATCACAAGACCAAAAATGCTAAGTCTAGTAAAGTCAACATGCATATCATATAATTGAACACATAGTCAAGCAACTCTATCATCAAGTTAGAATAGCCACAAGCATCAATAAGAGTTCATTAAAACATAACCAAAGCAAGACAATAACCCATGAACCCTCATTAAGTCAACAAGTGTGATGACCAAGAAAAACCTTATAACCTTACTCAATCAAGTAAACTCAAGAAGACTCATAACCAATGTCCAACTTCACATAGTATATCATTAGGAGTACATATCATCATACATTATCAATAGAGATCAACACATATTCATAAGTGAAACCAATCATCATGTAGTATAATCAATGTGCAAGATCATTATATACATAACATGTAAAATCATAAGCATATTCATATATAAGAACATCCTCCTAAGACTTCCCACAAGGCTAACTAGTGAAATGTTTAGGTAGAGTCCCATACCCCTACCTAGACTAAGTTATACCCCTTAGGTTATTCTAGTTACAGTTCATTCCTTTAGTTCATTTTACCAATTGGTAATATCTTGCCTTAACCGACATAAACCACATGAGCTAATGTGAATCTGGTGTCATGGATATCTACACCGAAGGAAGCGAACTACTTGCCAAGGTAGAACCAAAACATCAACATAGAAACTACGAGGATCCACTTGCTAGTATTCGTATGGGGCAACATAGTTCAAGAACTAGGAGATATAGTTGGGACCCTCTTTATGATACATGCATTATAATCTCCAATCTCAAGAGTACATTAGTGATCCTAACTTCCCTATGTGGGAAGGGACACTCCTCACTCTAGTTCACTCGGTGCTAAGCTAGAGTGCCTTTTTGAAATGCCTTTAATGTCTTTATTAATCATCATTAATTAATGTATGTCATAGGGTCTATCCCTTGTATAATCATCATCTTCATATCTCATAAATAATTGTATGAGTATAGTCCTTTCATTATAATTCATATAAGTTAGATTAACACATTTACATAATCACATCATGATAAGGCACATTGGCAAGTATCAACATCCTTATAACACTTACATCTTAGACAACACCTCACAAACCATAGTCAAGAAATTTCAGTTCAACATCATACAAACCCTATCATCCTAATAAAAGATATACTACAATGCAACATAATCACTCAATCTCAAGTAACCACAATTAAAGTAAAGAATAGGGATCACAAGACTTACCAAGTCTCCTTCATAATCCATCATCAAGGTCGTACCCTTAACCCTTATATCAACCCAATAAGGGTATAATATCATCATTCAACAATAACCAATCATGATAAAATGACAATTGAACCACTACATCACAATTCATCACTATTCATAGCTTAAGATAAGAGACTTAGGTCAAAGTCATAATCTAGATCAATTACTCAATAAATAGAATGATGGGACTATAATTCATCCTAGTCAATTCATAATTAATACAATAACATCATATAGTAGTAATTCAACCAATAACCAATTCAATTGAACCAACATTACACAACTCATATCAAGATAACAACCTAGGTTTAAGGGGAATAGGTCATCTTCTACAAACTAGACCAATCCATCAATAAATAACGTAATTGAATTATAATATATGTTAATCTATTCATAATATCAAAATTAAATAATTAACAAAGCAATATATAGCATCGATTTCGAGATTGTAAAAGACCCACTTGAATTTCATACTTTTGAAATCAATTTGATGGAAACCTTTGGGAAAGAGGTCCCAAAGGTGAAAGAAATCTCATACCTTGTTATTTCATGAATATTGATGAAGAAACTTTTGTGATTGGAACCCTATAACCCACCTTGACCTTGAATTCTATGTAGTTCTTCAACTTGAGAGAGAAAGAAGAGAGAAGGAAGAGAGTTTGGGTTTTGGGAATATATGAGAGCTTAGGATAGTCTAATTATCTTAAGGTCTTTATATAGGTTGTTAATTAACGTAATAAGACCTCACCCAACCACTTCTTAACCTCCCAACTAAGCCAACTAATTAAATGAACTAATTAAAAACGTGCAGCAAAACAGTGGCTCCACAGACGAGACCACGATTGTCGGATCGTGTATCCATCGATGGGCACTGTTCCTATTTGCTCCACACTCGTCGATGAGTTATGAGACTTTTAAATAAAGTCCCATGGCAAAATTTTCTAAGTTTCCATCAACGGAGGCAATCGACGCCCCATCAATTTGACCACGAACCGTCTGTGTCATTCGTTGGTGACACTGTCTATTGACAAATTTTAGTCACTTTTGCAAGGGTCCTCCTCAAGCTCCCTTGGTTGGTCCTTGGGAATCGTGCCCGGACAATTAGACTATGAACTAACTCTAATACATGTTAGACACCCTTCCACCAAAATTCATCAGTTTCCGACTCCCAAAATCTAAACAAATAGGCTAAGGCACACTAGTACCTCATTGAAATAGTTTCCAGACGTTATGGACGTTCTTTGAAATTTTGTTTTATAAACCTCCTAAATGACTTATATTCATTAAAATAGACCTTGAAACAGTGTCTAAACCTTTTGAAACTTATGTTAGTCTCGAGAACACGTCTTAGAATTTCGAAGTGTTACATTATCCTCCCCTTAGGAACCTTTGTCCCAGAATGACACTAAAATCTTTTGAAAAGGAAGGAATGGACTCAACTTACCACATGCTCAATATCATTGCATAAAGACTCAACATAATAAAATGCACAACATAACATAAAACAAGAAGAATTGCAAATAAGTCAATATGCACAATTTCACTGTAACTTCATTGTTATGATACCAAAAATGAACATTTTTGCAAAGATTCTTCAAAAATTAAAGAAACTAATTTTTAGATATTATTTTAATTATTAATAGAAATGACTAACCTTAGTGCCTCATGTTGGCCTCAGCCTCCCATGCTGCCCCCTCAACTAAGTGGTTCTTCCATAACAACTTTACGGAAACCACCTCTTTGTTCCTTAACTTCTTTACTTGTCCATCTAGGATTTGAACCAGAATCTCCACATACGAGAGTAATCCTTCACACCAAGACCTTCATTCGGAAGAATAGACTCAGGATGACCGATATACTTCTTAAGCATAGAAACATGGAACATCGGATGAACCGAAGCTAATTCACTAGGGAGTTTCAACTCATAGTCAACCTTACAAACCCTTTGCAAGATTTCATAAGGACCCACAGAAAGAGGACTCAACTTCCTTTCTTGCCAAATCTAACCACCCCTTTCATAGGCGCAATTTTCAAATACACCTTATCACCTTCTTCAAACTCTAAATCCCTTCTCCTTTGATCGGCATAAGACTTTTTCCGATTATAGGCTGTTTTCAACTGGTTCGTTATGATATAAACCTTCTACAAAGTCTTATAAATAATATCGGGACCCAAAAGTGAAGAATCACCCACTGCAAGCCATACAATTAGAGATCTACATCTCCTACCATATAAGGTTTCATAAGGAGCCATAAATATAAATGAATGGTAGTTATTGTTGTTAGCAAACTCCACCAAAGGCAAAAGTTTATCCCAATTTCCTTTAAATTCAATGATACAAGCTCTAAGCATATCTTCAAGAGTTTAAATAGTACGCTCCGCTTGACCATCCGTTTGGGGTTGAAAAGCCGTGCTTAACTTCACCTTAGTACCTAACCCTTTTTTGAATGACCTCCAAAATGTAGATGTGAATTGTGCACCCCTATCCAGTATGATGGATAAAGGAATACCATGGCGACCTCTCATGTATGAATATCCTTGCATAATCCTCCGCTGAGTAAGTAGACTTGACTGGAATAAAATGAGCGAATTTGGTCATCCTATCCACAACCACCCATATAGAGTCATATTGCTTTTTCGAGGAAAACCTACCACAAAATCCATATTAATGTCTTCCCACTTACAAGTAGGGACTTGTATTTCTTGAATAAAACCACCCGACTTTTGGTTTCGGCTTTCACTTGTTGGCAATTTGGACACTTAGCAACAAATTCTACTATGTCCTTTTTCAAACCTTACCACAAAAACACTTCCCTAAGGTCATAATACATCTTTGTCGAACCCGGATGAATGGAGTGACGGTCCCCATGAGCTTCCCTAAGAATCTGGTTCCTCAAACCATCTACATCTGGAACACACAACATTTCTTCATACCTCAAGACATCATCACACACACCCCCAAGGAGAATGACCCAGTAAGCTTACCAAGAACCAATTCCTTCAACTCCACCAATGGTTGATTAAGGTGTTGTTAATGACTTCACCTGAACCACCAATGATGACTCGGAGTTATGATGGACCATAAAACCACTATTCGTAGAATCTTCCAATCTAACATCCAATCTAGCCAACCTATGAACATCTTTCACTAGGTCTTTCTTGGCGTAAGTTGATAAATTCTTGAATTTTCCTCTCCTTTAGGTCAAGGGAAAGAACCTATCAAGAAAAGTCGTCTTGAATGCTCCCAAAATAATCCTTCTTTCTATAGTTGGCCTCTCATCCTTCCATTGCTCATACCAAATTTGAGCCACATCTTTGAGTTGGTAGGCAGCTAGTTCGCCATTTATTGAGAAGACACCCCTATAGAATCTAGTACCTTGAACACTTCATCAATGAACCCTTGCGGGTCCTCCTCCACCTTGGAGCCAAAGAACATAGGGGGATTCATCCTTGTAAAATCCCTTATCATTGATGCGGTAGTGCTAGCATTGGGGACCACTTGCACCCTTGTATCCCTAGCCTCTTGAGTGGCCAACACTTTGTCAATCTATGAATAGCCGCCCTAATCTCCATATTTGTCACAAGTCCCTCTTCAATAGGAATTTGAGGGTTTTGAGTAGCCAGAGGGGGAACCGCCTCATTTTCATTCTGCTCAACCCTTTAACTGTTGTTCCTTCTTGTATTTATTGCCTATAATCACAAGAAAGAGATTAGAAGATAAGGACATGTAGAGTTAAGACTCTAGAGGTACGACTTAAGAATACCAACAAAGTGAGACTTTCGTGAGAATCACATAGCCTCTCATTAATAATTGTGGCGCGCTTCACAATCATGAACAAAACTCTACATGACATGGTTTAGTGAGACATAAATTCTAATATTATTAAACCTCATGCTTTGATACCACGTTTTTCACGACTGGGGAGCAGCCCAAGACGAAACCGGCGTCGGCGTCCTCGAACAAGACTAAGACTAACATGTTAGAATTAATCATTACATTTAATAGGTTAAAAATGCGGAAAATTGAAAAGTTTATTTATATTGAGGTATACGTAGACCTCTCGCTTAGTTTTTGATCTATATATATTAAGTTTACTTAGAATCCTTGCATAGGAAGCTTACATAGTCTTCTTGTTTAGACAACATAATCAGTACATAGGATTAGTCTAATACTTTTTCGCACATTAACGATCTAAAGGAGTATAATTTTGGACATAGCCAATACAAAGTCAATATGCCATTATAAGCTTACATCAATGTCTCAAATGATGAAGGAATGAACAATGTCATTAGATAACACTACTAAAATGTCACATCTGGGGAGCACCCCCTAGTCATAACCGGAATCGTCATCCTCGGAGAGGATTTAGACTAGCCTCTTAGCATTTTTCATAACATATCATAGGTTAAATAACAGAAAATTTAAAACTTTTGATTTACATATACAAGTGAGGTTTACTTAGCTCTATCGCTTACACATAATATATACATTGAGAGTTTATATAGACTCCTCAAATAGGAAGAACTACATAGACTTTTACTTTTATTTCACATAAGTATAGCAATATAGTGTAATAAAAATTCTAGTATAAGTCTCACATTTAAACCATCTAAATCGAATACAAAATTTGGGCATAGCCCATACTTCATTACAACAAAACCCACATATAGGCATATACAATAATAGTCTTCAAATAAAAGGGAATGAACTAAATGTCTTTAAGACTGTCATGACTAGCATGTATACCCTAGAAGTTAGGGCATTCTTAGGTCGCAGCACGGCGTACTTGACCTCTCGGAGGTCTTGTACTAGCCCTTAGACCTCATTGTTGACACCCAAATTTTGACCCTCCTCGATAGTAATTAATTATCGAGCTTCTCTAGTTTAAACAATTTAAAATAATTAATTTTTATAAATTAGTATATATATATATATAGATAATACAAAATAATAGTAATAAATATATTTTAGATCGCGTTTAAAGTTTGGCGTTGATTATTTGTTTTAGCTAGCGTATATATCTTACATAATTATTCATATAATTATTTAAAAATCAAGAAGATATAATAATATTTTGTATGGATATTTGATTAATTATTTTAGCTTATATTTTGAATCCTTCGTTTATATCCGAATCAATTATTTTATTTTTGTTAAACTTAAGAAGCTCGTTAATTAGTTGTATCGATTTGTCTTATTTTTAAAATTTAATCAAATTGGCCAATTACAATTTAATTTGGCTAAATTTGTAATATCCTTAACAATTTCCAGCAATTGTCCTTTAACTCCCAAGCCCAACCTTTTATCCTCCTTCAGCCAACTTTGATTAAAATTCCAACCCATTTATTTCTCATCAGCCCTTATTGCCTCCAACTTCAGCCCATCTCCCAAATAAGTTTTCTCTTTTGTTTTCAAATTTCAGCATACCCAGCCCACCAAATAATTCCTTTACCCGGCCCAAAATCTCGCTCACAAAGAGCTCAACCAAAAATGGACTGGAGAAACAACAGAAACGTACAGCAGCAAAAGAAAAACGATGACCAACGACGACGTTACTCAACTCCAAGCAATTTCGCGTGTGATCGACGTAACAACCCCGTCCACGCGCCTCACGCGAGAGCATGCAGTGACGAGTTCACGAAGATACACGGTGTTAGACGGAAAATGAAGGACTGTCACGTGTTCTGCCTTCTCCTGCTTTCTGGTACAAATTGGTACAATGAACAGGGCGAGGTGGCAAGATCTCGTGGTCTGTTCGTCCTTGCCAAGAAATCGAGCGGCTCTCAGCTTCGTGCCGTTGAGAAAGCTGGGCGAAGCTCGTACAAGAGAAGCTGCCATTGTCCTTGGATGATTTTTTCTGAAAATTTTGAATTTGGGGATCATTTTGAATTCCCGTTTTACCCTGTTCCCGCCCCTTCGTTGGAAACCCTAATTCTCCCCCTATATAAGATCGTTTCCTGCCCCTATAGCAGGGGCTTTTTTTTGGGATTGGGATTTTTACTAGACAGAGAGAAATTTTGGGAAAGCTTTCTGGAGTTAGAAAATTTCTAAAATCTCAGTTGGAAAAAGTTGGGAAACATTAGGCTAGCTCTAGAGAGAAACAAAGAAAAATTAAGATTACAGAGCATTAAATATGCAAAGTATAGGGCGATAGTGTTGGTATTGTTGATGCATTTAAATCATTCGTCCACCGTCTGAATTTTCTGTCGACGTTTCTTAGTGGAAAATTCTCTGAACGAATTTTATACTTAAGAAGTTTTAGACAGTTCTTTTCTCTTAATTCAAAGAAGCGAGAGAGTTTTGTTGTTCAAAGGTTAGCGAAGTTCTTGGTTGGCTGTTCGAGCTCCGAAGTGGTAGGAGGAAGGGTCGCCGCTGCCTGCTTGTTTAGTCCTAGTCGCTGTCCGGAAGAAGGTGATATTTTCCCCTTTTCTATTTTTGATTCAATGTGTTATTCATATTTAAGATGCTTTGTATATCATTTTGTTTCGATCTCACACTCTGTATAATTTTCTACAAAGTGATTGAACATAGTTTTGATAACTGTTTGTAATCACAAATTGACTCATTTGAGGTTCTGAATGCATAGAATGTGTGTATCTCGACTTGTGTTTAAATCTTTGCTTTTTTTTTATCATTGTTTGATCTTAAATCGGTTGGTTGCTTGCTTTATCTGAAATATAATATGGTTATGACTTAGATTTTGGTTCAAATGGTAGTTATCTCTAATAATGTCTGTTAAGTTTTTTTTTATAGTTCGTTTAGGCTTCGATTTGTCTGTTGGTTTGCTCTATTTTCACCCATCTTTATATCATAGTCCCTATTCGGCTTGCGACCCTTTCTGAAACACGATTTTGAGTATCGATTCATTAAGTGAGTGTATTTTGGCTTATCCTCCTATTTACTTGACTTTTTGGGCAAAGGATACAAATTGGGTAATTAAATCATAGGCTCACTGTTAACTTGGGTATTCGATCTATTTTATGTCTAGCAACTTCGTGTTCTTGTGTGTTTTCATATTTGACTAGCTTCAATTGTTTACAGATAAAGGAATTTTGCTAATATGCTTTTACTTGTCATCGTATAATGCACTAAATGATATAACTTGTTTACATTGTAGGAGTTAGTTTCTTTTGTTAAAATTGTTAAAACATTAGCTCATTTTTATTATTTTCTTGGATTAGCTTGCCATGGCTTAGCTTACTTTACATTTGTTCAAAGTTAGGTTTATTATCCTTAAAATTAGAGAGCACAAGGTTGTTTTGGTTTGATAATGTGACTATTTAATACTAATTATAATTAGTTTGTTCTATTTTTACCGTATATGTAAATCTTGTTTTGAACTTTCTTTAAAGCCAATCAAACTTGGAGAAAAGGTCCAACACTTATTGTTTTTTTTTTCTATGGCTTTTAGTTTTTTTTGGTTGAAGAATAACGCCCGAATTGGTGTTATATGTTTTTCACTAGTTGTCTTCTATTTGCATTATGTGGGTGTATGTTCCACTTCCCTTTCGCGTATGCTGAAAATTGCTACAGCCATGTCTTGTTGCATTTTTGCTAAAGATGTTATTCTTGTGAATTAGTTGAAGTGTCAATGCTAATCTTCTCTCTCTTTATTTGCGTGTGAAACTTCATCTCGAGTTTGATTGTATTGAATCATGTTTTGTTCTTTGTGATTCAAAAAGGATTTTATATGATTTGTTCAGCCTGTTTTGTTACTCTTTTTATTCAAGTATCATTTTCTGTTTGGTCTGCAAGTTCTATCTCATTTTTGGGATGAAAGTAAAGTCTTAGAAGATGGCTAAAATTAGTGGCGAAATGAAAGATTGTCACCTTATTTCTGGACCCCACTAGTTTGCCATATCCCTTCTTCAATTTCGTTTTACTGGTCCGTTAAGTCACAAGATG
Source organism: Solanum lycopersicoides (assembly GCA_022817965.1). NCBI lineage: Eukaryota > Viridiplantae > Streptophyta > Magnoliopsida > Solanales > Solanaceae > Solanum > Solanum lycopersicoides. Next base: position 45,288,973 of record CM040621.1, read on the forward strand.
TCTATTCTATCATGTGCATAAGCACTTTACTGGAACCTCTAAAATTATACATTTACTATCATTAGCAATTTTCTTTAGCCTACCTAGTTCATACATGTCGACTCTTGTTTATTTAATCCTCCTTATAGAATAGTGTTTGCTACAACACTTTGAAAATTGAGTTGAGTTTAGTTTGATCACTGTGAGACTGAGCTTGCCAATTTGTTGTTTGTGATGGATTTCACTAGTTAAAATAGCGTATCAATCTTATTCAATAGTGTGTACTCAAGAATCTCATATAAGATGCTTAAATTTTTTTATTTTTTTTTGAATATTTACATTATTCTTAGCTTTTCCTAGAACAATTTCTAAAAGGGATAAAGATTAAGAGTTAAAAAAAAAAAATCGGTCTTGAATGTAAAATTGCTAGTCTGCTTCCTTTCCTGCGAGTCTTTGGCTATAAAAATAAAATTAGTTTATCCTTTCATTATATGCTTTGACTTCATTATATGGACATGTACTAATTTTATTGTTGTTGTCTTGCATGAAAAATTTGCCCCGAGTTCGCCATGAACTCCCATTTCCCCTCTCTTTGCGTTTCATGAGAGCTTATGGGCTCAAATTCCTCCCGTTGAGTCAAGCTACATATTCGGCGTACAGGTTTTAGAGTTCGAAGAAATCAAAGCGAGTCAGAAGTTGAGGATTAAGGGCCAAACGACCCAAATTTCATTTTTATTTAAAATTTGTATTTTGTTATCTTTAGGGCTTAAGTCCCCTTTGTCGTCTTTCATTTATTAACTATTATATGTTTAGTTTAGGACAGGTACAAATCGAGCGGGTCAAAAACCCAAAATAGGTGGGTCCAAAATTCCGGTCAAGGCGGACAGGAAAACCCGGATTTGGACCCAAATCTCTTCCTCTCTTCTCTCTCTCTCTCTTTATCTTTTATGTCGTTTATTTATTGTTAAAATTTTTTGTTAGTATTAGGGTTAAGAAAAATCCAAATTCCCGCAAGACGCCACTTTGGTTTTAACGACTCAATCAAATCAAGTAAATGGCTTGAAAGATTTTACAAATCAAAATTCACTTAGCTAAATAATCTTTTACTTTCAAAATAACCTTAATGATTTTTTGCATTTATTTTCAAACGACTCTACGCGATTTTATCAAGTTTAACTTTTTAGCCAAATTGAATTAGTTGCCGGAAAACCGTGTTAACGGATATTTTAGGTGCCTAACACCTTCCTAAAATATTAATAGGAATCCCCGAACCCCCTTGAATGTTTTCAAATGATTTTTTTTTCTGTTTAAAGTCTTTTGAAAGCAAAAGTTTTTTCTTAATTTTCTCAAAAAAAATAATTAAGTGGCGACTCTAAAAAAGTTGAAATTCTTACAAAAAATATTTTTCCGATAAAACAATCATTCATTTCATATATACTACACGGAATTAAAACTTTTTCTTATAAACATAAAGCGGAAGTCATTTCATAAAACGTCTAACATATGTCTAAAAATCCATCTATGACATCGTGAGTACAATAGTCTTGGGTCATGGCCCATAAAAGTCTAAAACATGAAAAGAACATAAAAGACAACATAGTAGTGATGTCCTCGGAAGCTATGAGGACTCACCAATCTTCTCTTCTAGGAACCCTTGGAAACTCTACTCTTGAACCAACTCAATCACCTCAATACCCTACATGAACAAAATGTATGCAATATGTGTTAGTATGATAGGTACTATGTATGGAAACTATCAATCAAATATAAGATATATCAAAGGGTTAGTCAATAATAGACATAATAACAAGAGATAAAGACGTAAGCATAACATGAATACCATAAGAATAATAAAGCATCCTAAATCATATAAGGGTTTATTCTTAACTCAATGTCTTTCTTACTTAAATGAACTACATCACAAGCCACCTTCAAGTATACTAGTTCAAGGCTAAGGTAGAATTCCATACTACTACCAAAGCAAAGTACATCTCTTTGGTAATTCTTGATCAAAGTCCATCTTCATAATTCAGACCTAATTTCATCATATCATATGTGGACTATGACCCTATGCCACCTCAAAGAACACTTGTGCAATGCATGAGAAGCATCCCATACTACCTCACACACTAAGCATGTTTTGAAGTCACCCTATCTTGTTTCGTGTCATCTTAGGAGTCATCTAATAGACCTACTTCATCTTGTCAAAGAACCATTACCCTAAGTCAACCATGTCATGGAAGGAAACTATAGCACTATCCAAGATAAATAAACATCATGTAAGAGTCATGTCATCGGTAGCTTCAAGTCATAATTCTGCCATGTATAGATGGCATCCCATACTACCATCCATACTAAGTGCTTCTCCTGGCTAACCTAATCCAAGCAAACTTATCTTGTAACCTTGTATATTAAGCTCAACATACTACGATAATATACCTATTACCATGGGAAGTATCTCATCATACTAACCAAGCTACTAAAGGAAGGATACAACCATCCTAACCATCATGCAACCAATAATGTAGATGCAAGCTAATCATAGGGGAGCATGAATCCTAAACCCTAAGGTACCATGAGAAACTAATATCAAGCTATTCCATGAAATACACCTTACATGCAAATCAAGCTACCATTAGGAGAGTATAGGCCTTTCTCCTAAAGCTATCATGAAATGGTTTTGGCCAAACCAAGTCAAAGAAACATGATCAAGTATCCTTACAACACAAGACGAAACTAATTATGGGAGAGCTTGATTCCTCCATCCCAAGCTAACATGAGAACCACCATTCCAAAGGTACCATGATCAAGCATCCTTTCAACACATGACCAAGCTAAACATGAGTAATCTAACCAAGCTTCCATGAGACTCAACATCTCAAGCTAACATGTCCTTGGTGTTTTCTCACCAAGAATACTACACAAGAAGTGACAATACAACTCATATTCAATCTAATCTTATCCTAACATGCATTGATCCATTTTATGTTCTTAATTAAACCTAGTGTTCATATATTGTGAGAACTTGCTTCTCCTAATCAAGTTCATGTCTAGGTGTAGAAGAGAAAGGAAACATCACCACAATCATCCTCATCATGAATTTACCCCAAACGCTCTAACAGCAATGGCTATAAGATTTAGTCCTACATGATTCATATTCAATTTCATGTACATCTATACAATTAGATCATTAGAACGCAATTCTAGTCATACGTGATCACATAGGTTCAATTCAAACTTCCTAGGTAAAGATCATTCATAATCAATTAGACCTAGTTCAATTCATATCTAGGTGATTCAATCATGATCAAATAACTCATAATACAATAGAGTTAAGAAGATCATCATAAAACATTTATCTAGCCTCTAATGGCCTAAAATCACCATGGTCACCTTCAATTTCAAATACCATAATTCACCATGAAATCATCAGAGAAACAACATATAATCTTCACATAAGCATCATTCAATGCTACCCACTAGATTGGGATCACAATCAAACCTTACCCACAATGCAATCACAACCCTCTATTGAATGGAGTTCTTTGGGTTCAATATTGAAGGGAAACTAGGGGGACTCCATGAATAGAAGAATCCATGGATGAATAAGTTTCACATACCTTATATTAGAGCCTTAATCTTAGCTTGAAACCTTGGTGAATTCGTACTAAGCTGATGACCCAAATTCTTCTTCTTCTTCAATGGTGTTCATGAGAGTTCAAATATGACAGAGAGGTTTCGATTTTTGAATCTACAGTCTAGGAGGGTCTTTTATTGTTTAAATAGTCATATAATTCCTAAAACTACCTAAAATAACCTCCCATATAATTATTTTGACGTGGGGTGAATTTCCTAATTCATCCCTTCATTTAACAATGAACTGCGAGAAATTACAGGTATGCATCGATGGTGCCACCTATGGGGCATCGACCAGACAACGAGCCGTGCTGGCAGCTATCAAATTGGTTAGAGAATTCTCCAAGGCTTCTTAAGCTCAAGAGTCTATGAATCAACCTACGCATATCGATTGACATGGCGTCAAAAACACACAAGGCGTCGATTGCCTCGTCGATTGTCAATGCCCAAGCAGTGTCTAGGCCATGGTTAGGGTCGTCCTTGAGGGATTTTTGCGGGGCCCTCCGGGACTCTTGCCTTGAAGTCTTGACCCCAATTACACTCATATACATGCTAGGATCCCTTATTTTGAGTTTTAACACCAAACAACCCGCGTAACATACCCAATACTCACTTAGAATACACAAGTATGCCTAAGGCTAACTTTCAAACGTCACCGGATGTCCTTGGACGTTTTACCTCCAAACTCTCTCAAACTATATATAGTGCCTCTAAATGCCATAATTGACCATTTTAGGACCTTAAAACCTCATTACACATGTGTTAGGATCTATGTAGACTTATTACATTTTTAAGTCCTTTCAATCTCCCCCACTTGGGAAATATTCTTCCTCGAATGAGACCTTCTTAATCAAATCTCTAAAGGACTTGTTCTAGACCAGCATCCCATCGTATATGCATTATACCAAAATGCACATACCAAAATCAAGGAAACCAATTCAATTCCAAACTAAACAAATCTAGACATTATCATATAAAGCCTTATGAAAGGGCTCCCTATCCCCCACTTGGGGAAAAGCCACACAAGTCTTTCTAACATCAATTCCTCATCATAAGGAAACATCAAAATCAATAAAGTAAATCATAATCATAAGAAATTCTAGAAATTTTCATCATTCAATAAAGAAGCACATACTGGAAAAGGACATGAGGAGATCACTCTTGATCACCCTTGGATTGGAGAGCATAGAACCTACCCTTGGCTTTAGGAACACCTTCCTCACAATTGGTAGCAACTTGCTTTCCTTCCCTCACACTAGCCTTTGCCTTACGACAATCTCTCATCATGTGCCCACTCTCACCACATCCATAGATCCCATCCCTACCGGCCAAACACCTACCCTCATGTTTGTTACCACAGCTCGGGAAAGTAGGTCGACAATACACATTCTTCCCTTGAGGTATAGGGTTAGACACCCTTTCATACTCATACATAGAAGCACTAGAATGACCTTGTCTAGAAAACTTTTGTCGATTCTTAGAACCACCATGTCCATCAAACCCCTCCTTGTCCATCCTAAGTCTCTTTTTCTCCGTCCTTATCTTGGACTCTTCTATTTGTTGAGAAAACACCATTAGTCGGGAGATATCCATATCATCAACAAGCATGGTGATACGACATTCTTCTTATACTAGTTTGGACAACCCCGTAATGAACCTATTCATCAAGTCTCTAGGATTCGCCGCCAAGCTTGTAGCATACTTAGACAAGAGACTGAACTTCAAGGCATACTCCTTGACACTCAAACTACCTTGCTTGAGGTTTATAAAATCCTCCAACTTATCCTACCCAAATTCCCTATGAAATAACCTATCAAGCAAAACCAACTTAAAAGTCTCCCACTCTATATGGCCCGCTCTTAGAGGTCTACTATCTTTCCATTGCTCATACCAAAGTTGGGCAACATCTTTCAATAGATAGGCAGCAAACTCCGCCTTTTCAATGGAAGACACTCCCATGATTGAAAGAACCTTATACACCTCATTAATAAACCCATTCGGATCTTCATCAACATTATATCTATAGAACTCCGGTGGATTAATTCTGAAGAACTCCCTTATTCTAGTAGCACTCATTCCTCATATAGGATTGGCCGGATCCAGCTCTTCTCTATTAGCTTGGGCCGTTAAAGCTTGAGCCAACAAAGTCATAGAAGCCTTAAATTCCTCCAAATAGCATTTCGTATTGGAGGGTTATTAGGAACTTGAGGAGGAACTTTCTCTTGAACTTGGGGAGGCACCTCTTGTACTTGGGAAGGAATCTCTTTCTCCCCACTCCCATCTCCTTCCATTCTATAATTAACCCTAGTGTTAGCAATAAACTACAAAATCATAGGTAAACATTAGAAGAAGGGCTTACTCAAGCCAAACTCTATGGACCGACTTGAAAAATGAAGAAGTGGAAATTGTCTAAGCATCCCATAGCCTCCTACTCATATATGTGTCGCAACTCACACCGATGAATAAGACACTACTAGACGTGGTTTTAATACATCCTAAGACCATTTCATAACCATATGCTCTGATACCAAGTTTGTCACGACCGGCATGTATACCCTAGAAGTTAAGACATTCTTAGGTCGCAACACAATGTACTTGACCTCTCGGAGGTCTTGTACTAGCCCTTAGACATCATTCATTGCATATATATGAAAAGTACACAGAATTAAAATTTTTTCTTAGAAACATAATGCGGAAATCATTTCATAAAACGTCTAACACATGTCTCAATAAACCATATATGACATCATGAGTAAAATAGTGTTGGGTCACGGCTCATAAAAGTCTAAAACATGAAAAGAACATAAAAGACAACATAGTAGTGATGGTCTCGGATGCTATGAGGAGTCACCATATTCTTTCCTTGGAAGCCTTAGAAACTATACTCTTGAACCAACTCAATCACCTCAAGACCCTACATGGACAACATGTAGGCAATATGCGCTAGTACGATAAGTACTAAGTATGGAAACTATCAATCAAACTTAAGATATCTCAAAGGGTTAGTCAATATTAGACATAATAACAAGAGATAAAGACGTAAGCATAACATGAATAGCATAAGCATAATAAAGCATCCTAAAGCATATAAGAGTTCATTCTTAACTCATTGTCTTTCTTACTTAAATGAACTACATCACAAGCCACCTTCAAGTATACTAGTGCAAGGCTAATGTAGCATCCCATACTACTACCAAAGCTAAGTACATATCTTTGCTCATTATTGATCAAAGTCCATCTTCATAATTAAGACCTAATTTCATCATTTCATATGTGGACTATGCCCCTATGCCATCTCAAAGAAAACTTGTGCAATGCATGTGAACAATCCCATACTATCTCACACACTAAGCATGTCTTGAAGTCACCCTATCTTGTTTCATGTCATCTTAGGAGTCATCTAATAGACCTACTTCATCTTGTCAACGAACCATCATCCTATACTACCATGTATAGATGACATCCCATACTACCATCCATACTAAGTACTTCTCTTGACTAATGTAAGCCAAGCTAACTTATATTATAACCTTTTCTATTTGTTCAATATACTAACATAATAGACCTATTACCATGGGAAGCATCTCATCATACTAACCAAGCTACTAAAGTAAGGATACAACCATCCTAACCACCATGCAACCAATCATATAGATGCAAGCTAATCATAGGGGAGCATGAATCATCTACCCTAAGCTACCATGAGAAACTAATCTCAATCTATTCCATGAAATACACCTTACATGCAAATCAAGATACCATTAGGAGAGTATAGGCCTTTCTACTAAAGCTATCATGAAATGGTTTTGGCCAAACCAACTCAAGCTAACTTGATCAAGTATCCTTACAACACAAGACAAAGCTAATAATGGGAGAACTTGCTTCCTCCATCCCAAGCTAACATGAATACCACCATTCCCAAGCTACCATGATCAAGCATCCTTGCAACACATGACAAAGCTAAACATGAGTAATCTAACCTAAGCGTCCATGAGTATCAACATCTCAAACTAACATGTCCTTTCTCTTGTCACACCAAGCCTACTACACAAGAAGTGACAACATAACTCATCTTCAAGCTAATCCTAGCCTACCATGCATTGATCCATTTTAGGTTCTTAATTCAACCTAGTGTTCATCTATTGTGAGAACTTGCTTCTCCTAATGATGTCCATGTCTAGGTGTAGAAGAGAAAAGAAACATCACCAAAATCATCCTCATCATGACTTTACCCCCAAATCTCTAACAACAATGGCCATAATCCCTACAAACGACTACTACATTTAGTCCTTCATGATTCATACTCAATTGCATGTTCATCTATTCAGTTAGATCATTAAAAGGTACTTCTAGTCATACATGATCATAGGTTCAAGTCCAACTTCCTAGGTCAAGATCAATCTTAATTAATTAGACCTAGTTAAATTCATATCTAGGTGATCAATTATTATCAAATATCACATAATACAATAGAGTCAATAAGATCCTCATAAAACTTTCATTTAGGCTCTAATGGCCTAAAATCACCATGATCACCTTCAAGTTAAATTGCCATAATTCACCATGAAATCATCATAAAAACAACATATGATATTCACATGAACATTATTGAATGGTACCCACTAGATTGGGATCACAATCAAGCCTTACCCACAATGCAATAACAACCCTCTCTTGAATGGGGTTATTTGGATTCACAATTGAAGGGAAACTAGGGGGACGCCATGAATGGAAGAATCCATGCGGTTCACATACCTTAGGTTATATCCTTAATCCTACCTTTAAACTTTGGTGAATTCGTGTTAAGTTGCTTCCCTGAATTCTTCTTCTTTTTCTATGGTGTTCTTGAGAGTTCTAATGTGAGAGAGAGGTTTTGATTTTTGAGTCTAGAGTCTAGGAGGGTATTTTATTGTTTAAATAGTCATATAATGACTAAAACTACCTAAAATAACAGCCCATATAATTATTTGGACGTGGGATGAATTTCCCAAGTGACCCCTTCATTTAACAGTGAGCTGCGAGAAATTACAGGTCTGCATCGACGGTGCCACCTACGGGGCGTCGACCAGATGATGGGCCGTGCTAGAAACCATCGTCTTGGTCAGAGAAGGATCCAAGGAGTCTTTATATCAAGAGGCTAAGTATCGACCTACACCTCTCCATAGACGCGGCATCGACCAACACACGAGGCGTCGATTGCCTTGTCGATTGACACTGCCAGGCCATGGTTGGGGTTCTCCTTGAGGGCCTTTTGCGGAGCCATCGTGGAGTGGTGCTTTGACGTCTCGACCCCAGTTACACTCATATACATTCTACGATCCCTCCTTGTGAGTTTGAACATCAAACAACTTATGTAACATACCCAAAATTCACTTAGAATACACAAGTACTCCTAAGGCTAACATTGAAACGTCACCGGACGTCCTTGGACGTTTTACCTCCAAACTCTCTCAAACTATATATACTGCCTCTAAACGCCATAATTGACCATTTTAGGACCTTAAAACCTCATAACACACGTGTTAGGATCTATTTAGATTTATTACATTTTTGAGTCCTCACAAAGACTAAAACAACATCTAATAGGTAGATAGTGGCATCGTACTTGAAAAGTGAGGACCTACTGAACTTGGAGAATGAGAATCAAAGTTATATTCAATGGTCCTCTATAAGCTAAATGGCCAGAACATACATAATTGTAGAAACATTGAAATAGAGGTTAGTACACACTTGTACTAAGTATAGAAACATCCTCATAAAATATTTGACTAAATGCATGAGAAAGGGACATTTGCTTCAGAAAACATGCTAAGTCATTTGGAAACCTTTACTGCACATACAAGAGAGCATATACAACATAAGGGTCAGAATAGCATAAGTCGTGTTCATAATCAATACAACTTAATATAAAAACCATGTATAACACAAGACCATAATCATCAAGCATAATGAAGTCAACATGTATAATACCATTCTTGAGTAAATAACAAAAACAACTCTAACATCATGCTATAACAACAAAGCACATATAAGAGTTCATAACATTACATCATATAAAAGACCTTTACTCATAACCCACCATCAAGTCTACATGTGCAATGACCATGCAAATCCTCATAACCTTACTCAATCAAGTAAACCAAAAAAAGGATCACAAGTATTGTCTAACTTCATATAACATAACATCAATAGTAGTCATCATCATATTTAGCAATATAGACCATTAGCATGTTCAGAAATGAAACTAACATCATATAGGATCATTAACATATAAAGTCAACATATACATAACATTTACTTTACATAATATATAAACAACCTTCTAGGAATTCCCTCAAAGCCAACTAGTGCAATGTATAGGTAGAGTCCCATACCCCTACCTAGACTAAGTCAACCACTAAAGTCACCCTAGTTAGTGTTCACTTCTTTACTTTTTTTTACATTCGTGAACACTTTCCCTAACCGACATACACCACAAGAGCTAAATGTGGAATCCGGTGTCATGAAACCCTACACCGAAAGAAGGTGGACTACTTTCCAAGGTAGTACCAAAACATGAACATAGCATTCTAGGTGTATCCACTAGCTAATATTCTTATGGGGGCAACATAGTTCAAGAACTAGGACATGTTTTTGGGACCCTTTTATGAAAATTTCTTTATTGTCTCCAATCTCATGAGTACAATAGTGAACCTACCTTCCTTTCTTGGGAAGGGACACTCCTCACTACTAGTTCACTCTATGATAAGATAGAGTCCGTTTTGAAATGTTTTTTAGCCTTTATTATTCATCACAGATTATTTTAGGTCATAGAAGACTAACCCATTGTATATCACATTCATTAGCTCAATTGGAATTTCATGAGAACATCCTTTCAATACAACCCTCAAATGTGATATCAACACATTATCATCATCATGTCATAATAAGGCACATAGGCAATTCATAATAAACCTTATATCAGTACATCTTAAGCATAATCTTACAATCACATAATAAATACATTTCAATTTCATCATCATACCAACACCTACTTAATCCAATCACAAGGCATGCTTCAATTAAACATCATCACCAACTAAAAACCATCACAATTGAAGTAAATGTTCAAGTTCACAAAGTCTTACCAATTCCTCCTTCAAAAGCCATCATCATTGGTCTTACGCTCAAACAATCCAATTTCATCAACCAGTAGGTGTAATAACATCATACAACAATAATAAACACAATAACTTTGTCAATTGCATCAATACTAATCAATTCAACATGAGTTCATCACCTAGGTTTAGGGAATTTGGGTCAATTCATGATCTATTCAACATAGTAGGTTAAATCATCAAAAAACATCATAAATGGAAAAATAATACTTCATAATCTAATCATAATAATCAAAGGAAACCATAAACAATACAATTTATAAGATCAAATTCGGATTACAAAGAAACCCATATGAAATCATCTTTTTGAAAACCAATTTTTGAAGAACCCTTTGGGGAAAGGAATCCCAAAGGTGAAAGGTTCCCATACCTTGATATTCTTTGAATATTCATGGTGAAAATTGATATTCTTGAATCCCTATAACCTTTAGAATTTTCTCTTCAGTGGTGTAACATTTCGATATCCCAAAGTCATGTGATAAGACTTAAACAGGATCCTTAAGGTCTAAACCATTGTTCCTAGCCAAATTAGGCGTAGATGGAGTCGTTGAAGTATTTTGGAACCAAAATGTTCATAACATCCGGTAAGTTGGTTCATAAGAGGGCTAGAGTGTCCTTTTAGTTTAACCAAGTGAAAAAGTCGGAATTTAGTAAAAGTTTGTAAAAATAGGTGTAACACATAGTGTGGGATGGGTTCATGTTGGAAAATTCAGGGTACGACTCCCCGAGGATCAACTAAGGGCCCTCGAGGAGGACCCTTGAGACAGTAGGGCACGACGGACCTCGTGACAGGGCGTCACAGGCGCAACGAGACGTTGAGGCCACCGTCGTGCCAGCCTTAGATGCTAGGAAGAAAGCCTCCGCCTGCACAGTCTCTGACTAGTGCGACGGACGTGCAGGACGGAGGAGTCCTGTCCGTCACGCCCACGACGGCCCATCGTCGTGGAGGGCCTGTGGTGGTTTTCAGATTTAAGTTTTATACTAATTATTTTATTAAGTGTCTTAGGGTTAATTAGAGGATTAAGGGAAGACTAATTAAGTGACTTAAGACCCAACTATAAATACCCCAACGCTCATTAGCCTAATCATTATTCTCAAAATAAAAACTCTCTTCCTTCTCTCTACTTTTTCTCTCTATTGGAAGACTCCATAGGAGAACAACTTGGGGAGATCATTGGGGGCTGATTTAGCACGAAATTCACCATCAAAACGTCATCAAATCTTAAGGTATGAGATCTAATTCACCTTTGAGATTCTTCCCTCAAAGGGCTCCTTCAAAGATTTTCTAAAAGTTGAGTTTCATATGGGTTTCATCCAAATTTCGAATTTGATTATAGAAATTGAGTTGTTTATGTATTCTTTGGGGTACAATGAGTAGATTATCACGTATTGTAACTTGATTATGATGAATTGATGTAGTTTGATCTAAATTGTGGGTGATGACTCCTAACCCCTAACCTAGGTATGAGATTGATATGAATTTGAGTTGGATTAAAGTAATTGATCTAATTATTGTTTAATTAATCTTAAATGATTGTTAGTGCATCAATCATGAATCTATTGTGGTGAATTGAAGTTCTTTATCCCTATTTCTTGAGTATTGAATCTAGGGTAAGAAGATAGACTTTGATATCATGCTACCAAGATTTGATTAAGTATTGCATTGTGGTATAGTGCTTCTCTTAAATTAGTTCTTATGTTGGCTATTGAATTACATTGGGATGATGACCCGAATTGGGTTGATCTATGGGTTGATGGTAAGGCCTCTAATTGGTTAACTATGGAGAAGTATTGGTAAGTCTTGATTATCCTAATCCTTACTTCAAATTGTGAATTATTTGTCATCAAGTGATAAGGTTTGTTGAAGTATACCTTGCTTAAGGTGATAGGTTGGTATGATGATTAAATAGAAATGCTTAGGTTGGTTGTGAGGTTTCCTAGGAGTACATGATATAGGGAAGTTGTTATGTAAAGATGTGCCCTATTGTAATGAGATGTGTAAGGGCTAACTTCACCTATATGAATTGTTAATGAAAGGATTATTTCTCATACAAATCTTATTGAGCTATGATAAACGAATGAATATGAGGGCTAGGCCCTATGATATATATATATAGGTATGTATATTTATGATTATAATAAGAGTAAAGACTTTTCAATAAAGGGACCTAGCTTAGCAACGAGTGAGCTTGTATGTGAGGGAGTGACACTTTCTTATATAAGGAAAGGTAGGGTTCACTACGGTCCTCAAGGGGTGGATAGCCTCATGACCCAAATAGGGTGTAGAGTCGATATGTCCATGGTTCTTTTCCCCAAGCTTCATCAACTATGTTGCCACCATAGGATACTAGCTAGTGGATCCACCTAGATAGCTACGTTTACGTTAGGTTCTACCTTGGCCGGTAGACCACCTTCCATCGGTGTAAGGTTTCATGACACCGGATTCCACATTTTCTCATGTGGTCTATGTCGGTTAAGGCAAGGTTTCCCTAAACTAAAATGAATGAATAAGATATAGACTAATCGAAGTAACTTGAAAGGGTTTCGCTATAGCTTAGGTAGGGGTATGGGACTCTACTTAAGCCTTGCACTAGTTTGCCTTGATAGGAGCTTTGAGAGGTGAATATTATGTATGTAAAGTAGTGATGTAATGTAAATGACTTTGTACATTGAATAACATGCTTATGAGTATAAGGTTGTTGCTTTGATTGAAGAAGAATGTTTTCATGAAATGGGAGAGTATGTTAGGTAAGGTTAATTTCTAATTGTAGGCTTGATAGGTTACTTGATTAAGTAAGAGTTCATGGGAATTTACTTGATCATTGCACTTGTGACTTTATGAAGGTTATAGTTAGTATGCTTTGCTTTGCTATGTTTCACTTGTATATGTTTTATAATGATTTGTATTAAATATCCCTTTCTAAGTATATTTGATTGGTATTTGTATATATGGTTCCATACTTAGTACATGTCGAGTACTAACCCCATTTCTTTCCCTTTTTCCCAAACATTTTAGGTTCGGATCGTTGAACTTGCTCCGAATTGCTGGAAAGGAAGACTTGGATATCTTACCATCCAAGTGGTAGGTCCTCACTCTCCCGAGGGCATTGCCAACATATTACTCTTATGTTACTTAGTTACTAGAATTCCGTATTGACTCTATTACTCGTTTGAGACGATGTTGTCTATAGCCTATATGTGGCTACTTGAATTGATGTAAGCTATGCCCAAGATTTATTGTCTTTGATAGATGGTTTATGAGATGAGACGGCTTATATGACTATTATTCTTTACTATATAAATGGGTGAAATAAAAGTAGAAGACTATGTAATCTTCGTATATGAACAAGTTTATGTATACTTGATATGAATACAATTATGTGTATGTCGAGGTCTATGTTAACCTCCGAGTAGTTATAGATAAAAAGTTTTAAATTCCTTCATATTTTGAATCGATGAATGCTATGACGAGGCTAAGACGCTTGTCTTAGTCCTCAAAGAGGACGACGATGCCGGTTACGTCTAGGGGGTAAACCCGGATGTGACAAACTTGGTATCAGAGCATGAGGTTGAAAATCCTTGATGTTAACGCCTCTCTCAACCACGTTATATAGGTTTGTATTCATAATTGTGAAGCGCACCACACTTATGAATAGAAACTTATTTGATGCTTAGGAATCACTCTCATTATTGAAAATCCATATCGTGCCTCTAGAATGTACGTCGTATATGTATTTGCCTAATCCTTGTGTTTTGGTTATAAGAGATGAATACTAGAAGGAATGCAGCTAGAAGACTTGAGGAGGAGATTGCTGCTGCGGGAATCCCTCCCCGTGATGATCCAGTTCCTCTTCTTGAAGAGATTGCTATTAATGATCAGGCTCCCGTTGACCCTCCACCTATGACAGAGGCTCAGATGAGGGCTATTCTTGCTCAAATGGCTCAATCCATGACTACTCAAGCTCAAGCCGCAACGGTGCAAGCCCAAGCCATGACTGCCCAAGCTAATAGAGATATGGCACCTAGAGTTCATGAGCAAACTATGGCTTCCCGACTTAGGGACTTCACCCGAATGAATCCTCCTATCTTCTATGGGTCTAAGGTTGATGAAGACCCACAAGAATTCATTGATGAGGTTTATAAGATTTTGTGTGCTATGGGGTTGTCTTCTAGTGAGAATGCCGAGTTGGCCTCATACCAACTCAAGGATGTGGCTCAGACATGGCATGTGCAATGGAAAGACAATAGGCCACTTCAAAGTGGGCCGGTGACTTGGGAGTTGTTCAAAAGGGCTTTCCTTGATCGGTTCTTCCCTAGGAGATGAGAGAAACTAAGTGGTGGAATTCATCAATCTCCGCCAAGGAGTAATGAGTGTTCATGAGTACTCTTTGAAGTTCATTCAATTGGCCAAATATGCTCCTTCCTTGGTCTCCGATCCTAGAGACGAGATGAGTCGATTCGTGACAGGTGTGTCGGATGACTTGCAAGAGGAATGTCAATCAGCTATGCTACATGATAACATGAATATTGGTCGTCTCATGGTGCATGCAAAAAGAGTTGAGGAGGCTAGAGCAAAAAGGAAGGATAAGGATTCAAGAAGGGCAAGGTCTTCCGAGAGTGGAACTACTAAAGATAGGTTTGGAATTCAAGACAAGCCTAGATTCAAGAAAAGGTTCTCAAATCAAGTCCATCCAAATTTCCCAAGGTTAGGATGGGAAGGTCCCTAGGCCAAGAGTCCAAAAGGAAAAGTGGAGTTTGTCTAATGAGAATCCACCTTGCAAGGAATGTGGGAAGAAGCATTTAGGTGTTTGCCTCCTAGGTTCGGACAAGTGCTTTGGTTGTGGAAAGATTGGTCACAAAGTGCGGGATTGTCCAAATGCTAAAGGGCAAGAGAGGGGTGGTCAGCCAAGTGGTTCTAATGATGTTCCCAAAAAGAACCGCTTTTATGCTCTTCGTTCGAGAGATGACCAAGAGGCCTCTCCCGATGTGGTGACCGGTATGTTACAAATCTTTGCTATTGATGTGTATGCTTTGCTTGATCCGGGTGCTACTTTGTCTTTCGTTACTCCCTTTGTAGCTAAGAAGTTCGGTACTTTACCCGATGTGTTACATGAACCTATTTTGGTGTCTACTCCGGTGGGTGAGTCGGTTGTAGCAAAAAGAGTCTATCGAAATTGTCCTATTTCTATGCCCCATAGAGTTTCTCATGTAGATCTAGTTGAACTAGACATGCTTGATTTTGACGTTATTTTGGGTATGGATTGGTTACATGCTAGCTTCGCTTCTATTGATTGTAGAACTAGAGTTGTGAGGTTTAGTTTCCCAAATGAACCCGTTTTTGAGTGGAAGGGTGGAAACTCTCTTCCAAGAGGTCGTTTCATATCATGTCTAAAAGCGTGTAAAATGATCTCAAAGGGGTGTCTTTATCATATTGTGAGAGTCCAAGAAGTTGATTCCGAAGTTCCTCCTATTGAGTCGGTCCCCGTGGTGAGTGAATTTACGGAGGTCTTTCCTGATGACCTTCCCGGCATTCCTCCCGAATGGGAAATCAATTTCGGTATTGATTTGCTACCGGAAACAAACCCTATCTCTATTCCTCCTTATAGAATGGCTCCGGCCGAGTTAAAAGAGTTGAAGGCGCAACTTAAAGATTTGCTAGACAAGGGCTTTATAAGGCCTAGCATTTCTCCATGGGGTGCTCCGGTTTTGTTCGTGAAAAAGAAGGATGGGTCCTTGAGAATGTGTATTGACTACCGCCAACTCAACAAGGTTACTGTCAAGAACAAGTATCCTCTTCCTCGGATTGATGATTTATTTGATCAACTCCAAGGAGCGAGTTACTTCTCCAAAATTGACTTGAGGTCAGGGTATCACCAGCTTAGGGTGAGAAATGAAGATATTCCAAAGACGCCTTTCGGACTCGGTATGGGCATTATGAGTTCGTGGTTATGTCCTTTGGTCTCACAAATGCTCCGGCGGCGTTTATGGACCTAATGAATAGGGTGTTTCGAAGTTACCTTGATGCATTCGTTATTGTATTTATCGATGATATCTTGGTGTATTCGAAGAATGAGGTTGATCACATGGGTCATCTAAGGGTGGTATTGCAAACCCTTAAAGAGCATAAATTGTTCGCCAAGTATAGCAAGTGTGAGTTTTGGTTGAGGTCGGTAGCGTTTCTTGGGCACATCATCTCTAGTGAGGGAGTTGAGGTAGACCCAAGGAAAACTGATGCGGTAAGAAACTGGCCTAGACCCTTGACCCCAACTGACATTAGGAGTTTCTTGGGTCTAGCGGGCTATTATCGAAGGTTTGTAGAAGGTTTTTCATCCATTGCATCTCCATTGACTTCATTAACTCAAAAGGGTAAAAAGTTTGAGTGGTCGGAGGCCTGCGAGAAGAGTTTCCAATTATTGAAAGACAGGCTTACTTCCGCTCCGGTGTTAACCTTACCGGAAGGTTCTAAGGGTTCGTGGTTTATTGTGATGCATCCCGCATAGGTTTGGGGTGTGTGCTTATGCAAAATGGGAAGGTGATTGCCTATGCTTCACGGCAACTTAAGGTGCATGAGAAAATTACCCTACCCATGACCTTGAGTTAGCGGCCGTGGTGTTGCTTTGAAAATATGGAGACATTACTTGTATGGTGTTCATGTAGATGTTTTCACCGATCATAAGAGTCTTCAATATGTTTACTCAAAAAGAGTTGAATCTCCGACAAAGAAGGTGGTTAGAATTGTTGAAAGATTATGATATGAGTGTCCTATATCATCCCGGCAAGGCCAATGTGGTGGCGGATGCTCTAAGCCGTATGACTATGGGTAGTGTGTCTCATATAGATGGAGACAAGAAAGATCTAGTGAAGGATGTTCATAATTTGGCCAGATTAGGAGTTCGGTTGGAGAATTCTCTAAATGGAGGTGCCACGGTTCATCATAGCTCTGAATCATCATTGGTGGTTGAGGTGAAATCCAAACAACACCTTGATCAACTATTAATGGAGTTGAAGGAATCTGTTCTTGGCAAGATGAATGAGTCCTTCTCCTTAGGAGGAGATGGTGTGTTGAGGTACCAAGGGAGGTTATGTGTTCCTGATGTTGATGGATTGAGGGATCGGATCCTTGATGAAGCCCATGGATCCCACTATTCCATCCATCCGGGTTCTACTAAGATGTATCATGACCTTCGAGAAATATATTGGTGGGAAGGTTTGAAGAAGGACATAGCGGAATTTGTTGCTAAGTGTCCAAATTGCAAACAAGTGAAGGCGGAACATCAAAAGCCGGGTGGCTTACTACAAGAGATCCAAATTCCTACTTGGAAGTGGGAAGACATTAATATGGACTTTGTGGTAGGATTGCCTCGGACTCAAAAGTCATATGATTCTATATGGGTGATTGTTGATAGATTGACTAAGTCCGCTCATTTTATTCCCGTCAAATCCACGTATTCGGCGGAGGATTATGCGAAATTTCATAGATGAATTGTGTGTCGCCATGGTATTCCGTTATCCATCATTTCGGATCGGGGTGCACAATTCACTTCTAGGTTTTGGAAGTCTTTTCAAAAAGGTTTGGGTACTAAGGTGAAATTGAGTACTGCCTTTCATCCTCAAACGGATGGTCAAGCGGAACGCACAATTCAAACCCTTGAGGATATGCTTAGATCTTGCATTATTGATTTTATAGGAAGTTGGGATAAGCATTTGCCGTTGGTGGAGTTTGCGTATAATAATAGTTTTCATTCGTCCATCTCCATGGATCCCTATTAAGCCTTGTATGGTTGGAGGTGTAGGTCTCCTATAGGATGGTTTGAATTTGGTGAATCATCAATCTTTGGTCCCGACTTGATTTATAGGACCTTGGAGAATGTGCATATCATAAAAAATAGGTTACAAACAGCCTATAGTCGACAAAAGTCCTATGCCGACAATAGAAGGAGGGATTTGGAGTTTGAAGAGGGTGACAAGGTGTATTTGAAGATTTCACTTATGAAGGGTGTGGTAAGGTTTGGCAAGAAAGGGAAGTTGAGCGGCTAGTCTTGAGTCTATTCCCTCATTTAAAGAGTGTTTAGTGTCATTCGGGGACGAATGTTCCTAAGGGGGAGATAATGTAACATTTCGAAATCCCAAAGTCATGTGATAAGACTTAAACAGGATCCTTAAGGTCTAAACCATTGTTCCTAGCCAATTAGGTGTAGATGGAGTCGTTGAAGTGTTTTGGAACCAAAACGTTCATAACGTCCGGTAAGTTGGTTCATAAGAGGGATAGAGTGTCCTTTTAGTTTAACCAAGTGAAAAAGTCAGAATTTAGTAAAAGTTTGTAACAATAGGTGTAACACATAGTGTGGGATGGGTTCATGTTGGAAAAGCCAGGGTACGACTCCCCGAGGATCAACTAAGGTTCCTCGAGGAGGACCCTTGAGACAGTAGGCCACGACGGACCCAGTGACGGAACGTCACTGGCGCGATGAGGCGTCGAGGACACCGTCGTGCCAACCTTAGCTTTTGGGAAGAAATCCTCCGCCTGTACAATCTCTGACTAGTGCGACGGACGTGCATGACGGAGGGGTCCTGTCCGTCACGCCCACGACGGCCGGTCGTCGTTGAGCCGTCGTGGAGGGCCTGTGGTGGTTTTCAGATTTAAGTTTTATACTAATTATTTTATTAAGTGTCTTAGGGGTAATTAGAGGATTAAGGGAAGACTAATTAAGTGACTTAAGACCCCACTGTAAATACCCCAACCCTCATTAGCCTAATCATTATTCTCAAAACAAAACTCTCTTCCTTCTATCTACATTCTCTCTCTATTGGAAGACTCCATAGGAGAACAACTTGGGGAGATCATTAGGGGCTGATTTAGCACGAAATTCACCGTCAAAACGTCATCAAATCTTAAGGTATGGGATCTAATTCACCTTTGAGATTCTTCCCTCAAAGGGCTCCTTCAAAGATTTTCTAAAAGTTGAGGTTTCATATGGGTTTCATCCAAATTTCGAATTTGATTATATAAATTGAGTTGTTTATGTATTCTTTGGGGTAAAATGAATAGATTATCACGTATTGCAACTTATTATCGTGAATTGATGTAGTTTGATCTAAATTGTGGGTGATGACTCCTAACCCCTAACCCTAGGTATGAGATTGATATGAATTTGGTTTGGATTAAAGTAATTGATCTAATTATTGTGTAAATCATCTTAAATGATTTTTAGTGCATCAATCATGAATCTATTGTGGTGAATTGAAGTTCTTCATGCCTATTTCTTGAGTATTGAATCTAGGATAAGAAAGATAGACTTTGATATCTGCTACCAAGATTTGATTTAGTATTGGATTGTGGTATAGTGCTTCTCTTAAATTAGTTCTTATGTTGGCTACTTGAATTAAATTGGATGATGACCTGAATTGGGTTGATCTATGGGTTGATGGTAAGGCCCCTAATTGGTGAACTATGGAGAAGTATTGGTAAGTCTTGATTATCCTAATCCTTACTTCAAATTGTGAATTATTTGTCATCAAGTGATAAGGTTTGTTGAAGTATCTTGCTTAAGGTGATAGGTTGGTATGATGATTGAATTGAAATGCTTAGGTTGGTTGTGAGGNGAATAAGATATAGACTAATCGAAGTAACTTGAAAGGGTTTCGCTATATCTTAGGTAGGGGTATGGGACTCTACTTAAGCCTTGCACTAGTTTGCCTTGATAGGAGCTTTGAGAGGTGAATATTATATATGTAAAGTAGTGATGTAATGTAAATGACTTTGTACATTGAATAACATGCTTATGAGTATAAGGTTGTTGCTTTGATTGAAGAAGAATGTTTTCATGAAATGGGAGAGTATGTTAGGTAAGGTTAATTGCTAATTGTAGGCTTGATAGGTTACCTAATTAAGTAAGAGTCATGGGAATTTACTTGATCATTGCACTTGTGACTTTATGAAGGTTATAGTTAGTATGCTTTGCTTTGCTATGTTTCACTTGTATATGTTTTATAATGATTTGTATTAAATATCCCTTTCTAAGTATATTTGATTGGTATTTGTATATATGGTTCCATACTTAGTACATGTAGAGTACTAACCCCATTTCTTTCCCTTTTTCCCAAACATTTTAGGTTCGGGTCGTTGAACTTGCTCCGAATTGCTGGAAAGGAAGACTTGGATATCTTACCATCCAAGTGGTAGGTCCTCACTCTCCCGAGGGCGTTGCCAACATATTACTCTTATGTTACTTAGTTACTAGAATTCCGTATTGACTCTATTACTCGTTTGAGACTATGTTGTCTATAGCCTATATGTGGCTACTTGAATTGATGTAGGGCTATGCCCAAGATTTATTGTCTTTGATAGATGGTTTATGAGATGAGACGGCTTCTATGACTATTATTCTTTACTATATAAATGGGTGAAATAAAAGTAGAAGACTATGTAATCTTCGTATATGAACAAGTCTATGTATACTTGATATAAATACTATTATGTGTATGTAGAGGTCTATGTAAACCTCCGAGTAGTTATAGATAAAAAGTTTTAAATTCCTTCATATTTTTAATCGATGAATGCTATGACGAGGCTAAGAGGCTTGTCTTAGTCCTTAAAGAGGACGACGACGCCGGTTACGTCTAGGGGGTAAACCCGGATGTGACAAGTGGATTCTTCTTTGGGAGAGAGAAAGTAGAGAGAAGGTAGAGTAATTTGGGTTTGGGAATTGTGGGGTGTTAGGTTGGTTTTAGGCTTAGGGTAGGTTATATAGTCAGTTAAACTTAGTTAAACACCTCTTAATCCCTAATTAAGCCCCTAACTAATTAACTAACTAATTGAACCATCTTAAAACAAGACAGCAAAAATGCAGACTGAGCTATGAGACCCCGACCTATGGTCTGTAGGTCAATCAACGGCCACCTGCACCCACCATCCTATTGGTCCGTCTATAAGTTCAGATATTTGTATTTTTGACACTTTTGGAAAAGTGTCAATGTGCCCATCAACGGAGGCATCAACTCCCCGTCGTTCCACCTACGCCCCATCAATGGCAAGCGTAGGTTGCCACTTCTGTTTGACAGCTTTTAGCCAAAATTGAATGGTCCTTCTCAAGGACCCTTAGGGGGGTCGTTGGGGAATCGTAACCAAAAGTTTTGACCCTAAACCTACTCTAATGAATGTTTAACACCATTTCATCAAATTTCATCAAATTCCAACGCCTAAAACCTCGTGAAATAGGCTAAGGCACACTAGCACTTCTTTCACTAGTCTCCGAACGTAACGGATGTTCCTTGACGTATTTACTCTAAAACTTCCTAAATGACTTATTAACATTATTTTAAGCCTTAAAACGGTTTTACAAACCTTAGACACTCATTTGGGCTATAAATTAGGTCTTGCACTTTCGGAATGTTACATACAAAGCTTGAATATGAAGAGGTAACATCTCCGGACATTGAGGACCTACCAATACTGGGAGAAACTAATCCAAGCCTTGTTGCTTTAGCCTAAAGATACTTCAATGGCCCGAACCTACATTGTTGGGTAAAAATGGAAGAAATATGGGTTATTACAAAACGCATGTATTAAGTATGGTTCCTATGTATAAAATCATTAATGAATGAGAAAAGGCACAATTTAGTCAAAACCATGCTTTATGTTCAGTAACTCAACACGCACATATATGGAACAATATAAGTCAAACCAACATGATATTAATCCAACACATAAGCAACCTAAAATAATACTTGTCCAATACAAAGAATAGAACCCCATAACCCTATCCAAATCAAAGCATCACATTAAGTCACTTATTACATGCATACAACAAAATCTCATACTTTATCTAACATGCTTGATTCATAAGTTCATATTTAACTTGACATACATAGCATGAAATCATCTTACTCATACAAGAACACTACTAAGACCATCCCTTAATATACCACATCTGCAATGAGTAAGAGAAGTCCCATACCTTCCCTCACCATATGTAATAACCTTTAAGACAAGCTCTAATAATAGTTCACATACTTGACTAATTCATTTACCATTTTACATTAGGGAATATAGTGCAATAACCGACATGATACCATGTGATCTACATGGAATCTAGTGTTCTCATCCCACAATAAAAAGAGAGGGTTAACACTTACCTAAGGTGTAACCAATCTTACATAGCTATCTCGGTGGATCCACTAAGTTATTGTCCTATGTGGGCACATAGTTAAGGATCAAGGATATTGTTACTAGAAACCTTGACTTACTAACGTGGAGGTTTCCATCTCATGAGCCAATACATATCGTGGGAATCTGGACTTGCTATACGTGAAGAAACCCATGTGGGAGGACGGACTTGCTAAACGTGAGACCTCTATCTCATTTCCATGCCCTTTCGGTGCTAAGTATTTATTCTCTTTAGTAATCATCATACTCATTATACAAGATCACATTAGTCTCTTCTAGACCCCCAAGTGAACATCTCCTCATAATAGCTCAAGGTATTCATAAGTGAGAACTATCATTACACTTTAGAAACAACATACAAGTGAGTAAATGGATATTGTACTGGTTAAATACACTTCAAAACCCTAAATATAACTACCAATAATTAATCCTTATAGTTCCCAAAATACCCCTACACCTATTTGTCATAACCCAAGTCTACACCCTGTACGTGGCCGGCACTCCAGAACCATTGTTGGTTCCCTAGCAAACTCACATCCTGGCTGACTACAAGCGGAAGACAAACTTAAGCATGCAAAAGCTTAAAAAATAATAAGAATCATGAAACTCAATTACAATGCACTTATCTCAAATGAAAACTTTGAATAATCAAATTAATATATATTTAACTCACCATAGTTAGGCAAATTTAGTGTTTAAAACATTTAATTAAATAAATGAACAATACATACTTCTTCACTAAACTGACTATGCATGAACCCTCTAACTAATAATGATGGAAGTCGGGACAAGACCCACGACATCCTGACTCAATTGAAAAGTAATTGAAATCCTCCAAAAGCAAGGAGGCTCACCATAGCTAACTCGAACTCTTGGATGTATGAACGAAGCTCATGTTGATGATCCTAAATAGTTGTGTGTGCATCATGAGAAGATATAGGCCAATTGGCTCAGTACGTGGAATTGACGAGCATGTAAGGGGAAATCTAAATCTTAAAACATAGGCTTGAACTTAATAAAAAGGAAACATACTTAACTCTTTTCAACTCAACTCAAATCAAGAATAAGATACTCAACTCAAAGATTAGATATTCAAGGATAAGATACTCAACTCGATATTGGAAACTCAACTCAAAGATAGGATATTCGACTCCGGATACTCAACTCAATATAAAGCTAAAATATGCATACAATATATAGAAAGCTTTATAAAATAGTAAAACCTACTTAGTTCATTAAATAAAATGCAATAACAAACTCAACTTTACTTGTATAAGAAATTGATATAGTTTCCATGTGATATTCTCTAACCGACAACCATCACTGTGAGCCTAACTGATGATATAATATTTTATCTCACGCTGCCAAGGACCATCCTATACCTTGCCATCGGTATATGACCTTAATTTACTTAATGGATCCACTAGCTTAAATTACGTGATCATCTAAAAAGTATGATCCATTAATACCCATGATGGCTACATGCTTTACATAGAGACTTGAGTTAATATGAACTCTCATCCCCACATCGGTGCTCAATACTACTCTCAAAATATACTTTATCTCATGCTTTTGAAATAACATCCTTTTTTTAGGTTGAGATAATTTGCTCAATACTTTAGCTTAAAAAAACTCTCTTGAAATCAATGTTCCCTTTTCTTGTTCAAAACTCTTTTGGGAAATCTTACTTTCCCCTTAACTTAAATGTGAAAATATTTATAAACTCTTATGCAAATACTTAGTTCCCTTATAACTTTTAAGAAATGAACTCAACTCTTACTCTATGCTTAACATGAAACTTAACTCTTATAGAATAATTAGTTCATTTATATTACTTTGAAGAAAGATGTTTAAGTAAGACTCTTGAAAACTTTACGAAACTTTACTTTGACTTGGTTCTTAACTTGTAGACTTAACTCTTTACTTCTTTGAATTTGATATTAACTTTCCTTGAACTGAATTATGGATTCAAGGTTCATGATTGCATGTTTATGAATGATTTAATGATATTGAACTTGGAGGGTTCATGCGTAATTATGAGAATGAACTACTTAACTGAAGGACTCAAAGACACTTCTTATCACAAGAGTGTTCATCTTATAGGGTTCATGTGGAATTATGGGCATGAACAATTTGACTCAAATACTTCATGGATAACGTGTAATAATCCAATGATTAGAAATATAAACTCAAATGGTTTAGAAACTTATTACTCAAGAATTAGGATTTGAATATGCTACTCATCTAAAAGGTACTCAACTAATTGGAATTTATGCGGATGTTATGGGCATGAACGACTCGAATCAAGGGTCAAAATATCAATAAGGAACTCATGTATACGACTCTTATCAGTCTCATACTTACTTACTCAAAACTTAGTTCAAACCAATGGTTTACCTCAAACGATTCATTATTGAACTCAAAGGCTTTCTTGGACTCTACTCTTAACTCTCTCTCCTGAATGTGAATTATGAATTCAAGAGTTTTGGTTTATGACATGGGGGGTCTCATGATGACAAGGTAGAATTATGAATTCATTCTCTTCGTTCTCTAATACTCACTTGCTCAAGTCTTGAAACAAGTTACAAGAAATTGTAGAAGACTCCACAAAAGGACTCAAATGCTTTATTAGAATGTTGGAAAAAACTATCAAACTTAAGCCTCAACTTTACCTTGAATTAGAGTTATGAATTCAAGGTTATGATCATGTTAGGAATGATTTCAGGTGTTTAGACGAACTCAAACGGAAAAAACGGGGACAAACTGGATAGGGAAAGTGACCCTGGGTCTATGGGTGGTGCGGGGCGCTAACCCCTAAAGTACATAGAAGGGTTTGGGGCGCTCTGGCAGGTGCGCCCCACCAGGCCCCAACCAAGAAATTCTGTCGAACGTCCTTGCTTGTTTTCTCACCCTAACTCGCCTAAAATCGAACCATTTCTTTCCCAATCACTTGGATTCGATTACTTAACTTAATTACACTCTTATATACTTAAAACATCACTCAAATGACTCAGTTTCATCTTAACAATTCATAAAAAACCCAACACACCAAGATTTAGAATTAACCTCAAGAACACCGATTAAGAACTCATCAACAACTCTAATCTTTAAACTTTAAGAATGAAACTTCACGGAAAATTAACATGATTAACGTGTGGGTGAACTAACTCAACACTATGGAAGCTTACATACCTCTTATGGATTAAACCAATGATGAAAATCCACAACTAAACTCAAGAACGTCGATGAACGCCTTCATCATTGCCTCTTTTCTCCTCTTTTCTGTTCTTGTCTCTTCTTGAACTCTCAACTAAAATACTAGGTGTATTTTAGGATTATAAAACATAACATAAAAGGATTAACCCCTAAAATATTACTAAAAACGAATCAAATCTGATTGGGTAAGGAAAGGACAAAAATGCCCCTCACTATTTTTGGCTAACTTTCCTTAATTAGACAGCCTAACTTTAAAAGATCATATATCAGTGATCCAAACTTGAAACATAGAAAACTCGGCAGAGTTGGAAAGATAATTAAAAGATCGTTCCTATGGTGCCTTTTAGCACACCTAACTCATCATGTGCTAGGATTTATGATCGTTTGAAGTTGACCCAAAACTGATACTTAGCTTAACATGCGAAATTTCAGATTTTGCTATCTCCAATTTAATTCTTTTTGGAACTGAAGGTGCTAAATCTAGTGAGCTGACTTTAATACCTAAGAATTTTTTTAATTCCCTGGTGAAATCTAACTCACTATGATTAACGACTCATGTCTTAGTTTGAAAAAGTTTCTGGGAGGTTACATTATCTCCCCCTTGGGATCATTCGTCCTTGAATTACGACTGAACTCGGTTTAGAATGGTTTGCTCTTACTATGGTCTACGTCTAATGGTCTGTTCTTACTATATTCAATATTAACTCAAATCTTTAATTTTCGATTCTATACCTCTTATAGGGAATCTCATCTCAAACTATTACTCTTTGCCACCACATTCAAGCTTATTACTCTAACAACTTCATTATTAAAAAATCCTCCAAAAATATATCCCCCAAACTCTTTGGAACTCATTACTCTCTCATTTTCACCACTTGCCTTTCTTTCTAATCTTATCATCTCCCCCTAATGTATTAAGCTAACACTTGAAAGTTACGGACCTATTCCACATCTCTATTTGGTGTACATTCTCTTAATGCTCTTTTTACTCTTGTGACGCAGCCACACTTCACTGCCCTTATCTGAAGCTTAGGGTCACTCACTTGTACCACTCATATCTATTGTAGATAATTACCTTAATTTCTCACCTACTTTATTCCAAGTCTTCTACATCAAATCTCAAGACTAACATCATCACCCTCATGTTGCCATTCCTTTGATCATGACACTGATCACAAATTCAACCTTAATGTTTATTACTAAACCCAAATATCAATATGATTGCTCTCTTACTAAACTATTCCTCGATACTAATATGGAAATTTGGAAACACTTGCCCACTAGAACTTCATGACAATTAGTCAAGCCTTAGCTCTCATTGTGCATACTGGAATTACCATCACATTCCACTCACAACTTAAGTACTACTTACTCACTTACTGCACATTATCTCTCAAATAACTCTACCACATTATGAATACTCTTGATCTTGTATATAGATTAACCACTTACACTTGGTCATTACTAACATAATGATAAATAATCATAACCCCTTTTCGAGCTACAATAAACCTTACCTCCTATGATGGAATCTTCAGAACTCACCACTTCTTAGTCTACCCCTAAGGGAAACCTCTTCATTATTAACTTATTAGGTGCATAACTATAGTAACATAGCTTCTTCAAAACAATATCTCCCTTTCTAGGATTATTATACCTTTGCATACTTTCCTTTAACTCTAGGCTCTTTCACTACTAGTGCTCATGATCTCATAACTAATGATACTTTTTCAGGTGAAAATCATACTAAAGCTCTAAACATACTTCCTAAAATGAAACTCAGCTGAAACAAGGCTTAAAGGAAAGAGTAAAAATCACTTTTAGCTCAAACGCACGATTCAAACGAAAATGGGTGCATTCCTCTGAAACTGAACACTCAATTTACTCTTGGACTTCTCTTAAGACCTTTGAAGTCTCATTACTTCCTCAAGATTCTTGCTAAGAACTACTCATTGACTAAGGACTTAATCTGCTTTTCAACCACCTCTAGTATGCTGGGTAGTCGAATGAATGTGAGAACGCAAGAGTTAGAAAAGATCTCTCTGATATAGCTCTATTGCACGACTAAGAGTATGAAAGAAGTGAAACTTTTCTTAAATGCCTATAGTACCTGATTCATAGAAGTGGGCCCTCACAATCATAAATAAGATCCTATTGACACATTTTATAGACACCCTAAGACACTTAAACTCTGTGCTCTGATACCAAGTCTGTCACGATCCGATTCTACACCAAGGACGTGGCCGGCCATCAAGAACCATTGCTCGTCCCTAATACCTAATCCTGGATGACTACAAACGGAAGACTAACTTAAGTTTGCAAAAGCTTAAAATAGAATAAGAATAATGAAACACAGTTACAATGATTTTATCTCAAATGAAAACTTTGAATAATCAAATTAATATATTCAACTCGCCATAATTAGGAACCTTTATTCTTTAAAACATTCAATAAAATAAATGAATAATACAGACTTCTTAACTAAACTGACTATCCATGAAGCCTGTAAATGATAATGATGGAAGTCGGGACAAGACCCATGACATCCTGACTAAACTGAAAAGTAAATAAAATCTTCCAATAGCAAGGAGGCTCACCATAGCTAACTCTAACTATTGTATGCATCAACAAAGCTTCTGTTGATGATCTTGAATACTTGTGTCTGCATCATGAGAAGATGCTATCATTTGGCTCAGTATGTCGAATGTACGAGCATGTAAGGGGAAATCTAAAGCATAAAACATAGGATTGAACTTAATAAAAAGAAAACATACTTACCTCTTTTCAACTAAACTCAAATCAAGAATAAGATACTTAAATCAAAGATTCGATATTCAAGGAATTTATACTCAACTAGAGATTGAAAACTCAACTCAAAGATAGGATATTCGACTTTGGATACTTAACTCAATATAAAGCAAGAATATGCATGCAATATCTAGACAACTTTATAAAATAGTAAAAGCAATTTAATTCATTAAAGAAAATGCAATAACAAACACAACTTTACTAGTATAAGAAAGTAATATACTTTCTGTGGAAGATTCACTAACCGACAACAATCATCATGAGCCTAAGTTATGATATAATATTTTACGTCACGCTGCCAATGACCATCCTATACCTTTCCATCGGTGAGGACCTTACCTTACATAGAGCATCCACTAGCTTAACTCAAGGACTCAAAGACATTTCTTATCTCAATATTGTTCAACTTAGGGTTCATTCGGAATTATGGGCATGAACAATTGGACTCAAAGGCCTCATGGATATCATGTAATAATTCAATGATTAGAAATATAAACTCAAATGGTTTAGAAACTTATTACTCAAGAATTAGGATTTGAAAATGCTACTCATCTCAAAGGTACTAAACTAATTGGAATTCATGCGGCTGTTATGGGCATGAACGACTTGACTCAAGGGTCAAAATATCAATAAGGAAATCATTTGTACGACTATTATAATTCTCATACTTACTTTGTCAAAACTTTGTTCAAACCAATGGCTTAGCTTAAAGGATTAACTAGTGAACTCACAAGATTTCTTGAACTCTACTAAGAACTCTCTCTCTTTTGAATGTGAATTATGAATTCAAGAGTTTTGGTTCATGAAATGGGGGGTCTCATGATGATAGGGTAGACTTATGAATATATTCTCTTTGTTCTCATATACTCACTTGCTCGAGTCTTGAAACAAGTTCCTAGAAATTGTAGAATACTCCACAAAAGGACTTAAAGGCTTGCTTATAATGTTGGAAAGAATTATCAAACTTAACCCTCAAATCTATCTTTAATTATAGTTATGAATTAAAGGTTATGATTATGTTTGTAATGATTTAGGTGTTTAGAAGTAGCTTAGAGTAGTTAGAATCGAAAAGGGGTGAAGGTGCACTTTAAATGAACTCAAACGGAGAAAGCGGGGGCAAACTCGAAAGGGCAGGCGACCCTGGGGCTATGGGTGGCGCGGGGAGCAAACCTCTGAAGTACACAGAATGGTTTTGGGCGCTCAGGCAGGGGATCCGTGCTAGTACGCAAGCTAGAAATTCTTTCAAACGTCCTTTCTTATTTTACACCGTAACTCGCCTAAAATTGAACAGTTTCATTGGACCATTTAACCAATTCTAATTTGACTTTAAAATGACACGACCAAATCTAGGAAGTCACTGCGCGTCGCAGGGTCACCTCCACACCGTGGTTCTAGAAATTAATTTGAGAAAAAATGGTTCACGATGGCCCCGCGTCGCAAGGCAAAAATTGTCCTTTAAATGCAGGTTACGCGATGCGCAACAACCTTTATTTCTTGTCTGATCAACAGCTTTCTTGGCCAACGTTTGGGTCCTCTTTGGGGACCCTTAGTGTGGTCCCCGGGGTGTCGTACATTTCAGTCTATGTGTAGGAACCATGGATACTCAATTTCACCCTAATATCATACCCCAAAACTCCACTACAAAACTCTACGACACACTAGCTAACTTAGACTAGTTTCCGGACGTCTTGGACGTTTCTCTTCCAAATTCTTCCAAACTCTTCAAGATGAATTCTAACACTTATATTCATCATATTCAGACTTTATTAACTCATGACACACATGTTAGACTCTAGATTCACCTAGTTCATTTTGGGGTCCTTACAAAGGCAAAGGGGAGGGAGACCGACAAGGCTCCTCATGATGGTCCGGATCCTAATGCTCCAAAGAAGAATCGTTTCCATACACTTTAATCCAACAAAGGAGCTAATCCAGAATAAAATCCCCTGTGAGTTATAGTTCCTTATGGTTGTTTTGATTTGTTCTTAGATGGGTTTACCTAAGTGGGGGAGAATGAGTTGAGTAGTAAGGTTGGTGATATCCTTACCTTTTCCATCTACTCTTATTCAAGTTTGAGACCAAAATTCTTACTAGTTTGGTTATGTTACTGAGTCTTACATTCGAGTATAAGTTGAATGTCCTCCTTATGATTATGAGTGTCTTTTGTGGTAATATGTTTTGCATGCTTTTGATAATATCATATTTACATGGGAAGGTTGGTCGTTAATCTATATTTCTTATGTCAATGTGCATGTAATGATAATTGCATTAGTTGCTTCAAAGATCTTATGTTTATCAGCCATTATGTGATTGAAAGTTATCACATGTTGAGATTTATAATGATATGTAGAGAATGTCTCAAATTGGAGAAGGTAGTTCTTCCAAAATGAAATGAAAATTATGAGGTATGTATGCACTTTGAATTGTGGAAATAGTTCGAAATTTACTTGTGTTTCTTAGAGTGCATAAAGATATGAAGTTGGTGTTCCTCGTAAGTTTGGTGCATTGACTATGAATATTGTATCCATGATGATATGTGTTGTGAGCTTCTAGTTGAGTCCTTGATGTCCTTGAAAGTGTTTAGTATCATTCGAGGACGAATGATGTTCTAAGTGGGGGAGATTGTAACGACTCTCAAAATAATATAGGTCAAACTAGAGTTTCGCATTTGTTTCATGAGTTAATAAGTTTTTAAAGTATTGAATATTATCATTAGAGGTCAGTTTGAAGAGATTGGAAGTCAGACGTCAAGGAACAACCAAGACGTTCAACAACTAGTCGTCTATGTGCTTGTGTGTGTTCTAGTGTGCCTTTGCATGTTTTTTGTATTGTTTGGTGTCTAAATTGATAGGAGATGACCCTATCACCTGGATGAACATTTTTAGGGTTCAAACTTCTGGGTACGACTCCCCAAGGACCAACCTAAGGGTCCTTGAAGAGGACACAAACTTGGCAAGGAAGCTGCCAAAATCTGTCCAAACGATGACCCCTATCGACGCGCCTTAAGTCAATCGATGCACCGTCGTAGAGGGCGTAGCTCCATACTTAGTTGTGGTAACATTGACCCCAGAAGTTAACTCTCTGATCAAAACAACGCCCAGAAGGACGGGCCGTCATTCAAATGACATCCAGTAGCTTGGGTCCGTCGTTTATAGCCTGCAACACTGCCTGCAATTCGGCCAAGCTTGGGGTGATTTAATAAATTCACCCCTAGCCTTTTAAAATGGATGGACTGTTATTTTGTGTTTAGTTGGGTATTTCAAGAGTGTTTAAATACAAATACCTACAATTATACTTCATTTTTCAAAATAAAAACCCCCCATCCCAAGAAAAGTTCTCCCAAACCTTCATGGAAGCTTGAACTAAGGGTAGAGCTAGGATGAAGATTTTGTGGGGTTTCTTCACCAAATCTCGTGGTTTTTCTTCATATAAGGTATGGTAGTTCTTCCTTGATTCATCTCTCATTCAAGGAGCCAATCCAAAGGCTTTTCAAAAAAGGTTTCAAAATCCTAAATTCTTCTATTTGGAATTATAAGAATGAGTTCTTGCATGAGAAGGTTTTTATAGATGAATTATGATGTTTTCGATGTTAGTTGATGGTTTCATTGTCAAAAACTCAATGAACCCATGATTATGCAAGTTCTTAAATTTTGACTTATGAATTGGGTTTGATGAATATGATTAGACATTGTTAGAATTGAGCTTCTCTTATGTTGTATTGTGATTATCTACTGCCATTACTGCGTTATTATGATGAATTATTGGAGAATTGAGAAAAGGTTGTAAAGTCTCCGATGAAGGGTAAGTTGATCTATATTGTCTAGTTCTTGTTGAATTAATCTTAAGTGGCATGGTCCACTTATGGTGGCGGTGTTTGCTATATATACATATATATATATATACATGTGAATTTTGATTATGGCCTTGAAGGCATTGAACATGAAGTAAAGTGAGATTTTGATGAATATGAATGTAATGTCTTATGAAGTTGAGAATGTGTGAATTATGTTGAATATAGCATGATCATGTCTAGAATGTCAAAGTTATGAATTATAACGGTAATGAGAAAGGTGTCCTAACATATATTCAGACACACATCTAAAATGAATGAATAAATGAAGTTAATGAAATTGTATGAATGAGAGTCTATTGAAAGGTTTTCTCAATAGGAATCTAATGAATGAATGGGGGATTTTGGGGTGTACACTATTCGTGAGTAGAGATATATTGTCTAGTATCAACCCTAATATTCCTATGAACTCTTAAGAATGAAAAAGGGGGATTTTGGGGTGGACACTACCCGTGAGTTGAGATGAAGTGTTTAGTAGCAACCTCACTATTTCTAAGAGCTTTCCAAAGATAAGTTGGAGGTTGGTACTCTTCTTGAGTTGAGATGTAGTATTCAAAAGTAACCTCTAGGGATAAGTACTCTTCGGGAGTTGAGATGTAGTACTAAATAGTTATCCATTAACCTATATTTAATGAATGTAATAAATGTTTAAGACTCCTCGGGGGAGTCAGGCTTAACACCGAGAGGATTTGAATAAGGGATTTGTACTCTTCGTGAGTAGAGATGTTGTATCCAATGTACCTCTTGAGATGCGTGCTTTTCGTTAGTTGTGATGGGTTGCAATCTTATTATCCCTTAACTATGTGACTGCATAGGTGTAGCTGTTCGAGATCCATGTAAAGGTAATGAAGTAAGTTGACTTTATTCCTAATGTTAATGAAGCATGTTGATTATATGTCTAATGTTAATAAGGTATGTTGATGTTATGTCTCATGTAAGTGAAAGCTATGTAAATGATGAATGTGATGTGCCTAGTCTAGCGTGATTCCTAAGGAGCACTAAGTGGATATAGTAGTATGGGATGCTACCTTCACAGTGCACTAGTGTAACTTGGGGGTTGTCTTAGAGGATGGTCTTTATGTGAAGTTTTAAAATGCATGTATGGTTCTTCTAGTGTCTCTAGTAATGAATGTTGACTTGCTTGAGTTGAAGTGATGTATGCTTATCTTTGGTAGTAATAAGGATCACTTTGGTGTGTATTGAAGAGGTTGTATGGGCGGTCTCTGCATGTCTTATCACATCCGGGGAGCACCCCCTTGACGTAACCGGCGTCGTCGTCCTCGGGGAGGACTAAGACTATACTCTTAGCATTCGTCATAAAATATTATAGGTTAAAATGTAGAAAATTTAAAACTTTTCGTTTACATCTACGTAATGAGGTTTACATAGACCTCTTGCTTACACATCATAGATATATAGGGAGTTTACATACACTTCTCACAAAGGAAGCTTACATAGGCTTCTACTTTTAAGATACATACACAATATACAAATATAGTCTAATAGGAATGTCTCACATTTAAACCATGTAGAATGAGTAAAACTTTCGGGCATAGCCCATACTTCATTACAACAAAATCCACATATAGTTTTATACAGTAATAGTCTTCAAATGAAAGAAAAGATACTAAATGTCTTTAGACTATAACAACTTCAACTAGCTAGATAGTGGCATTGTCCTCGGAATGGTGTGGAATTACCAAACTTGGAGAATGAGAATCCAAGTCTCCTTCAAATGTCCTTCTTAGAAACACAACGGCCGAGACCTACGTAATTGTAGAAACATAGAAATATTGGTTAGTACACCACTTGTGGTAAGTATGGAAACATGCACATAAAACATTTGAAATCATGCTAACATGGATATTTGTTCAAAACCATGCTAAGTTACTTTGAAAAGCCTTATGCACAATCAAGAACCCATATAAGCCAATACTCACATGTTCCTTTAGACAAGATCATATACAACACAATACCAACATCATCAAATATAACCAAGTCAACATGTGTAATAGCATATTTGAGTACACAACCAACACAACTCCAACATCATGTTATAACAATAAAGCATGTATAAGAGATCATAACATTACAACATATGCAAGACCCTTACTCATAACCCACCATCAACTCTACAAGTGCAACGACAAAGTAAATTCCCATAACCTCACTCAACCAAATAAACCAAACAAAGTATCATAAGCAATGTCTTACCTCACATAACGTAGCATCAAGAGTAGCCATCATCATATTTAGCAATATAGACCAATAGCATGTTCATAAGTGAAACTAACATCATATAGGATCATCAACATGTAAAGTCAAAATATGCATAACATATACTTTGTAAGTAAATAAGAACAACCTTCTAGGACTTCCCTCAAGGCCAACTAGTGAAATGTATAGGTAGAGTCTCATACCCTACCTAGACTAAGTCAAACCCCTTAAGTCACCCTATGTAGTGTTCACTTATTTACTTCATTTTACTTTCGGTCACACTTGCCTTAACCGACATAGACCACACGAGCTAAATATGGAATCTGGTGTCATGAAATACTACACTGAAAGAAGGTGGTCTACTTTCCAATTTAGTACCAAAACATAAACATAGCATCTAGGTGGATCCACTAACTAGTATTCCTATGGAGGCGACATAGTTCAAGAACTAGGAGACATGTTTGAGACCCTCTTTATGACTTTGGCATTGTAATCTCTATCTCATGAGTACAATAGTGAACCTACCTTCCCTACTTCGGAACGGATACTCCTCACTACTAGTTCAATCGGTGTTAAGCTATAGTCCCTTTTGAAATGTATTTAGATATTCTTTTAACAATAATAACTTTGAATAGGTCATAGGAGACTAACCCCTTGTGTAATTAGTCATTAGCTCATTAGGAATTGCATGAGAAAATCCTTTTAATACAACCCTCGTATGTGAGATTAACACATTATCATCATCATGTCATAATAAGGCACATAGGTAATTTACAACCAACCTTATATCATTTCATCTTAATCATAATCTGACAATTCACATAATCAAGAAATTTCAATTGTATCATCATACCAACACCTACTTAAGCTTATCACAAGATATACTCCAATTAAACTTTATCACCAAGTACATGCCATCACAATTGAAGTAAAGGTTCAACATCGAAAAGTCTTACCAATTCTCCTTCAAAATCCATCATCCATGATATTACCCTCAACCAACCAATTTCATCCAACAATAGGTGTAATAACATCATACAATAGTAATTAACACAAGAACTCAGTCAATTGTATCAATACTAATCAATTCAACATAATTTTATAACCTAGGGGTAGGGAATTGGGGTCAATTCATCAACTCTTCCACATACTAGGTTTAACATCAAGAACAGCCATAATTGAATGATAATACATCATAATATAACAATAATAATCATTAGAAATATATAACAATACAATTTTAAGTATCAATTTCGGATTAGAAAGAAACCCATGTTGATATCATCTTTTGGAAATCAATTTGAAAGAACCCTTTGGGGAAAGGAATCCCAAAGGTGAAAGATTCTCATACCTTGTTAATACATGAAGATTGACGGAGGAAAGTGAAGTTATTCCTTCCCTAGAACCCTTTGACCTTGGTCTTCTATGATGTCTTCTTTGGGAGAGAGAAAGTAAAGAGAAGGAAGAGGATTTTAGTTTTGGGAATTAAAGTGAGTTAGTTTAGTTTCAATGAGAGTTAGGACTTTTATACTCACTTAACTAATTAAACTAATCATCCCTTAACCCATAATTAAACCCCTAACTCACTAAGTAATTAAATTAACCCACTTAAACTCACCGAAAAAATTACAGACCTGACCTACGAGACCACGACCTACGGTCCGTAGGTCAATCTACGCTTGCTTCCCCCACCATCCTACACATCCGTCAATGTTGTCAGAGACTAGTTCCTAGACCTTCGTCAGCCATTTTCTAAGTGTTCAATGACGGAGCCATCGACGGAGCATCGTCCAATCGATGGATCGTCGATTGACTCATCATTTGACACTATCCAAAATGGTTGTTTTTGTCAATTTAGAAGGGTCCTCCTCAAGGACCCTTAGGGTGGTCCTTGGGGAATCTTACTTGGAAATGTCGACTCTAAACACACTCTAACACTAGTTTGACACCTTTCCACAAAATTTCATCAAATTCTGACTCCTAAAATCCCGTTAGATAGGCTAAGGCACACTAGAACCTATGTCACTAGTCTCCGGACGTCATTGACATTTCTTGACATCTTGACTCTAAAACTTCCTAAATGGTTTATAAACCTTATTTTATGTCTTATTACAATGTTTCATGTCTTGGATACTCATGTGAGTCTCTATATTAGGTCTAGAACTTTTGGAGTGTTACATTATCCCCCCCCTCGGAACATTCATCCCCGAATGACTCTAAAATCTTTTGTAGGGAAAGGATAGACATAATAATAGAAGCCCAGCCAACAACAACATATAAAAACATGAGTTACAACTCAATTCAAAATATCAACATGGCATTTACATATAGCAACTCAAAACATAAATTACTACATATAAGAGCTCAACATCCCAACATGAGGAATTTCCCTTCTCAACATCAACATGAGGTCAACACAATACAAAGAGTAACTTATGACAAAACTCCTTTCAATACACATCAACATTCTGAATATCACTTCATGAAGGCAACAACATACCAAATACACAAATAAGTGCAAATCAAGCAAAAAGAGCATTTTTCCATGAAAATTCGTTTTAGCAAAAACCTTTACCATAATTATGCATATCTTTGCAAAACAAGTCAAATTCACATTTACTCTTTATAATCATTATTAATAGGAACAACTAACCTTAATTAGCAAAGAGATGACAATAACGTGACTTCATGTCGGCCTCGGTCTCCCATGTTGCTCCCTCAACTAGGTGGTTCCTCCATAACAACTTTACCGAGGCCACCTCTTTGTTCCTCAACTTCTTCACTCATCGAATAAGGATTTCCACCGGAACCTCTTCATAGGAGAGGTTCTCATCCACACCTACTCCCTCAATAAGAAGAATGGACTTGGGGTCACCAATGCACTTCTTAAGCATGGAGACATGGAATACCGGGTGAACCAAAGCTAGCTCACTAGGTAATCTCAAGTTGTATGAAACCTTGCCAACCCTTTCAAAAATTTCATACGGACCCACATATCGAGGACTAAGTTTCCCTTTCTTGCCAAACCTCATCACCCCTTTCATGGGTGAAATTATAAAATACACCTTATCACCTTCGTCAAATTTTATGTCTCTTATTCCATTGTTGGCATTACACTTTTGCCGGCTATAGGTTGTTTTCAATCGTTTCTTATCATATGAACTTTCTCCAAAGTGTCATAATCACTTCGGAACCAAAGAGTTAAGACTCGCCAACCTCGAACCACCCAACCGGAGATCTACATCTCATACCATACAAAGCCTAAAAAAGGAACCATGGATATAGATGAATGGTAACTATTGTTATAAGAGAACTCAACCAAACGCAAGTGTTCATACCAACTTCCCTTGAAATCAATGACACAATCTCTAAGCATATCCTCATGGGTTTGAATAGTACACTCCGCTTGACAAGCCATTTGGGGATGAAAAATGGTTCTTAACTTTACTTGTATGCCTAACCCTTTTTTGAACGACCTCCAAATAGAGAAGTAAATTGAGCACCTCTATTTGAAATGATCGATAAGGGGATCCCATGAAGACTCACATTCTCATTGATATATATTCTTGAATACTCTTCCGCCGAATAAGTAGACTTAATGGGGATAAAGTGAGAGGATTTCGTCAACCTATCCACAAACACTCATATAGAGTCATTTTTCCTTCGTTTCCGAGGCAAACACACTACTAAGTCCATATTAATGTCTTCCAACTTCCAAGTGGAACTTGTATTTCTTAAAGTAAGAAACTCGGCTTTAGGTGATCGGCTTTCACTTGTTGGCAATTTGGTCACTTTGTAACAGATTCCGCTATGTCTCTTTTCAAGCCATCCCACCAAAATACATCACTAAGGTCATGATACATCTCAGTAGAACCTGGATGAATCGAATAACGGGAACCATGAGCTTTATCTAGGAGCCGGTTTCTCAAATCATCCTCATTGGGCACACAAAACATCTATTGGTACCTGAAAACACCATCCCCCTCAAGGAGAATTACTCATTAAGCTTGCCAAGAATCGATTCCTTTAACTCCATCAATGTTGGATCAAGGTGTTGCTTAGACTTCTCCTCAACCACCAAAGACGATTCAGAGTTATGATGGACCATAAAACAATCATTAGGAGAATCTTCCAATCGAACACCCAAACGATCAAATCTATGGACATCCTTTACTTAGTATTTCTTGTCTTCTCCCACATGAGACAAACTACCCATGGTCATACGACTTAGAGCATCCTCAACCACATTGGCTTTGCCGGGTTGGTAGAGAACACTCATGTCGTATTCTTTCAATAATTTCAACCACTTTCGTTGTCGCAGATTTAACTCATTTTGAGTAAACACATATTGAAGACTGTTGTGGTTGGTATACACATCAACATAAACACCATATAGGTAATGCCTCCATATTATCAAGGCAAACACTACAGTCGCTAACTCAAGATCATGAGTTGCGTGGTTCTTCTCATGAACCTTGGGTTGCCTAGAGGCATACGCTATAACCTTCCCATGTTGCATAAGAAAACAACCGAATCCCAGTCGGGATGCATCACAATATACCACAAAACCCTTGGTACCATCCGATAAGGTCAACGCTGGAGCGGTGGTAAGAAAATCTTTCAAGATTTGGAAGCTTCTTTCACAAGCCTCCGACCACTTAAAATTCACAATATTTTGAGTCAAAGAAGTCAAAGGAGATGCAATATATGCAAACCCATTGACAAACCTTCTATAATACTTGGCTATATCCAAGAAACGTTTTATATCAGTTAGAGCCAAAGGTCTAGGCCAATTCTTAACCGCTTCCAACTTTCTCGTATCAACCTCTACACCCGCACTAGATATGATATGACCAAGAAACGCCATCGATCTTAACCAAAATTCACACTTGATATACTTGGAAAAAAGTTGTTTTTCATTCAAGACTTGTAAAACCACTCTCAAATGACCATATGCTCACTCTCATTTTTCGAATATACCAAGATATCGTCAATAAAGACAATCATGAAGGAATCTAGGTCCATAAAAGCCACAAGCGCATTTGTTAACCCAAATGACATAACTAGGAACTCATAGTGACCATACCTAGTTTGGAAAGATCTTTTGGGGATATCTTCACCTCTCACCCTAAGTTGGTGACAACCCGACCTCAAATCAATCTTCGAACAGTAACTCTGACCTTGGAGTTTATCAAATAATTCATCAATCCTAGGAAGAGGATACTTGTTCTTTATAGTGACTTTATTTAGTTGACGGTAATCAATAGATATACTAAGGGACCCATCCTTATTCTTCACAAACAATACCGGAGCACCCCATGGAGAAATACATGATCGAATGAAACCTTTGTCTAGCAAGTCTTTGAGTTGAGCCTTCAACTCTTTCAATTCGACCGGAGCCATCCGATAAGGAGGAATTGAAATGGGGTTCCTGTCCGGTAATAAGTCAATACAAAAATCAATTTCCTTTTCTGGAGGAATTCCGGGAAGGTCATTACGAAAGACCTCCGGAAGTACCCTCACTACGGGGACTAACTCAATGGGAGGAATTTCGGAGTCTAAATCTTTGACTCTTACAATATGATATAAGAACACTTTAGAGATCATTTTACAAGCCTTTCGACAAGAAATGATACGACCTCTAGGAATAGAATTTCCCCACTTCCACTCTAAGATGGATTAATTAGGAGAATTAAATTTGGCAACTCTTGTTTAACAATAATTGGAAGCAAAACAAGCATGCACCCGATCCATTCTCAAAATGACATCAAAATCAACTATATCAAGTTCTACTAATTCAACATGGGTAACTCTATTGGGAAATATCACAGGACAATTTCTTCTATATACTCTTTTTGCAACAATCGAATCACCTATCGGGGTAGTAACCATAAAAGGTTCATTTAAGATATCGGGCAAAATATCAAACTTTCTAGCTACCAAAGGAGTAGCAAATGACAAGTTAGCACCCAGATCAAGTAAAGTATAAACATTTAAAGAGAAAATTTGTAACAGACCGGTCACCACATCGGGAGAACTCTCCTGTTCACCCCTAGAATGGAGAGCATAAAAGCTATTCTTTCTTGGACCATCAACATTAGAACCACTTGCTTGATCTTGCCCACTACCCTTGTCTTTACCCTTCACATTCGGGAAATCCCTAGCTTTGTGACAATTTTTGTCAACCCAAAGCAATTATCCGTCCCAACTAGGTATGTACCCATATGTTTTCTTCCACATTTTCCACAAGTAGGATCTTTCTTGGTGAACTAGTACCTCTACCCTTTTGAGACTTAGTGTTAGACACCCTATCATCACGAGCCTTGGGAAATTTGGAAAGGACTTGATTGAAGAACCTCTTCTTAAAACTAGATTTATCTTGCATTTCCAACCTTCCCTTTGAAGAACAACTTTCATAAGACTTGGCTCTCTTGTCCTCTCTATTCTTTCTCCTTAGTCTACATCTTCCAATTGTTAAGCATGAACCATTATATGAGAGATATTTATATTATTGTGAAGCATAGCCAAACGACATTCTTCTACCAAGTCATCGGACACTTCCGTGAGAATATGACTCATCTCATCCCTTGGGTTAGACACCAAGGATGGAGCATACTTATACAATTTTGTAAACTTCAAGGAGTTATCAAGTATACTCATACCTCCTTGACGAAGGTGATGAATTCTTCCACTTTAGCTTCCCTCAACTCTCTAGGAAAAAAACTATCGAGGAAGGCCCTCTTGAAGATCTCCCATGTCACCGGACCACCTCTTATCACTCTATTATCCCTCCATTGAGTGTACCAAGTTTGCACCATATATTTGAGTTGATAGGCGGACAACTCGGCCTTTTCACTCGTAGTCACACCCATAGCAGATAAGCTCTTGTAGACCTTATCAAGAAAATCTTGGTTGTCTTCATTCTCTTTTGACCCAAAGAAAATAGGAGCGTTAATCCTAGTAAACTCTATCAAACTAGAAGCCATAGTGATAGCATGTGGAGGCATATGGGGTCCAACTTCCCGATTTATTTGAGTCGTCATAGCTTGGACTTGAGAAGTGATGGCATTATCTTGAGAATTCATGGCTTGGGCCAAATTGAGAAAAGTCATCCTTATCTCTCCATCCGTTATGGGTGGAGGAACGACTGGAACTTGATCACCCATATGATATTGCTCAATTGGAGGAACTTGATTGTCTTGCAGAGGAGCTTTGTTGTTATGAGCTCCCGCATTAGCCATCCCTTCCTCGGCCCTTCTTGCGGCTTCCCTTCTAGTAGTCATACCTATAACCACAACAAGAGGTTTAGGTGAAAAGAACATATAAAGTAAGACTGTAGAGGCATGACATAGGAATACAAGAGGATTAGGATTTCCTAAGCATCACATTGCCTCTAATTCATATGTGTAGCGTGCTTCACAATTATGAATAAGAATCTACATAGACGTAACAAGGAATTTAAAACTTTCTTCACACACGAATAACTCTTTCCATAATCATTACGGAAATGGAAAATTTTCATTTAAAACATTAAACCTTTACAACATCTCATTGAACCATCTAAACTTTGGAGTATACAAAACTTGGGTCTAAGCCCATACAAGACATAAAATAAAGACTAAGACATAAAGGAACATGTGGATATTGTCCTCAAATCGATGAGGACTCACCAATACTTCATCTTCAACCCTTAGAAACCTATCCATCCTCCATGGCATATCAAGACTTCCAATTTCCTACATTTTTGTAACGTTCCGAAAAATCATATGTCTAATGAAGATCCCAGTATGACCTTAAGGAATCCTTTTAGGGGTACATAGGCACCCCAATGCCCAATATTGAGAAATATTGGGCATAGTATAGAAAAATTGGCTAAGAAGTATTAGCCAATTTTTATATACGAATATGAAGTATACTTTTTGGGTTGTCATACCCCAATCCAAGATTGACGTTTAAGAAATGTACCTGCACTGAAGTCCCTAAGATAATAAAATATATTTCTTCCAACTCACAAAAGGTATGAGGCAT
Source organism: Solanum lycopersicoides (assembly GCA_022817965.1). NCBI lineage: Eukaryota > Viridiplantae > Streptophyta > Magnoliopsida > Solanales > Solanaceae > Solanum > Solanum lycopersicoides. The sequence continues at coordinate 45,332,030 of CM040621.1, forward strand.
CCAAGTGTCAAGCCTAGATACCATGGCACATGATCAATTAAAATGATCATGTATATTAAGCAGTGCCCAAGGACATGGTAAGGATCCTTGGGACAATAAGTGAGCATTCCCAAATGATCCATCAAGATAAATTAGTTAGGATAGTACAAAAAACCCATGTGCAAGCACATGGGCTAACCGGCCGAGAGGGGGACCATGCGACAGCCAACCACTTTCTGTTAGGCGGTTAGGGACATGCGTGCACGGGTCCATCCGTGTAGGGTCCATGTTCCTAACCAACTCTACATCCTAACTAACCTAACCAACTATCTAGCTAATCTAGGATCAATCAAAAACCACCAGCCAATGGATCCGACAACCTAAGACCTAGTCGGGTGACACCTAACTAACTTAACTAACTTAGGGACAACCTAGTACCTAACCTAGGATGGTCCAAAGTTGTTAGTTCTGATCCGAGTGACTTAGGGGTGTTTTGGTAATTTCACTAGGTCCCTTATTTAATTGATTAAGCAGATTAATAAGTAACTTAGAGCCTTGGTCAAGCCGTGACACTTAGCCAATTTTCGAAATTGGCTAAGTCAATGGTTCTCCTATGTCTAGTCAACTTAGGAGGGGTATTTAGTAATTAACTAATTAGTTATTTAATAAAGTTAATTAAGTCTTAAGTTGTTTAAATAAAAATCAGTTCCTAAATGTAGAATTCACGATCAAACATTGAGAACTCACGACGCTAAGGCAGAAGAACGTAAACCACAAAACGTAAGAACGCTAGATTCTTTTCTTAGGCAATTTCTAGATTTTTGTGCAACAAGGGATCGTCGTAGATTAGATTCTACATAAGGTATGATTTCTCTCCTGGAATTCTTTCTCCAAGATAACTTTCTTTCCAACGATTCAAATATCTTGAAAAGTAGGGTTGTTCTCGTCGAACTCCTTTGTCCCTAGTATCCTTTTCGATTCAATGTTGAATAGGATAGAGATCATGTTGTTGGTATGTGGTGTTGGCTGTTCTTAACATGTATTTTTCTTGGATGATGAATATCGAATGAACCTATGAACTTGTAGTCGTGTGAAGTAATGTTATAAAGTAAATTAAGAACCGATGATGTACTAGTTAAGTTAGTAAACGTTAAGTGATTGATGTGATTATACGAATGTTGTCTTGCTGTTTTGTAATGTTATGAAGATGTTAAAGTCATCAAATTTTAATATGATATCGTTCCATATGTATTAGAAACGTTACCCTAATGTCATGAACTAAGATTGGTTAAGAGAATGATATTTTGTTAAGATGTCTCCGAAAATGTTATGTATGAAGATGATTACGGTTTGTTGTGCATACCTACTGTTAATGTGACTTGTTGATGATGTTGTGTTCGTTAAATGATCATATTATGTTGTCCAAGATGTATTAAAAATGTTATGCCTAAAGTTATGTTATAAGGTTGGTTGAAAAGATCTCCATGAAATCATAATTTGAGTGATTGTTTGGCTTATGCCAATAAAATGGCTAACAATACATTGTCCAAAAAGGGATGCATGCAAATGGCTATAATATTATGTTAAATAATTAAAATATTGACTAATGAATAATATACATATCCAACCAAGCATGAAAGAATGTAAAATTGGCCTATGCCAACAAAGATGGTTATGTAATCTATACCCCAAATGCTTACGCCAATACTAGTCATATGCCAATCTTGTGTAGTTAGAATATCAAATGATATTATAAGCACTTCTAAAGTAAGTCAATGAATCCATAACCAATGGCATTCCATTCATTGGGACAACTCCCAACATGCTCTAAAAGAATGAACTATGAACATGTGAAACTCATTGAATGAAGTGCTCATCGTCCATAAACGATGATATGAAGCTACTAGACTAAAGTAAAGAAGTATTGTGAGTTATAACATAATTAAATGGGTCTATATTAAGTAAGTGACCAGAATGGGGTGTTAAAGGAAGTGAGACAAGTCTTACTTACACCTAAGCTAATAAGTTAAAAGAATACTCACGAATGAAAGTGTTAGAATGTGTGAGACTAGTCTCATTAAAACCTAAGGATGATATGAAAGGACAATTCACATTTCATCAATGTAAAGTAAGGATGATATGTACGGACAATTCACATTTCATCAATGTAAAGTAAGGATGATATGTAAGGAAAATTCATATTTCATCAATGTAAAGTAAGGATGTTATGAAAGAACAATTCACATTTCATCAATGTAAAGTAAGGATGACAAGTCATCAAAAGAGTAAGTAAATCTCAATCTAGAAGCAAGATTTCATAATGCTTTAGTCAACTCGAAAAGATAAAGAAGATAATGAAAGTGAGCACAGCACCGATAGACTAGTTATGATCATGTGCTTGCACGTGTAAGTCTTATGATACGAGGCTACCACCGAGGTGGATAAGTAGTCTCCTTACGTCCCTAGTGTTCGAACTATGTCTAGCCAACATAGGAACTAGCCAGTGGTTTCCACCTTAGCGAGCTAGGCATGTTCGATTTTATTTGGCCGGTGATTCCACCCCTTTTCGGTGTGGGGCAGACACTGGATTTCATATTTAGCTCACATGATCTATGTAGATTAATGCTCACGATATGTTCTTGCTTCACTATAGCCGTGAGACACTCCTTTTCGGTGTGGAGTGAACACTTGAGATGGATTCGCCTTAGCCGGGGATCACCCATTTCCATGTGTGGGGCAGACACTGGATTCCATGAGTAGCTCACATAGTCTAGATTCATTTTAACCGGTGAATCACCCCTTTTCGGTGTGGGGCAGACACTGGATTTCATGTTTGCTCGCATGATCTTATTCCCTATGATGTCTCTATGAAAGTGAGAATGAATGATGATGATGGAACGTATGTTCAAAGTTAGCAATGATGAAGAGCTTAAGAATGTCAAGTGGAAATATCACACTCATGAAGTTTCAGCAAATAATGGGTACAATCCAATAAGATTGGCTTATAATAACTTCTTATATGATGCCAATAAAAGGAAGTAGAAACGTAATGTTAATTAAACACCTTATAAATTCCCTGAGATGAAAGTAATCAAATAACTGAGGTATTTAGTTAACATTACGTTTCTACTTCCCTTTATTTGCATCATATAAGAAGTCATTATAAGCCAATCTTATTTGCCCTTGCCCATTATTTGCTGAAACTTCATGAGTGTGACATTGCCAATTGATATTCTTAAGCTCTTCTTTCATTGCTCACTTTGAACATACGTTCCATCATCATCATCATTCTCACTTTCATATAGACATCAAAGGGAATAAGATCATGCGAGCTAACATGAAATCCAGTGTCTGCCCCACACCAAAAAGGGGTGATTCACCGGTTAAAATGAATATAGACCATGTCATCTACTCATGGAATCCAGTGTCTGCCCCACACATGTAAAGGGGTGATCCCCGGCCAAGGCGAATCCATCTCAAGTGTTCACTCCACACCAAAAAGGAGTGGCTCACGACTATAGTCAACGAAGAACATATCATGAGCATTAACCGACATAGGTCATGTGAGCTAAACATGAAATCCAATGTCTGCCCCACACTGAAAATGGGTAGAATCACCGGCCAAAGTGAAACCGAACATGCCTAGCTCTCTTAGGTGGAAACCACTGTCTAGTTCCTATGTTGGCTAGACATAGTTCGAAGACTAGGTACTTAAAGAGACTACTTATCCACCTCGGTGGTAGCCTCGTCACATGAGACTTACACGTGCAAGAACATGCTCATAACTAGTCTATCGGTGCTATGCTCACTTTCATTATCTTCTTTATCTTTTAGAGTTGACTCAAGCATTATGGAAGCTTGCTTCTAGATTGAGATTTACTTAATCTTTGGATGACTTGTTATCCTTACTTTACATTGATGAAATGTTAATTGTCCTTACATATCATCCTACTTTACATTGATGAGATGTGAATTGTCCTTACATCTCATCCTTACTTTACATTGATGAAATGTGAATTGTACTTACATATCATCCTTACTTCACATTGATGAAATGTGAATTATCCTTACATATCATCCTTACTTTATATTGATAAAATGTGAATTCTCCTTACATATCATCATGTCACGACCCTTATTCTGGAATCCAAATCGCAACTGGCTTCGTTGACCTCTCAGAGGTCGCAGACAAGCCTCTTCTTGAATTCATTACATTCACACTGTTAGTTTTAGCGGAAAATTTAAAACTTTTTGTTTACAGTTGAAGTATACATAGACTTCGTATAAACGTGTATTTGTAAGGAAGTTCATAGCTCATATATCGACCATCTAGTTATAGAAACATACAACTTGAAAGAAATAGAATCTCATGTCATAAGTAATACTTTCCAAAATATCACTATTACAAGCGTCTGAATAAAATAGGAAAGAAACACTAGTGGAACATACTCCACTAGCTCAAACCTACTACTACGCAAAAAATGTAATGCCAGGTATACTCGAATGATGAGGACCTACCAAGTCCGGATGAAATCTCTAATGTCCGAACAACTACAATGATATCTTCAACGTCCACCTGAGCCTGCACCTAAAATAGTAATATTTTATGGAATTAGTACACACTTGTACTAAGTATGGGTATATGCAGCAACACATAACGGTAATGCATGAACAAGAATGGCTCTTCCTAATCAACATGCTTTCTTAGGAGGTCAAGTCTTTGGACTTGCTTAATTCCTAATAGGAAGGTCATACCATGAATATGTCACACATCATACACGCATAGGTTCACATAATAGACATTTCATGTTTCACATATTATACATTTCATATCCACGAGACCTTGGAATCATGGAAGTAACATTAAGACATCTCAAGTGAGAGCCCAACATATGGGACCTCAACCCGACGGCCTTCTTTAGCAAACACAGAGTCTGCTTCATTCGTTCATTTGTACTTCACATTATTCAGTTCATTCATTTGTAGGCTGATGTAAACACCAGTTATACCTATGATGAATTTTAAGACTCTCATCGGGATCATGAAGTGCAATGACCAAGAATGACCTAATGTCATTACTTGAATCTGGTTTCACCTCCTTATTGTCTTGCACAAACACCTTCGGTATCGTTCATTTCATTATATTTCATACTTTGAGGAACTTCAATCTTAACCGACATAGATCATGTGAGCATCATGAAATCCGGTGTCTCCCCCACACCGAAAAGAGGTGGAGTCACTGGCGAAAGTGAAACCAAAACATGCTAGCTTTAGGGGTTCGAACCAAGCTAGTTCCCTATGTTGGCAGCATAGTTCAAAGACTAGGAGATTTAGGGAGACCCATACCCACCTTGGTGGACAATCTCATCTCATGAGTTTTATGTGAACTTCTGCCCTTCCCGAAAGAAGGCATCACCACTCATAGCTAGCCTATCGGTGCTTAGTTTAAAGTTCTTATTTACATTCAACTCATACATCATCGAAGCTTGCTTCTTAGCATGAGGTAGTCATAGCTCATTAGATGATTTCTCATCTCTTCTTTACGTATGAAGTGTGAATTGTCCTTACACTTACATATAGAATGTGATTGAGACTTGTCTCTTAATATTCCACACTCTCTTAGGTGAGTACTTTTAGTGACCTTTATTAGGATTAGTTAAGACTTGTCTCACCATTCATCTTAGCCTCTTATCACGTTGTCATCATTTTCATTATCTTCATAGTTTAACATAATTACTCACCTCATTACGTGAATATTCATTTCTTAATCTTTCCATTAACTTACATCATATATCATGCACGTGGCCTTTAGTGTACCTTACACTCATGATAGTACCCCTTTCGGGTTACTCATATTTGGCTAAGTGTTTCATGATCATATAAGGGTATATTGTGCAAGACTTATGCATCTTACACATTCAGCCAAGGGGACCCGAGTTCGATCCCTACTGGCTGCGTTTTGTTTTATTATTTGTAAGACTTATGTGCCTCAAAATTTCGGTCAAGAGGGCCCGTGTTCGAATCCCTTCGGAAGCATATAATTTTTTAATATATGTGAGACTTATGTATCTCACACATATGGCCTTGACGCCAGGTTCGATTCCCCTCTCTCACACTATTTCTTTTTCTTTTAATTCCAAGCCTCTTCTCTTAGTGTTAGGACCTACAAGTCTCGGGTTCCACCCTCAATGACAACATCTCTTTTTCTTCATTTGCTTTTACAAGTGGTTAACAGAGACTTAGTTAATTAGTATAGGCCTTTGGTTCATTTTTTTGAATTTAGCCTAGATGTTTAGCTTAGAGTTTAACATGAATTTTTAACCAATACTTTGTTCTAAAATAATGTCCATCTACCTGTAGCACCTCTTTAATTCTAAGGCGTCACATTTTAACCCAAGTTTGTAATTACAGTACACTCACGTATTCGTATGTATTAACCTTTGTTGTGCAACGATTTCCGTAGTCCTTGTGAAAATTACATAAATGTTCCTGTGTATAATTGAGACCATGGCCGATAGTCTTAGACTCCAAAGAATCGGCAGCCTAACATTTTGCTACGGGACCATAACTTCATTTTCTTATTCATGAACATCACGTTTTCTTCTTGCATGTTAAACACACAACATTATGTAAAACATAATTCCCATTTCTTCAAGTAATCCGTAACAACATAATCACGGGAAAACAACATACTTATGCACATATAACCTTCAATATTAGGACTTACATAACATCATAATCAGTCCGAGAACACACATTGCACACAATAACAATCATTCTAAAATTTTACCAGAAGTCATACCAACGCATGCATAAATCGTTCATAGGATCTAATGAAAGGGGCATGCAACGGGGACAACCTTAGTTTATAGATTGGAATTGAACTGAGCCTTAGGGGACTCTTGGAAAGGGAACAAGAGAGAAGAAACCCATACCTTTTCAAAGTTGACAACCAGCCACTAACACGTCCTAACCCACGCACTAAACCTTCTCCGAGCCTTGGTTTTTGTTCCAAGTGAATTCCTTACGTTAGTTCTTGAAGCACTTAGGCGTACAATTTTTCTATTCGTTTTTAATTGATGAAGCCAAGAACTCTAGACTTATTTTACTTTTTTTGTTTTGAAGTGTAAGGTAAAGCTGAAGACTGTTTGAGGAATATATAATGAATTAAGAGTGCCCGTTGAGTACACTCCTAGTGGAAGTCGTGCACCTCCTTCTTGGGAATTGTTGTTGACTTGTTCAACACAATTTAAACTATAGATCAGATTATAATTTATATGTTAAGTTACTATAATGCCCCTCCTTATTTGTCCAATTTAATTCACTTAAATCATTCCTTTTAATGTCTCCAACTTGGTTTGAACCCGAGTGGTGAGATCCGGTCAAACTCGGGTTTGACCACCAAGCTTTGACCCATTTTGACTAATTAAAACACTTTATTTATTAATTAAATATCACC
>CM040621.1:45339617-45416883 GCA_022817965.1 Solanum lycopersicoides
GCTCACCATAGCTAACTCTAACTATTGTATGCATCAACAAAGCTTCTGTTGATGGATCTTGAATACTTGTGTCTGCATCATGAGAAGATGCTATCATTTGGCTCAGTATGTCGAATGTACGAGCATGTAAGGGGAAATCTAAAGCATAAAACATAGGATTGAACTTAATAAAAAGAAAACATACTTACCTCTTTTCAACTAAACTCAAATCAAGAATAAGATACTTAAATCAAAGATTCGATATTCAAGGAATTTATACTCAACTAGAGATTGAAAAACTCAACTCAAAGATAGGATATTCGACTTTGGATACTTAACTCAATATAAAGCAAGAATATGCATGCAATATCTAGACAACTTTATAAAATAGTAAAAGCAATTTAATTCATTAAAGAAAATGCAATAACAAACACAACTTACTAGTATAAGAAAGTAAATATACTTTCTGTGGAAGATTCACTAACCGACAACAATCATCATGAGCCTAAGTTATGATATAATATTTACGTCACGCTGCCAATGACCATCCTATACCTTTCCATCGGTGAGGACCTTACCTTACATAGGGCATCCACTAGCTTAACTCAAGGACTCAAAGACATTTCTTATCTCAATATTGTTCAACTTAGGGTTCATTCGGAATTATGGGCATGAACAATTGGACTCAAAGGCCTCATGGATATCATGTAATAATTCAATGATTAGAAATATAAACTCAAATGGTTTAGAAACTTATTACTCAAGAATTAGGATTTGAAAATGCTACTCATCTCAAAGGTACTAAACTAATTGGAATTCATGCGGCTGTTATGGGCATGAACGACTTGACTCAAGGGTCAAAATATCAATAAGGAAATCATTTGTACGACTATTATAATTCTCATACTTACTTTCTCAAAACTTTGTTCAAACCAATGGCTTAGCTTAAAGGATTAACTAGTGAACTCACAAGATTTCTTGAACTCTACTAAGAACTCTCTCTCTTTTGAATGTGAATTATGAATTCAAGAGTTTTGGTTCATGAAATGGGGGGTCTCATGATGATAGGGTAGACTTATGAATATATTCTCTTTGTTCTCATATACTCACTTGCTCGAGTCTTGAAACAAATTCCTAGAAATTGTAGAATACTCCACAAAAGGACTTAAAGGCTTGCTTATAATGTTGGAAAGAATTATCAAACTTAACCCTCAAATCTATCTTTAATTATAGTTATGAATTAAAGGTTATGATTATGTTTGTAATGATTTAGGTGTTTAGAAGTATCTTAGAGTAGTTAGAATCGAAAAGGGGTGAAGGTGCACTTTAAATGAACTCAAACGGAGAAAGCGGGGGCAAACTCGAAAGGGCAGGCGACCCTGGGGCTATAGGTGGCGCGGGGAGCAAACCTCTGAAGTACACAGAATGGTTTTGGGCGCTCAGGCAGGGGATCCGTGCTAGTACGCAAGCTAGAAATTCTTTCAAACGTCCTTTCTTATTTTACACCGTAACTCGCCTAAAATTGAACAGTTTCATTGGACCATTTAACCAATTCTAATTTGACTTTAAAATGACACGACCAAATCTAGGAAGTCACTGAGCGTCGCAGGGTCACCTCCACACCGTGGTTCTAGAAATTAATTTGAGAAAAAATGGTTTGCGATGGCCCCGCATCGCAAGGCAAAAATTGTCCTTTAAATGCAGGTTACGCGATGCGCAACAACCTTTATTTCTTGTCTGATCAACAGCTTTCTTGGCCAACGTTTGGGTCCTCTTTGGGGACCCTTAGTGTGGTCCCCGGGGTGTCGTACATTTCAGTCTATGTGTAGGAACCATGGATACTCAATTTCACCCTAATATCATACCCCAAAACTCCACTACAAAACTCTACGACACACTAGCTAAACTTAGACTAGTTTCCGGACGTCTTGGACGTTTCTCTTCCAAATTCTTCCAAACTCTTCAAGATGAATTCTAACACTTATATTCATCATATTCAGACTTTATTAACTCATGACACACATGTTAGACTCTAGATTCACCTAGTTCATTTTGGGGTCCTTACAAAGGCAAAGGGGAGGGAGACCGACAAGGCTCCTCATGATGGTCCGGATCCTAATGCTCCAAAGAAGAATCGTTTCCATACACTTTAATCCAACAAAGGAGCTAATCCAGAATAAAATCCCCTGTGAGTTATAGTTCCTTATGGTTGTTTTGATTTGTTCTTAGATGGGTTTACCTAAGTGGGGGAGAATGAGTTGAGTAGTAAGGTTGGTGATATCCTTACCTTTTCCATCTACTCTTATTCAAGTTTGAGACCAAAATTCTTACTAGTTTGGTTATGTTACTGAGTCTTACATTCGAGTATAAGTTGAATGTCCTCCTTATGATTATGAGTGTCTTTTGTGGTAATATGTTTTGCATGCTTTTGATAATATCATATTTACATGGGAAGGTTGGTCGTTAATCTATATTTCTTATGTCAATGTGCATGTAATGATAATTGCATTAGTTGCTTCAAAGATCTTATGTTTATCAGCCATTATGTGATTGAAAGTTATCACATGTTGAGATTTATAATGATATGTAGAGAATGTCTCAAATTGGAGAAGGTAGTTCTTCCAAAATGAAATGAAAATTATGAGGTATGTATGCACTTTGAATTGTGGAATTAGTTCGAAATTTACTTGTGTTTCTTAGAGTGCATAAAGATATGAAGTTGGTGTTCCTCGTAAGTTTGGTGCATTGACTATGAATATTGTATCCATGATGATATGTGTTGTGAGCTTCTAGTTGAGTCCTTCATGTCCTTGAAAGTGTTTAGTATCATTCGAGGACGAATGATGTTCTAAGTGGGGGAGATTGTAACGACTCTCAAAATAATATAGGTCAAACTAGAGTTTCGCATTTGTTTCATGAGTTAATAAGTTTTTAAAGTATTGAATATTATCATTAGAGGTCAGTTTGAAGAGATTGGAAGTCAGACGTCAAGGAACAACCAAGACGTTCAACAACTAGTCGTCTATGTGCTTGTGTGTTCTAGTGTGCCTTTGCATGTTTTTTGTATTGTTTGGTGTCTAAATTGATAGGAGATGACCCTATCACCTGGATGAACATTTTTAGGGTTCAAACTTCTGGGTACGACTCCCCAAGGACCAACCTAAGGGTCCTTGAAGAGGACACAAACTTGGCAAGGAAGCTGCCAAAATCTGTCCAAACGATGACCCCTATCGACGCGCCTTAAGTCAATCGATGCACCGTCGTAGAGGGCGTAGCTCCATACTTAGTTGTGGTAACATTGACCCCAGAAGTTAACTCTCTGATCAAAACAACGCCCAGAAGGACGGGCCGTCATTCAAATGACATCCAGTAGCTTGGGTCCGTCGTTTATAGCCTGCAACACTGCCTGCAATTCGGCCAAGCTTGGGGTGATTTAATAAATTCACCCCTAGCCTTTTAAAATGGATGGACTGTTATTTTGTGTTTAGTTGGGTATTTCAAGAGTGTTTAAATACAAATACCTAGAATTATACTTCATTTTTCAAAATAAAAACCCCCCATCCCAAGAAAAGTTCTCCCAAACCTTCATGGAAGCTTGAACTAAGGGTAGAGCTAGGATGAAGATTTTGTAGGGTTTCTTCACCAAATCTCGTGGTTTTTCTTCATATAAGGTATGGTAGTTCTTCCTTGATTCCTCTCTCATTCAAGGAGCCAATCCAAAGGCTTTTCAAAAAAGGTTTCAAAATCCTAAATTCTTCTATTTGGAATTATAAGCATGAGTTCTTGCATGAGAAGGTTTTTATAGATGAATTATGATGTTTTCGATGTTAGTTGATGGTTTCATTGTCAAAAACTCAATGAACCCATGATTATGCAAGTTCTTAAATTTTGACTTATGAATTGGGTTTGATGAATATGATTAGACATTGTTAGAATTGAGCTTCTCTTATGTTGTATTGTGATTATCTACTGCCATTACTGCGTTATTATGATGAATTATTGGAGAATTGAGAAAAGGTGGTAAAGTCTCCGATGAAGGGTAAGTTGATCTATATTGTCTAGTTCTTGTTGAATTAATCTTAAGTGGCATGGTCCACTTATGGTGGCGGTGTTTGCTATATATACATATATATATATATATACATGTGAATTTTGATTATGGCCTTGAAGGCATTGAACATGAAGTAAAGTGAGATTTTGATGAATATGAATGTAATGTCTTATGAAGTTGAGAATGTGTGAATTATGTTGAATATAGCATGATCATGTCTAGAAAATCAAAGTTATGAATTATAACGGTAATGAGAAAGGTGTCCCAACATATATTCAGACACACATCTAAAATGAATGAATAAATGAAGTTAATGAAATTGTATGAATGAGAGTCTATTGAAAGGTTTTCTCAATAGGAATCTAATGAATGAATGGGGGATTTTGGGGTGTACACTATTCGTGAGTAGAGATATATTGTCTAGTATCAACCCTAATATTCCTATGAACTCTTAAGAATGAAAAAGGGGGATTTTTGGGTGGACACTACCCGTGAGTTGAGATGAAGTGTTTAGTAGCAACCTCACTATTTCTAAGAGCTTTCCAAAGATAAGTTGGAGGTTGGTACTCTTCTTAAGTTGAGATGTAGTATTCAAAAGTAACCTCTAGGGATAAGTACTCTTCGGGAGTTGAGATGTAGTACTAAATAGTTATCCATTAACCTATATTTAATGAATGTAATAAATGTTTAAGACTCCTCGGGGGAGTCAGGCTTAACACCGAGAGGATTTGAATAAGGGATTTGTACTCTTCGTGAGTAGAGATGTTGTATCCAATGTATCTCTTGAGATGCGTGCTTTTCGTTAGTTGTGATGGGTTGCAATCTTCTTATCCCTTAACTATGTGACTGCATAGGTGTAGCTGTTCGAGATCCATATAAAGGTAATGAAGTAAGTTGACTTTATTCGTAATGTTAATGAAGCATGTTGATTATATGTCTAATGTTAATAAGGTATGTTGATGTTATGTCTCATGTAAGTGAAAGCTATGTAAATGATGAATGTGATGTGCCTAGTCTAGCGTGATTCCTAAGGAGCACTAAGTGGATATAGTAGTATGGGATGCTACCTTCACAGTGCACTAGTGTAACTTGGGGGTTGTCTTAGAGGATGGTCTTTATGTGAAGTTTTTAAATGCATGTATGGTTCTTCTAGTGTCTCTAGTAATGAATGTTGACTTGCTTGAGTTGAAGTGATGTATGCTTATCTTTGGTAGTAATAAGGATCACTTTGGTGTGTATTGAAGAGGTTGTATGGGCGGTCTCTGCATGTCTTATCACATCCGGGGAGCACCCCCTTGACGTAACCGGCGTCGTCGTCCTCGGGGAGGACTAAGACTATACTCTTAGCATTCGTCATAAAATATTTAGACAAGATCATATACAACACCCATATAAGCCAATACCCATATAAGCCAATACTCACATGTTCCTTTAGACAAGATCATATACAACACAATACCAACATCATCAAATATAACCAAGTCAACATGTGTAATAGCATATTTGAGTACACAACCAAAACAACTCCAACATCATGTTATAACAATAAAGCATGTATAAGAGATCATAACATTACAACATATGCAAGACCCTTACTCATAACCCACCATCAACTCTACAAGTGCAACGACAAAGTAAATTCCCATAACCTCACTCAACCAAATAAACCAAACAAAGTATCATAAGCAATGTCTTACCTCACATAACGTAGCATCAAGAGTAGCCATCATCATGTTTAGCAATATAGACCAATAGCATGTTCATAAGTGAAACTAACATCATATAGGATCATCAACATGTAAAGTCAAAATATGCATAACATATACTTTGTAAGTAAATAAGAACAACCTTCTAGGACTTCCCTCAAGGCCAACTAGTGAAATGTATAGGTAGAGTCTCATACCCTACCTAGACTAAGTCAAACCCCTTAAGTCACCCTAGTTAGTGTTCACTTATTTACTTCATTTTACTTTCGGTCACACTTGCCTTAACCGACATAGACCACACGAGCTAAATATGGAATCTGGTGTCATGAAATACTACACTGAAAGAAGGTGGTCTACTTTCCAATTTAGTACCAAAACATAAACATAGCATATAGGTGGATCCACTAACTAGTATTCCTATGGAGGCGACATAGTTCAAGAACTAGGAGACATGTTTGAGACCCTCTTTATGACTTTGGCATTGTAATCTCTATCTCATGAGTACAATAGTGAACCTACCTTCCCTACTTCGGAACGGATACTCCTCACTACTAGTTCAATCGGTGTTAAGCTATAGTCCCTTTTGAAATGTATTTAGATATTCTTTTAACAATAATAACTTCGAATAGGTCATAGGAGACTAACCCCTTGTGTAATTAGTCATTAGCTCATTAGGAATTGCATGAGAAAATCCTTTCAATACAACCCTCGTATGTGAGATTAACACATTATCATCATCATGTCATAATAAGGCACATAGGTAATTTACAACCAACCTTATATCATTTCATCTTAATCATAATCTGACAATTCACATAATCAAGAAATTTCAATTGTATCATCATACCAACACCTACTTAAGCTTATCACAAGATATACTCCAATTAAACTTTATCACCAAGTACATGCCATCACAATTGAAGTAAAGGTTCAACATCGAAAAGTCTTACCAATTCTCCTTCAAAATCCATCATCCATGATATTACCCTCAACCAACCAATTTCATCCAACAATAGGTGTAATAACATCATACAATAGTAATTAACACAAGAACTCAGTCAATTGTATCAATACTAATCAATTCAACATAATTTTATAACCTAGGGGTAGGGAATTGGGGTCAATTCATCAACTCTTCCACATACTAGGTTTAACATCAAGAACAGCCATAATTGAATGATAATACATCATAATATAACAATAATAATCATTAGAAATATATAACAATACAATTTTAAGTATCAATTTAGGATTAGAAAGAAACCCATGTTGATATCATCTTTTGGAAATCAATTTGAAAGAACCCTTTGGGGAAAGGAATCCCAAAGGTGAAAGATTCTCATACCTTGTTAATACATGAATATTGACGGAGGAAAGTGAAGTTATTCCTTCCCTAGAACCCTTTGACCTTGGTCTTCTATGATGTCTTCTTTGGGAGAGAGAAAGTAAAGAGAAGGAAGAGGATTTTAGTTTTGGGAATTAAAGTGAGTTAGTTTAGTTTCAATGAGAGTTAGGACTTTTATACTCACTTAACTAATTAAACTAATCATCCCTTAACCCATAATTAAACCCCTAACTCACTAAGTAATTAAATTAACCCACTTAAACTCACCGAAAAAATTACAGACCTGACCTACGAGACCACGACCTACGGTCCGTAGGTCAATCTACGCTTGCTTCCCCCACCATCCTACACATCCGTCAATGTTGTCAGAGACTAGTTCCTATACCTTCGTCAGCCATTTTCTAAGTGTTCAATGACGGAACCATCGACGGAGCATCGTCCAATCGATGGATCGTCGATTGACTCGTCATTTGACACTATCCAAAATGGTTGTTTTTGTCAATTTAGAAGGGTCCTCCTCAAGGACCCTTAGGGTGGTCCTTGGGGAATCTTACTTGGAAATGTCGACTCTAAACACACTCTAACACTAGTTTGACACCTTTCCACAAAATTTCATCAAATTCTGACTCCTAAAATCCCGTGAGATAGGCTAAGGCACACTAGAACCTATGTCACTAGTCTCCGGACGTCATTGACATTTCTTGACATCTTGACTCTAAAACTTACTAAATGGTTTATAAACCTTATTTTATGTCTTATTACAATGTTTCATGTCTTGGATACTCATGTGAGTCTCTATATTAGGTCTAGAACTTTTGGAGTGTTACATTATCCCCCCTCCTCGGAACATTCATCCCCGAATGACTCTAAAATCTTTTGTAGGGAAAGGATAGACATAATAATAGAAGCCCAGCCAACAACAACATATAAAAACATGAGTTACAACTCAATTCAAAATATCAACATGGCATTTACATATAGCAACTCAAAACATAAATTACTACATATAAGAGCTCAACATCCCAACATGAGGAATTTCCCTTCTCAACATCAACATGAGGTCAACACAATACAAAGAGTAACTTATGACAAAACTCCTTTCAATACACATCAACATTCTGAATATCACTTCATGAAGGCAACAACATACCAAATACACAAATAAGTGCAAATCAAGCAAAAAGAGCATTTTTCCATGAAAATTTGTTTTAGCAAAAACTTTTACCATAATTATGCATATCTTTGCAAAACAAGTCAAATTCACATTTACTCTTTATAATCATTATTAATAGGAACAACTAACCTTAATTAGCAAAGAGATGACGATAACGTGACTTCATGTCGGCCTCGGTCTCCCATGTTGCTCCCTCAACTAGGTGGTTCCTCCATAACAACTTTACCGAGGCCACCTCTTTGTTCCTCAACTTCTTCACTCGTCGAATAAGGATTTCCACCGGAACCTCTTGATAGGAGAGGTTCTCATCCACACCTACTCCCTCAATAAGAAGAATGGACTTGGGGTCACCAATGCACTTCTTAAGCATGGAGACATGGAATACCGGGTGAACCAAAGCTAGCTCACTAGGTAATCTCAAGTTGTATGAAACCTTGCCAACCCTTTCAAAAATTTCATACGGACCCACATATCGAGGACTAAGTTTCCCTTTCTTGCCAAACCTCATCACCCCTTTCATGGGTGAAATTATAAAATACACCTTATCACCTTCGTCAAATTTTATGTCTCTTATTCCATTGTTGGCATTACACTTTTGCCGGCTATAGGTTGTTTTCAATCGTTTCTTATCATATGAACTTTCTCCAAAGTGTCATAATCACTTCGGAACCAAAGAGTTAAGACTCGCCAACCTCGAACCACCCAACCGGAGATCTACATCTCATACCATACAAAGCCTAAAAAAGGAGCCATGGATATAGATGAATGGTAACTATTGTTATAAGAGAACTCAACCAAACGGAAGTGTTCATACCAACTTCCCTTGAAATCAATGACACAATCTCTAAGCATATCCTCATGGGTTTGAATAGTACACTCCGCTTGACAAGCCATTTGGGGATGAAAAATGGTTCTTAACTTTACTTGTATGCCTAACCCTTTTTTGAACGACCTCCAAATAGAGAAGTAAATTGAGCACCTCTATTTGAAATGATCGATAAGGGGATCCCATGAAGACTCACATTCTCATTGATATATATTCTTGAATACTCTTCCGCCGAATAACTAGACTTAATGGGGATAAAGTGAGAGGATTTCGTCAACCTATCCACAAACACTCATATAGAGTCATTTTGCCTTCGTTTCCGAGGCAAACACACTACTAAGTCCATATTAATGTCTTCCAACTTCCAAGTGGAACTTGTATTTCTTGAAGTAAGAAACTCGGCTTTAGGTGATCGGCTTTCACTTGTTGGCAATTTGGACACTTTGTAACAGATTCCGCTATGTCTCTTTTCATGCCATCCCACCAAAATACATCACTAAGGTCATGATACATCTCAGTAGAACATGGATGAATCGAATAACGGGAACCATGAGCTTTATCTAGGAGCTGGTTTCTCAAATCATCCTCATTGGGCACACAAAACATCTATTGGTACCTCAAAACACCATCCCCCTCAAAGAGAATTACTCATTAAGCTTGCCAACAATCGATTCCTTTAACTCCATCAATGTTGGATCAAGGTGTTGCTTAGACTTCTCCTCAACCACCAAAGACGATTCAGAGTTATGATGGACCATAAAACAATCATTAGGAGAATCTTCCAATCGAACACCCAAACGATCAAATCTATGGACATCCTTTACTTAGTATTTCTTGTCTTCTCCCACATGAGATAAACTACCCATGGTCATACGACTTAGAGCATCCGCAACCACATTGGCTTTGCCGGGTTGGTATAGAACACTCATGTCGTATTCTTTCAATAATTTCAAACACTTTCGTTGTCGCAGATTTAACTCATTTTGAGTAAACACATATTGAAGACTGTTGTGGTTGGTATACACATCAACATAAACACCATATAGGTAATGCCTTCATATTATCAAGGCAAACACTACAGTCGCTAACTCAAGATCATGAGTTGCGTGGTTCTTCTCATGAACCTTGAGTTGCCTAGAGGCATACGCTATAACCTTCCCATGTTGCATAAGAAAACAACCGAATCCCAGTCGGGATGCATCACAATATACCACAAAACCCTTGGTACCATCCGATAAGGTCAACGCTGGAGCAGTGGTAAGAAAATCTTTCAAGATTTGGAAGCTTCTTTCACAAGCCTCCGACCACTTAAATTTCACAATATTTTGAGTCAAAGAAGTCAAAGGAGATGCAATATATGCAAACCCATTGACAAACCTTCTATAATACTTGGCTATATCCAAGAAACGTTTTATATCAGTTAGAGCCAAAGGTCTAGGCCAATTCTTAACCGCTTCCAACTTTCTCGGATCAACCTCTACACCCGCACTAGATATGATATGACCAAGAAACGCCATCGATCTTAACCAAAATTCACACTTGATATACTTGGAAAAAAGTTGTTTTTCATTCAAGACTTGTAAAACCACTCTCAAATGACCATATGCTCACTCTCATTTTTCGAATATACCAAGATATCGTCAATAAAGACAATCATGAAGGAATCTAGGTCCATAAAAGCCACAAGCGCATTTGTTAACCCAAATGACATAACTAGGAACTCATAGTGACCATACCTAGTTTGGAAAGATCTTTTGGGGATATCTTCACCTCTCACCCTAAGTTGGTGACAACCCGACCTCAAATCAATCTTCGAACAGTAACTCTGACCTTGGAGTTTATCAAATAATTCATCAATCCTAGGAAGAGGATACTTGTTCTTTATAGTGACTTTATTTAGTTGACGGTAATCAATAGATATACTAAGGGACCCATCCTTATTCTTCACAAACAATACCGGAGCACCCCATGGAGAAATACATGATCGAATGAAACCTTTGTCTAGCAAGTCTTTGAGTTGAGCCTTCAACTCTTTCAATTCGGCCGGAGCCATCCGATAAGGAGGAATTGAAATGGGGTTCCTGTCCGGTAATAAGTCAATACAAAAATCAATTTCCTTTTCTGGAGGAATTCCGGGAAGGTCATTACGAAAGACCTCCGGAAGTACCCTCACTACGGGGACTAACTCAATGGGAGGAATTTCGGAGTCTAAATCTTTGACTCTTACAATATGATATAAGAACACTTTAGAGATCATTTTACAAGCCTTTCGACAAGAAATGATACGACCTCTAGGAATAGAATTTCCCCACTTCCACTCTAAGACGGATTAATTAGGAGAATTAAACTTGGCAACTCTTGTTTAACAATAATTGGAAGCAAAACAAGCATGCACCCGATCCATTCTCAAAATGACATCAAAATCAACTATATCAAGTTCTACTAATTCAACATGGGTAACTCTATTGGGAAATATCACAGGACAATTTCTTCTATATACTCTTTTTGCAACAATCGAATCACCTATCGGGGTAGTAACCATAAAAGGTTCATTTAAGATATCGGGCAAAATATCAAACTTTCTAGCTACCAAAGGAGTAGCAAATGACAAGTTAGCACCCGGATCAAGTAAAGTATAAACATTTAAAGAGAAAATTTGTAACAGACCGGTCACCACATCGGGAGAACTCTCCTGTTCACCCCTAGAATGGAGAGCATAAAAGCTATTCTTTCTTGGACCATCAACATTAGAACCACTTGCTTGATCTTGCCCACTACCCTTGTCTTTACCCTTCACATTCGGGAAATCCCTAGCTTTGTGACAATTTTTGTCAACCCAAAGCAATTGTCCGTCCCAACTAGGTATGTACCCATATGTTTTCTTCCACATTTTCCACAAGTAGGATCTTTCTTGGTGAACTAGTACCTCTACCCTTTTGAGATTTAGTGTTAGACACCCTATCATCACGAGCCTTGGGAAATTTGGAAAGGACTTGATTGAAGAACCTCTTCTTAAAACTAGATTTATCTTGCATTTCCAACCTTCCCTTTGAAGAACAACTTTCATAAGACTTGGCTCTCTTGTCCTCTCTATTCTTTCTCCTTAGTCTACATCTTCCAATTGTTAAGCATGAACCATTATATGAGAGATATTTATATTATTTTGAAGCATAGCCAAACGACATTCTTCTACCAAGTCATCGGACACTTCCGTGAGAAAATGACTCATCTCATCCCTTGGGTTAGACACCAAGGATGGAGCATACTTATACAATTTTGTAAACTTCAAGGAGTTATCAAGTATACTCATACCTCCTTGACGAAGGTGATGAATTCTTCCACTTTAGCTTCCCTCAACTCTCTAGGAAAAAAACTATCGAGGAAGGCCCTCTTGAAGATCTCCCATGTCACTGGACCACCTCTTATCACTCTATTATCCCTCCATTGAGTGTACCAAGTTTGCACCATATATTTGAGTTGATAGGCGGACAACTCGGCCTTTTCACTCGTAGTCACACCCATAGCAGATAAGCTCTTGTAGACCTTATCAAGAAAATCTTGGTTGTCTTCATTCTCTTTTGACCCAAAGAAAATAGGAGCGTTAATCCTAGTAAACTCTATCAAACTAGAAGCCATAGTGATAGCATGTGGAGGCATATGGGTTCCAACTTCCCGATTTATTTGAGTCGTCATAGCTTGGACTTGAGAAGTGATGGCATTATCTTGAGAATTCATGGCTTGGGCCAAATTGAGAAAAGTCGTCCTTATCTCTCCATCCGTTATGGGTGGAGGAACGACTGGAACTTGATCACCCATATGATATTGCTCAATTGGAGGAACTTGATTGTCTTGCAGAGGAGCTTTGTTGTTATGAGCTCCCGCATTAGCCATCCCTTCCTCGGCCCTTCTTGCGGCTTCCCTTCTAGTAGTCATACCTATAACCACAACAAGAGGTTTAGGTGAAAAGAACATATAAAGTAAGACTGTAGAGGCACGACATAGGAATACAAGAGGATTAGGATTTCCTAAGCATCACATTGCCTCTAATTCATATGTGTAGCGTGCTTCACAATTATGAATAAGAATCTACATAGACGTAACAAGGAATTTAAAACTTTCTTCACACACGAATAACTCTTTCCATAATCATTACGGAAATGGAAAATTTTCATTTAAAACATTAAACCTTTACAACATCTCATTGAACCATCTAAACTTTGGAGTATACAAAACTTGGGTCTAAGCCCATACAAGACATAAAATAAAGACTAAGACATAAAGGAACATGTGGATATTGTCCTCAAATCGATGAGGACTCACCAATACTTCATCTTCAACCCTTAGAAACCTATCCATCCTCCATGGCATATCAAGACTTCCAATTTCCTACATTTTTGTAAAGTTCCGAAAAATCATATGTCTAATGAAGATCCCAGTATGACCTTAAGGAATCCTTTTAGGGGTACATAGGCACCCCAATGCCCAATATTGAGAAATATTGGGCATAGTATAGAAAAATTGGCTAAGAAGTATTAGCCAATTTTTATATAAGAATATGAAGTATACTTTTTGGGTTGTCATACCCCAATCCAAGATTGATGTTTAAGAAATGTACCTGCACTGAAAACCCTAAGATAATAAAATATATTTCTTCCAACTCACAAAAGATATGAGGCATCCAAGTGTCAAGCCTAGATACCATGGCACATGATCAATTAAAATGATCATGTATATTAAGCAGTGCCCAAGGACATGGTGAGGATCCTTGGGACAATAAGTGAGCATTCCCAAATGATCCATCAAGATAAATCGGTGTGGGGCAGACACTGGATTTCATATTTAGCTCACATGATCTATGTAGATTAATGCTCACGATATGTTCTTGCTTCACTATAGCCGTGAGACACTCCTTTTCGGTGTGGAGTGAACACTTGAGATGGATTCGCCTTAGCCGGGGATCACCCATTTCCATGTGTGGGGCAGACACTGGATTCCATGAGTAGCTCACATGGTCTAGATTCATTTTAACCGGTGAATCACCCCTTTTCGGTGTGGGGCAGACACTTGATTTCATGTTTGCTCGCATGATCTTATTCCCTATGATGTCTCTATGAAAGTGAGAATGAATGATGATGATGGAACGTATGTTCAAAGTTAGCAATGATGAAGAGCTTAAGAATGTCAAGTGGAAATATCACACTCATGAAGTTTCAGCAAATAATGGGTACAATCCAATAAGATTGGCTTATAATAACTTCTTATATGATGCCAATAAAAGGAAGTAGAAACGTAATGTTAATTAAACACCTTATAAATTCCCTGAGATGAAAGTAATCAAATAACTGAGGTATTTAGTTAACATTACGTTTCTACTTCCCTTTATTTGCATCATATAAGAAGTCATTATAAGCCAATCTTATTTGCCCTTGCCCATTATTTGCTGAAACTTCATGAGTGTGACATTGCCAATTGACATTCTTAAGCTCTTCTTTCATTGCTCACTTTGAACATACGTTCCATCATCATCATCATTCTCACTTTCATATAGACATCAAAGGGAATAAGATCATGCGAGCTAACATGAAATCCAGTGTCTGCCCCACACCAAAAAGGGGTGATTCACCGGTTAAAATGAATATAGACCATGTCAGCTACTCATGGAATCCAGTGTCTGCCCCACACATGTAAAGGGGTGATCCCCGGCCAAGGCGAATCCATCTCAAGTGTTCACTCCACACCAAAAAGGAGTGGCTCACGACTATAGTCAACGAAGAACATATCATGAGCATTAACCGACATAGGTCATGTGAGCTAAACATGAAATCCAATGTCTGCCCCACACTGAAAATGGGTAGAATCACCGGCCAAAGTGAAACCGAACATGCCTAGCTCTCTTAGGTGGAAACCACTGTCTAGTTCCTATGTTGGCTAGACATAGTTCGAAGACTAGGTACTTAAAGAGACTACTTATCCACCTCGGTGGTAGCCTCGTCACATGAGACTTACACGTGCAAGAACATGCTCATAACTAGTCTATCGGTGCTATGCTCACTTTCATTATCTTCTTTATCTTTTAGAGTTGACTCAAGCATTATGGAAGCTTGCTTCTAGATTGAGATTTACTTAATCTTTGGATGACTTGTCATCCTTACTTTACATTGATGAAATGTTAATTGTCCTTACATATCATCCTACTTTACATTGATGAGATGTGAATTGTCCTTACATCTCATCCTTACTTTACATTGATGAAATGTGAATTGTACTTACATATCATCCTTACTTCACATTGATGAAATGTGAATTATCCTTACATATCATCCTTACTTTATATTGATAAAATGTGAATTGTCCTTACATATCATCATGTCACGACCCTTATTCTGGAATCCAAATCGCAACTGGCTTCGTTGACCTCTCAGAGGTCGCAGACAAGCCTCTTCTTGAATTCATTACATTCACACTGTTAGTTTTAGCGGAAAATTTAAAACTTTTTGTTTACAGTTGAAGTATACATAGACTTCGTATAAACGTGTATTTGTAAGGAAGTTCATAGCTCATATATCGACCATCTAGTTATAGAAACATACAACTTGAAAGAAATAGAATCTCATGTCATAAGTAATACTTTCCAAAATATCACTATTACAAGCGTCTGAATAAAATAGGAAAGAAACACTAGTGGAACATACTCCACTAGCTCAAACCTACTACTACGCAAAAAATGTAATGCCAGGTATCCTCGAATGATGAGGACCTACCAAGTCCGGATGAAATCTCTAATGTCCGAACAACTACAATGATATCTTCAACGTCCACCTGAGCCTGCACCTAAAATAGTAATATTTTATGGAATTACTACACACTTGTACTAAGTATGGGTATATGCAGCAATACATAACGGTAATGCATGAACAAGAATGGCTCTTCCTAATCAACATGCTTTCTTAGGAGGTCAAGTCTTTGGACTTGCCTAATTCCTAATAGGAAGGTCATACCATGAATATGTCACATATCATACACGCATAGGTTCACATAATAGACATTTCATGTTTCACATATTATACATTTCATATCCACGAGACCTTGGAATCATGGAAGTAATTAAGACATCTCAAGTGAGAGCCCAACATATGGGACCTCAACCCGAGGCCTTCTTTAGCAAACACAGAGTCTGCTTCATTCGTTCATTTGTACTTCACATTATTCATTCATTCATTTGTAGCTGATGTAAACACCAGTTATACCTAGGATGAATTTTAAGACTCTCATCGGGATCATGAAGTGCAATGACCAAGAATGACCTAATGTCATTACTTGAATCTGGTTTCACCTCCTTATTGTCTTGCACAAACACCTTCGGTATCGTTCATTTCATTATATTTCATACTTTGAGGAACTTCAATTAACCGACATAGATCATGTGAGCATCATGAAATCCGGTGTCTCCCCACACCGAAAAGAGGTGGAGTCACTGGCGAAAGTGAAACCAAAACATGCTAGCTTTAGGGGTTCGAACCAAGCTAGTTCCCTATGTTGGCAATAGTTCAAAGACTAGGAGATTTAGGGAGACCCATACCCACCTTGGTGGACAGTCTCATCTCATGAGTTTATGTGAACTTCTGCCCTTCCCGAAAGAAGGCATCACCACTCATAGCTAGCCTATCGGTGCTTAGTTTAAAGTTCTATTTACATTCAACTCATACATCATCGAAGCTTGCTTCTTAGCATGAGGTAGTCATAGCTCATTAGATGATTTCTCATCTCTTCTTTACGTATGAAGTGTGAATTGTCCTTACACTTACATATAGAATGTGATTGAGACTTGTCTCTTAATATTCCACACTCTCTTAGGTGAGTACTTTTAGTGACCTTTATTAGGATTAGTTAAGACTTGTCTCACCATTCATCTTAGCCTCTTATCACGTTGTCATCATTTTCATTATCTTCATAGTTTAACATAATTACTCACCTCATTACGTGAATATTCATTTCTTATCTTTCCATTAACTTACATCATATATCATGCACGTGGCCTTTAGTGTACCTTACACTCATGATAGTACCCCTTTCGGGTTACTCATATTTGGCTAAGTGTTTCATGATCATATAAGGGTATATTGTGCAAGACTTATGCATCTTACACATTCGCCAAGGGGACCCGAGTTCGATCCCTACTGGCTGCGTTTTGTTTTATTATTTGTAAGACTTATGTGCCTCAAAATTTCGGTCAAGAGGACCCGTGTTCGAATCCCTTCGGAAGCATATAATTTTTTATATATGTGAGACTTATGTATATCACACATATGGCCTTGACGCCAGGTTCGATTCCCCTCTCTCACACTATTTCTTTTTCTTTTAATTCCAGGCCTCTTCTCTTAGTGTTAGGACCTACAAGTCTCGGGTTCCACCCTCAATGACAACATCTCTTTTTCTTCATTTGCTTTTACAAGTGGTTAACAGAGACTTAGTCAATTAGTATAGGCCTTTGGTTCATTTTCTTGAATTTAGCCTAGATGTTTAGCTTAGAGTTTAACATGAATTTTTAACCAATACTTTGTTCTAAAATAATGTCCATCTACCTGTAGCACCTCTTTAATTCTAAGGCGTCACATTTTAACCCAAGTTTGTAATTACAGTACACTCACGTATTCGTATGTATTAACCTTTGTTGTGCAACGATTTCCGTAGTCCTTGTGAAAATTACATAAATGTTCCTGTGTATAATTGAGACCATGGCCGATAGTCTTAGACTCCAAAGAATCGGCAGCCTAACATTTTGCTACCGGACCATAACTTCATTTTCTTATTCATGAACATCACGTTTTCTTCTTGCATGTTAAACACACAACATTATGTAAAACATAATTCACATTTCTTCAAGTAATCCGTAACAACATAATCACGGGAAAACAACATACTTATGCACATATAACCTTCAATATTAGGACTTACATAACATCATAATCAGTCCGAGAACACACATTGCACACAATAACAATCATTCCTAAAACCATTTACCAGAAGTCATACCAACGCATGCATAAATCGTTCATAGGATCTAATGAAGGGGCATGCAACGGGGACAACCTTAGTTTATAGATTGGAATTGAACTGAGCCTTAGGGGACTCTTGGGAAAGGGAACAAGAGAGAAGAAAACCCATACCTTTTCAAAGTTGACAACCAGCCACTAACACGTCCTAACCCACGCACTAAACCTCTCTTCCGAGCCTTGGTTTTTGTTCACAAGTGAATTCCTCTACGTTAGTTCTTGAAGCACTTAGGCGTACAATTTTTCTATTCGTTTTTATTGATGAAGCCAAGAACTCTTTGAACTATAGACTTATTTTACTTTTTTGTTTTTGAAGTGTAAGGTAAAGCTGAAGACTGTTTGAGGATATATAATGAATTAAGAGTGCACGTTGAGTACACTCCTAGTGGAAGTCGTGCACCTCCTTCTTGGGAATTGTTGTTGACTTGTTCAACACAATTTAAACTATAAGATCAGATTATAATTTATATGTTAAGTTACTATAATGCCCCTCCTTATTTTGTCCAATTTAATTCACTTAAATCATTCCTTTTAATGTCTCCAACTTGGGTTGAACCCGAGTGGTGAGATCCGGTCAAACTCGGGTTTGACCACCGAGCTTTGACCCATTTTGACTAATTAAAAACTTTATTTAATTAATTAAATATCAACCTAGTGTAGTTACTATACTACCCCTAGCCCCAAAATTACCTTTTTACCCCTAGAACCCTTAACACCTAGGACTAACCCTCTAAGTCCGGTTAAGACTCACCCGGGTGAATCCTAGTGTTCGGGGACCTAACATGGCTGGAACCAACCCTGACTAGCTCAACCAACTCACCGAGTTGGTTGGCTTGGCTGGTGCATAGGTCAAGGGGTCCGGTTCCACGTGCATCAAGCTGTGTGAACCCGGGCTAACCTATGCGTTCTAGGTGCGTTTAGGTCCTACTTAGCATAGTCGTTTTCGGGTTATTAAATTATCCCCCCTTAGAAACTTCGTCCCGAATACACTACTGATCATTTAAACAAAGAGGGTGATTTTCGATAGCTACTTCATCATGCTTAAACGTTTATAGTTTGTGAACATTTAATTACCACTTATTTGGGTGATGCATGCCATTTAAGATTATCTAAAGCTTCATACTTGAGATTGAGGAATTTCCTTTTCAATCACACATAACTTAATGCACACCACAAATCATGCAACACAGAAAACATGCATATGCTACACAAAAACAACAACATAAATTGCAAACATAACTTCATGCTTTAGGAAGAGAGTATTTAACCTTAGGAACTGAAAAATTGAGGATAGCGGGACCTCATATCAGCATCGGACTCCCACGTTGCTTCCTCAGCAAGGTGCTTCCGCCATAGGACTTTCACGGTGGCAACCTCCTTGTTCCTCAGTCGCTTCACTTGAAGATCTAAGAGTGCGATTGGAAACTCTTCATAAGAAAGGTTCTCATCAACTCCTAATCCCTCAATAGGAAGGATGGATGCTGGATCGCCTAGACACTTCTTAAGCATTGAAACGTGAAACACTGGATGAACGGAAGCCAACTCTTGAGGTAACTTCAATTCGTAGACCACATTTCCTACTCCCTGCAAGACCTCATAAGGACCTATATACCTCGGACTCAACTTACCATTTTTACCAAACCTCATCACCCCTTTCATAGGTGATATCTTCAAGTAGACTCGATCACACACCTCAAACTCTAGAGCTCTCTTTCTGTTGTCTGCATAGGATTTCTGACGACTGTAAGTAGTAGCCAATCTATGTCTGATCAATCTCACCTTCTCCATAGCCTCATGTACGATCTCAGGACCAAGGATGGCCTGTTCTCCTACCTCAAACCACCTAACCGTATATCTACATCTTCGGCCATATAGTTCTTCAAAAGGTGTCATCCCAATACTAGAATGGTAGCTATTATTATAAAAGAACTCTATCAGCAGCAAGTGATCATCCCAACTCCCCTTGAAGTAATAAAACATGCTCTAAACATGTCTTCAAGGGTCATGATGGTACGCTCTGCTTGTCCATCCGTCTGCGGATGAAAAACAGTACTAAGCTTCACATGTGTACCCAAGCCTTTTTGGAAAGATCTCCAAAAATGAGATGTAAACTAGGCTCCCGTATCTGAGATGATAGACAGAGGAATCCTGTGCCATCTCACTATCTCATCAATATAATGCTTGGCATAATCTTCAGCCTTATAAATAGACTTCACATGTATGAAGGGAGTGGACTTGGTCATTCTGTCAACAATGACCCAAATGGAATCATGTAGTTCCTAGTCTTTGGAAGACGAACCACAAAATCCATATTGATAGCCTCCCACTTCCATGTTGGAATCTCAATCGTCTGAGTGATACCCCAAGGCTTAAGGTGTTCTTCCTTAACCTGTTGGCAATTCGTACACTCCTCCTCAAATTTAGAGATATCTCTCTTCATGTCTTCCCACCACTAGACCTCTTTAAGGTCATGATAAATATTGGTGGCACCTGGATGAATGGAATACCTGGAACCATGAGCTTCTGCCAAAATATTAGTCCTCAAATTATCAACATTAGGGACACATAACCTGTTTTGGTACTTGAGTACACCATCCAGTCCTAGGGAAAAAGATTCATTGAACTTACTCAATACCGAGTCCTTCAACTCCATGAGTCCTGGGTCGAGATGCTAATTGGCTTTAAAATCTACAACAAATGAGGATTCGGAGATTGAGTGAACCGAAACACCCCTACTTGCTGCATCTGCCAGCCGTACACCTAATCTAGCCAATTGGTGTACCTCCTTAACCAACTCCTTATTCTCTTCATCAATATGAGACATGCTGCCCATGCTCAAACGAATCAACGCATCATCCACCACATTGTATATACATCAACATCTACACCGCATAAATAATGTCTCCAAAGTTTTAATGCAAACACCACAACATCTAACTCAAGATCATGAGTAGGATCATTCTTCTCGTGGATCTTCAACTGTCCAGATGCATATGCAATCACTTTGCAATCCTGCATAAGAACACATCCCAAACCTACCCGGGAAGCATCACAGTACACCACATATCCTACACCACTCCTCGGCACCGTGAGAACTGGGGCTGAAGTGAGTCGGTCTTTGAGCTCTTGGAAGCTCTTCTCACATTTCTCAGACCACTCAAACTTTACCTTCTTCTTCGTCAAGGCTGTCAATGGAGCCGCAATAATGGAAAAGCCTTCCACAAACCTGCGATATTAATTGGCTAAGCCCAGAAAACTCCGAATATCTGTAGGAGTAAGGGGTCTCGGCCAATTCTTCACCGCCTCAACCTTCTTAGGATCAACTTCAACACCTTGGTCGGTCACAACATGACCAAGAAAGGTAACTGATCTCAACCAGAATTCACATTTGCTGAACTTCGCATACAACTGATGTTCCCTGAGTACTTGCAATGTATTTCTTAAGTGTACCTCATGCTCTTGTTTAGACTTAGAGTATATGAGAATGTCATCTAGGAATACTATTACGAAGAAATCAAGGTACTCATGGAAAACCCTAATCATAAGGTCCATAAACGTGGCTGGTGCGTTAGTGAGACCGAATGACATGACCCAAAACTCATAGTGCCCATATCTAGTTCGAAAAGCCGTCTTAGGGACGTCTTCTCGCCTCACTCTAAGCTGATGGTAGCCTGACCGAAGGTCTATCTTCGAAAAGAAACTTGAACCTTGGAGTTGGTCAAACAAATCGTTGATTATGGGAAGAGGGTACTTATTCTTTATACTGACTTTGTTGAGTTGCCGATAATCGATGCACATTCTAAGGGTTCCATCCTTTTTCTTTACAAACAACACTGGATCACCCCATGGGGATATTCTCGGCTGGATGAAGCCCTTATAAAGTAGATCTTTTAATTGCAACTTCAACTCTTTGAGTTCAGCTGGTGCCATCCTATATGGGGGAATAGAAATTTGCTTGGGTTTGGGATCTAAATCAACACCAAAGTCAATCTCACGTTCAGGAGGAATCCCTGGTAAATCCTCCGGAAAGACATCTAGAAACTCATTCACTATTGACACTAAGTCTATGGAAAAAAATTCTTGATCTAAGTCATTGACTCTAAATAAGTGGTACAAGTACCCCTTTAGCTATCATTTTGTTGGCCTTCAAGTCTGAAACAATTTGGCCGACTGCACTTGAACCATGCCCTTGCCATTCCCGCTCTAACTCATTTGGAATCTGAAACCTCACTACCCTATTTCGACAATCTATTGTGGCATAATTCTTATGGAGCCAATCCATACCCAAGATTATATCAAAATCGAGCATGGATAATTCCACAAGATCAGCGTGAGTGACTCTATCAAGGATGTGAATTAGGCAATTTTTATACACTCTTTCTGCTCTAATGACGTCTCTTATGGGAGTACTTACTAGAATTGGCTCATGCAAGATTTCAAGAAATACATCAAACCAAATAGCTATCAGAGGAGTAACAAATGATAGAGCGGATCTGGATCTAACAATACATACACTGGGAAAGTAAAGACATGCAACGTACCCGTGACAACATCAGCTGACTTCTCTTGCTTTTCTCTACCTTTTAGCGCATTAAATCGGTTCCTCTTATGAGGTTCGGCTGCAGCATTTGCATTCGGCCTAGGCTGAGCATCTGCCTTGGCCCTATCCATCATCTGAGGACAATCTCGGACCCTGTGTCCAGTCTTGCCACACCCGAAGCACGTGTTAGTACCTACTTAACATTTACCCTCATGAGGACGTCCACATTTACCACAAAGCTTGATTTTTTCAGTGGAAGTTCCGATCATTGCTCCTTATGGGTCCATATTCGTTCACTTTGAGATTTGAATTCCTTGAAGAAGAAGAATTACCTGAATGTCTCTTGAACTTTGGCCGGTTCTGGACTCTAAATAAGCCCCTACCCGAGCTAGAACCAGTATGATACACAGTGTTAGGCTTCTTGCTTTCATGAACTCTCCTCTTATAGTGGATCTCCTCCACTTGCTGAGCATGCACCATAAACCTGCCCAGATCCATGCTATCATGCAACATGGCTGCCCGACAATCTTCCACTAGATCCTCCGACACGCCAGTCACAAACCTGCTCATTTTATCCCTGCTATTTGCCACCAGAGAAGAAGCATCCTTTGAGAGTTTAACGAATTTCAAGGAATACTCTTTGACTGACATACCTCCATGTCTCAGGTTGATGAACTCTTCAACCTTGGATTATCGTTGCTCTCTGGGGAAGGATTTCTTAAGAAAGGTAGGGTTGAGCACATCCCAATTGATGGGAACATCTCCACGTGATCGGCTATAAATCCACATCCGGTACCAAATTTGTGCCACATCCTTGAGTTGATATGAAGTCAACTCAGCCTTCACCTCGCCATCTACTCCCATGGCACAAAGGTTCTTGTGGACCTCATCCACGAACTCCTGGGTATCCTCATTGGTCTTCGATCCGTAGTAAATTGGGGGGGTTCATTCTGGTGAAGTCTCTCAGCCTGCTAGACATGGTGCTAGCATGAGGGTTCTCTCTAGGAGCACCCTCTCTCGCGGCTTGAGTCGTGATGTCTTGAGAATGAGTAGTGATGGCCATATGCAGCAAAGCATTCCTCACTTCACCATCTGTCATCCCAGAAGGATTGACATGCACTTGATTAGTAGCAATTCGGGCTTGGGGAGGTACTTGATTTCCTCCAGCAGCTGCCTCACCTACCCTCCTACCAGCATTTCTCCTCGTATTCATTATCTACACGTATATACAAGAAGAGAGTTAGATTCTTAATGACACAATTATGTCATAATTCCACATAGCACGATAAAGAGTAGAAGAAGGGAAAATTTCCTAAGCATTATGCAGTCTCTAATTCATGATAGTGGTGCACTTCACTATCATAACTTAGAAACTACCTAACGTGGTTGATATGAGCCTGATGTCTTGGATGTTTAACTTGATGCTCTAATACAGAGTTTGTCACGCCCCGGATTCTGGAATCTTAATTGCAACCGTCGTCGTTGACCTCTTAGAGGTCGCAGACAAGCCTCTTCTTGCATTCACTACATTCATACGTTTAATTTTAGCGGAAAATTTAAAACCTTTTGTTATAGTTGAAGTATACATAGAATTTGTATAAACGTGTATTTGTAAGGAAGTTCATAGCTCATATATCGACCATCTACTTATAGAAACATACAACTTGAAAGAAATAGAATCTCATGTCATAAGTAATACTTTCCAAAATGGCACTATTACAAGCGTCTGAATAAAATAGGAAAGAAACACTAGTGGAACGTACTCCACTAGCTCAAACCTACTACTAAGCACGAAATGTAAAGGCAGGTATCCTCGAATGATGAGGACCTACCAAGTCCGGATGAAATCTCTAATGTTCAAACAACTACAATTATATCTTCAACGTCCACCTGAGCCTGCACCTAAAATAGTAATATTGTATGGAATTAGTACACACTTGTACTATGTATGGGTATATGCAGCAACACNCTAGGACTAACCCTCTAAGTCCGGTTAAGACTCACCCGGGTGAATCCTAGTGTTCGGGGACCTAACATGGCTGGAACCAACCCTGCCTAGCTCAACCAACTCACCAAGTTGGTTGGCTTGGCTGGTGCATAGGTCAGGGGTCCGTTCCACGCGCATCAAGCCGTGTGAACCCGGTCTAACCTATGGTTCTAGGTGCGTTTAGGTCCTACTTAGCATAGTTTTTGGTTGTTACATTATCCCCCCCTTAGGAACATTCGTCCCCGAATGACACTACTCATCATTTAACAAAGAGGGTGATTTTCGAAAGCTACTTCATCATACTTAAACGTTTCTTTTGTGAACATTTGATTCACACTTATTTGGGTGATGCATACCATTTAAGCTTATCTAAAGCTTCATATTGAGATTGAGGAATTTCCTTCTCAATCACACTTAACTTAATGCACACCACAAATCATGCAACACAGAAAACATGCCTATGCTACACAAAAAACAACACATAAATTGCAACATTAACTTATGCTTTAGGAAGAGAGTATTCTAACCTTAGGAACTGAAAAATGAGGATAGCGGATCTCATATCAGCCTCGGCCTCCCACGTTGCTCCTCAACAAGGTGGTTCCGCCATAGGACTTTCACGGTGGCAACCTCCTTGTTCCTCAGTCGCTTCACTTGACGATCTAAAATTGCGATTGGAACCTCTTCATAAGAAAGGTTCTCATCAACTCCTAACCCTCAACAGGAAGGATGGATGCTGGATCGCCTAGACACTTCTTGAGCATTGAAACGTGAAACACTGGATGAACAGAAGCCAACTCTTGAGGTAACTTCAATTCGTAGGCACATTTCCTACTCGCTGCAAGACCTCATAAGGACCTATATACCTCGGACTCAACTTACCTTTCTTACCAAACCTCATCACCCCTTTCATAGGTGATATCTTCAAGTAGACTTGATCACCCACCTCAAACTCTAGAGCTCTCTTTCTGTTGTCTGCATAGGATTTCTGACGACTGTAAGCAGTAGCCAATCTATCTGATCAATCTCACCTTCTCCATAGCCTCATGTACGATCTCAGGACCAAGGATGGCAGATTCTCCTACCTCAAACCACCCAACCGAGACCTACATCTTCGGCCATATAGCTTCAAAAGGTGCCATCCCAATACTGGAATGGTAGCTATTATTGTAAGAGAACTCTATCAGCGGCAAGTGATCATCCCAACTCCCCTTGAAGTCAATAACACATGCTCTCAACATGTCTTCAAGGGTCTGGATGGTACGCTCTGCTTGTCCATCCGTCTGCGGATGAAAAGCAGTACTAAGCTTCACCTGTGTACCCAAGCCTTTTTGGAAAGATCTCCAAAAATGAGAAGTAAATTGGGCTCCCCTATCCGAGATGATAGACAGAGGAATCCGTGCCATCTCACTATCTCATCAATATAAAGCTTGGCATAATCTTCAGCCTTGTAAATAGACTTCACAGGTATGAAGTGAGCGGACTTGGTCATTCTGTCAACAATAACCCAAATGGAATCATGTAGTTTCCTAGTCTTTGGCAGACCAACCACAAAATCCATATTGATAGCCTCCCACTTCCATGTTGGAATCTCAATCGTCTGAGTGAGACCCCAGGCTTAAGGTGTTCTGCCTTAACCTGTTGGCAATTCGGACACTCCTCCACGAATTTAGAGATATCTCTCTTCATGCCTTCCCACCAATAGACCTCTTTAAGGTCATGATACATCTTGGTGGCACCTGGATGAATGGAATACCTGGAACCATGAGCTTCTGCCAAAATATTAGACTCAAATTATCAACATTAGGCACACATAACCTGTTTTGGTACCTGAGTACACCATCCCCTCCTAGGGAAAATGATTCATTCAACTTACTCAAT
This sequence comes from Solanum lycopersicoides, assembly GCA_022817965.1. Classification (NCBI taxonomy): domain Eukaryota; kingdom Viridiplantae; phylum Streptophyta; class Magnoliopsida; order Solanales; family Solanaceae; genus Solanum; species Solanum lycopersicoides. The sequence goes on from CM040621.1 coordinate 45,366,160, forward strand.
ACTGAGTCTTCAACTCCATGAGTACTGGGTCGAGATGCTGATTGGCTTTAACATCTACAACAAATGAGGATTCGGAGCTTGAGTGAACCGAAACACCCCCACTTGCTGCATCTGCCAGCCGTACACCCAATCTAGCCAATTGGTGTACCTCTTTAACCAGCTCCTTCTTCTCTTCATCAATATGAGACATGCTGCCCATGCTCAATCGACTCAACGCATCAGCCACACATTGGCCTTACCCGGGTGATAATAAACACTCATATCATAATCTTTGAGCAGTTCTAGCCATCTCCTCTGACGAAGGTTCAACTCCCTCTGCGTAAAAACATACTGAAGACTTTTATGGTCAGTATATACATCAACATGTACACCATATAAATAATGTCTCCAAAGTTTTAATGCAAACACCACAGCAGCTAACTCAAGATCATGAGTAGGATAGTTCTTCTCGTGGATCTTCAACTGTCTCGATGCATATGCAATCACCTTGCCATCCTGCATAAGAACACATCCCAAACCTACCCGGGAAGCATCACAGTACACCACATATCCTGCACCACTCCTCGGCAACGTGAGAACTGGGGCTGAAGTGAGTCGGTCTTTGAGCTCTTGGAAGCTCTTCTCACATTTTCAGACCACTCAAACTTTACCTTCTTCTTCGTCAAGGCTGTCATGGAGCCGCAATAGTGGAAAAGCCTTCCACAAACCTGCGATAATAATTGGCTAAGCCCAGAAAACTCGAATATCTGTAGGAGTAAGGGGTCTCGGCCAATTCTTCACCGCCTCAACCTTCTTAGGATCAACTTCAACACCTTGGTCGGTCACAACATGACCAAGAAAGGTCACTGATCTCAACCAGAATTCACATTTGCTGAACTTCGCATACAACTGATGTTCCTGAGTACTTGCAATGTCTTTCTAAGTGTACCTCATGCTCTTTTTAGACTTAGAGTATATGAGAATGTCATCTATGAATACTATGACGAAGGAATCAAGGTACTCACGGAAACCCTATTCATAAGGTCCATAAACGCGGCTGGTGCGTTAGTGAGACCGAATGACATGACCAGAAACTCATAGTGCCCATATCTAGTACGAAAAGCCGTCTTAGGGACGTCTTCTCGCCTCACTCTAAGCTGATGGTAGCCTGACCGAAGGTCTATCTTGGAAAAGAAACTTGAACCTTGGAGTTGGTCAAACAATCGTCGATTCTGGGAAGAGGGTACTTATTCTTTATAGTGACTTTGTTGAGTTGCCGATAATCGATGCACATTCTAAGGGTTCCATCCTTTTTCTTTACAAACAACACTGGAGCACCCCATGGGGATATGCTCGGCTGGATGAAGCCCTTATCAAGTAGATCTTTTAACTGCAACTTCAACTCTTTGAGTTCAGCTGGTGCCATCCTATAGGGGAATAGAAATTGGCTTGGTGTTGGGATCTAAATCAACACCAAAGTCAATCTCACGTTCAGGAGGAATTCCTGGTAAATCCTCCGGAAAGACATCTGGAAACTCATTCACTATTGACACTGAGTCTATGGAAGGAACTTCTTGATCTAAGTCATTGACTCTAACTAAGTGGTACAAGTACCCCTTAGCTATCATCTTGTTGGCCTTCAAGTGTGAAACAATTTGGCCGACTGGACTTGAACCATGCCCTTCCCATTCCCGCTCTAACTCATTTGGAAACTGAAACCTCACTACCCTTTTCGACAATCTATTGTGGCATAATACTTATGGAGCCAATCCATACCCAAGATTATATCAAAATCGAGCATGGCTAATTCCACAAGATCAGCGTGAGTGACTCTATCAAGGATGTGAATTGGGCAATTTTTATACACTCTTTCTGCTCTAATGCCGTCTCCTATGGGAATACTCACTAGAATCGGCTCATGCAAGATTTCAGGAAACACATCAAACCTACTAGCTATCAAAGGAGTAACAAATGATAGAGTGGATCCTGGATCTAACAATGCATACACTGGGAAAGTAAAGACATGCAACGTACCCGTGACAACATCAGCTGACTTCTCTTGCTCTTCTCTACCTTTCAGAGCATAAAATCGGTTCCTCTTAGGAGGTTCGGCTGCAGCATTTGCATTCGGCCGAGGCTGAGCATCTGCCTTGGCCTATCATCATCTGAGGACAATCTCGGACCATGTGTCCAGTCTTGCCACACCCGAAGCAGGTGTTAGTACCTACTAAACATTCACCCCATGAGGACGTCCACATTTACCACAAAGCTTGCTTTTTCGCTGGACGTTCCGATCATTGCTCCTTCTGGGGCCAGACTCGTTCACTTTGGCATTCGAATTCCTGAAGAAGCAGAATTACCTGAATGTCTCTTGAACTTGGCCTGTTCTGGACTCCAAATGAGCCCCTACCCGAGCTAGAACCAGTATGATCCGCAGTCTTAGGCTTCTTGCTTTCATGAACTCTCCTCTTAGCGGCTCTCCTCCACTTGCTGAGCATGCACCATCAACCTGCCCAGATCCATGCTATCATGCAACATGGCTGCCCGACAATCTTCCACTAGATCCTCCGACACGCCAGTCACAAACCTGCTCATTTCATCCCTGCTATTTGCCACCAGAGAAGAAGCATACTTTGAGAGTTTAACGAATTTCAAGGAATACTCCTTGACTGACATACCTCCTGTCTCAGGTTGATGAACTCTTCAACCTTGGCTTCTCGTTGCTCTCTGGGGAAGAATCTCTCCAGAAAGGCAGTCTTGAGCACATCCCAAGTGATGGGAACATCTCCACGTGCTCGGCTATCATCCACATCCGGTACCAAATTGTGCCACATCCTTGAGTTGATATGCAGTCAACTCAGCCTTCGCCTCCTCATCTACTCCCATGGCACAAAGGATCTTGTGGACCTCATCCACGAACTCCTGGGGATCCTCATTGGTCTTGGATCCGTAGTAAACTGGGGGGTTCATTCTGGTGAAGTCCTCAGCCTGCTAGCCATGGTGCTAGCATGAGGGTTCTCTCTGGGAGCACCCTCTCTCGCGGCTTGAGCCGTGATGGCTTGAGAGTAGTGATGGCCATCTGCAGCAAAGCATTCCTCACTTCACCATCTGTCATCCCAGCTGGATTGACAGGCACTTGATCAGCAGCAATTGGGCTTGGGAGGAACTTGATTTCCTCCAGCAGCTGCCTCACCTACCCTCCTACCTGCATTTCTCCTCGTATTCATTATCTACACGTAGATACAAGAAGAGAGTTAGATTCTTAATGACACAATTATGTCACAATTCCACATAGCACGATAAAGAGTAGAAGAAGGGAAAATTTCCTAAGCATTATGCAGTCTCTAATTCATGATAGTGGTGCACTTCACTACCATAACTTAGAAACTACTTAACGTGGTTGATATGAGCCTGATGTCTTGGATATTTAACCTGATGCTCTGATACCAAGTTTGTCACGACCCGGATTCTGGAATCCGAATGCAACCGCGTCGTTGACCTCTCAGAGGTCGCAGACAAGCCTCTTCTTGCATTCATCACATTCATACGGTTAATTTTAGCGGAAAATTTAAAACTTTTTGTTTATAGTTGAAGTATACATAGACTTGTATAAACGTGTTGTAAGGAAGTTCATTGCTCATATATCAACCATCTAGTTATAGAAACATACAACTTGAAAGAAATAGAATCTCATGTCATAAGTAATACTTGCCAAAACGGCACTATTACAAGCGTCTGAATAAAATAGGAAAGAAACACTAGTGGAACATACTCCACTAGTTCAAACCTACTACTAAGCAAGAAATGTAAAGGCAGGCATCCTCGAATGCATGAGGACCTACCAAGTCCGGATGAAATCTCTGTCGAACAACTGCAATATCCTTCAACGTCCACCTGAGCCTGCACCTAAAATAGTAATATTGAATGGAATTAGTACACACTTGTACTATGTATGGGTATATGCAGCAACACATAACGGTAATGTATGAACAAGAATGGATCTTCCTAATCAACATGCTTTCTTAGGAGGTCAAGTCTTTGGACTTGCCTAATTCCTAATAGGAAGGTCATACCATGAATATGTCACACATCATACACGCATAGGTTCACATAATAGACATTTCATGTTTCACATATTATACATTTCATATCCACGAGACCTTGGAATCATGGAAGTAGCATTAAGATATCTCAAGTGAGAGCCCAACATATGGGACCTCAACCCGAGGGCCTTCTTTAGCAAACATAGAGTCTACTTCATTCGTTCATTCGTACTTCACATTATTCATTTCATTCATTTGTAGGCTTATGTAAACACCAGTTATACCTAGGATGAATTTTAAGACTCTCATCGGGATCATGAAGTTCAATGACCAAGAATGACCTAATGTCATTACTTTAATCTGGTTTCACCTCCTGATTGTCTTGCACAAACACCTTCGTTATCGTTCATTTCATTATATTTCATACTTTGAGGAACTTCAACCTTAACATACATAGATCATGTGAGCATCATGAAATCCGGTATCTCCCCCACACCGAAAAGAGGTGGAGTTACTGGCGAAAGTGAAACCAAAACATGCTAGCTTTAGGCTTTCGAACCAAGCTAGTTCCCTATGTTGGCAACATAGTTCAAAGACTAGGATACTTAGGGAGACCCATACCCACCTTGGTGGACAATCTCATCTCATGTGATTTATGTGAACCTCCGCCCTTCCCGAAAGAAGGCATTACCACTCATAGCTAGCCTATCGGTGCTTAGTTTAAAGTTCCTATTTACATTCAACTCATACATCATCGAAGCTTGATTCTTAGAATGAGGTAGTCATAGCTCATTAGATGATTTCTCATCTCTTCTTTACGTATTAAGTGTGAGTTGTCCTTACACTTACATATAGAATGTGATTGAGACCTGTCTCTTAATATTCCACACTCTCTTAGGTGAGTACTTTTAGTGACATTTACTTAGGCTTGGTTAAGAATTGTCTCACCATTCATCTTAGCCTCCTATCATGTTGTCACCATTTTCATTAGCTTCATAGTTTAACATAATTACTCACCTCATTATGTGAATGTTCATTTCTACATCTTGCCATTAACTTACATCATATGCCATGCACGTGGCCTTTAGTGTACCTTACACTCATGGTAGTACCCCTTTCGGGTTACTCATATTTGGCTAAGTGTTTCACGATCATATAATGGTATATTGTGCAAGACTTATGCATCTTACACATTCGGCCAAGGGGACCCGAGTTCGATCCCTACTGGCTGGGTTTTGTTTTATTATTTGTAAGACTTATGTGCCTCACAATTTTGGTCAAGAGGACCTGTTTTTGAATCCCTTGGGCAGCATATAATTTTTGATTATATGTGAGACTTATGTATCTCACACATTTGGCCTTGAAGCCGGGTTCGATTCCCCTCTCTCACACTATTTCTTTTTCTTTTAATTCCAGGACTCTTCTCTTAGTGTTATGACCTAGAGGTCTCGGGTTCCACCCTCAATGGCAACATCTGTTTTTCTTCATTTACTTTTACAAGTAGTTAACAGAGACTTAGTCAATTAGTATAGGCTTTTGGTTCATTTTCTTGAATTTAGCCTAGACGTTTAGCTTAGAGTTTTACATGAACTTTTAACCAATTCTTTCTTCTAAAATAATGTCCATCTACCCGTAGCACCTCTTAAGTTCTAAGGTGTCACATTTTAACCCAAGTTTGTAATTACAGTACACTCACGTATTCGTATTTATTAACGTTTGTTGTGCAACGATTTCCTTAGTTTCTATAGTGAAGCATTCGGGTTCATTAAGACCTTAGGTTAGTATTTAGTCCTTGTGAAAATTACTTAAAAGTTTTGTGTGTAATTGTGACCATGGCCGAGAGTCTTAGACTCCAAATAATCGGCAGCCTAACATTTTTTTAAGGGACCATAACTTTATTTTCTTATTCATGAACATCACGTTTTCTTCTTGCATGTTAAACACACAACATTATGTAACACATAATTCACATTTTCTTCAAGTAATACGTAACAACATAATCACGGGAAAACAACATACTTGTGCACATATAACCTTCAACATTTGAACGTACATAACAACATCATAATCAGTCCAAGAACACACATTACACACAATCACAATCATTCCTAAAATCATCTACCAGAAGTCATACCAACGCATGCATCAATCGTTCATAGGATATAATGACAGGGGCATGCAACAGGGACAACCTTAGTTTTTAGATTGGAATTGAACTGAGCTTTAGGGGACTATTGGGAAAGGGAACAAGAGAGAACAAAACCCATACCTTTTCAACGTTGACATCCAGCCACTAACACGTCCTAACCCATGCACAAAACCTCTCTTCCGAGCCTTGGTTTTTGTTCACAAGTGAATTCCTCTACGTGAGTTCTTGAAGCACTTAGGCGTACAATTTTTCTATTCGTTTTTGATTGATGAAGCCGAGAAATGTTTGAACTAGTAGACTTATTTTACTTTTCTGTTTTTGAAGTGTAAGGTAAAGCTGAAGAGCGTTTGAGGATATATAGTAAATTAAGAGTGCAAGTTGAGTACACTCCTAGTGGAAGTCGTGCGCCTCTTTCTTGTGAATTTGTTGTTGACTTATTCAACACAATTTGAACTACAAAATCAGATTATAATCTATATGTAAAGTTACTATAATGCCCCTCCTTATTTTGTCAAATTTAATTCACTTAAATCGTTCCTTTTAATGTCTCCAACTCTGGTTGAACCCGAGTGTGGAAATCCGATCAAACTTGGGTATGACCATCGAGATTTGACCAATTTTGACTAATTAAAAACTTTATTTAATTAATTAAACATCAACCTAGCGTAGCTAATATACTACCCCAAGCCCCGAAATTACCTTTTTACCCCTAAAACCCTTAACACCTAGGACTAATCCTCTAAGTCCGATTAAGACTCACCCGGGGGAATCCTAGTGTTCGGGGACCTAACATGACTGGAACCAACCCTTGCTAGCTCAACCAACTCACCAAGTTGGTTGGCTTTGCTGGTGCATAGGTCCAGGGGTCCGGTTCCACGCGCATCAAGCCGTGTGAAACCGAGCTAACCTATGTGTTCTAGGTGCGCTTAGGTCCTACTTAGCATAGTCGTATTCAGGTTATTACACATCCTTAGGTGTTAATGAGACTAGTCTCACACATTCTAACACATTCATTCGTGAGTATTCTTTTAACATAGTAACTTAGGTGTAAGTAAGAATTGTCTCACTTTCTTTAACACCCGATTCTGGTCGGTTATTTAGTTTAGACCCCTTTAATTATGTTATAACTCATGTTACTTATTTACTTTAGTGTAGTAGATTCATTTCATCGTTTATGGAGGACGATCACTTCTTTCAATGAGTTACATATGTTCATAGTTCATTCTTTTAGAGCATGTTGGGAGTTGTCCCAATGAATGTCATGCTCTTGGTTATGGATTCATTGACTTACTTTAGAAGTGCTTATAATATCATTTGATAATCTAACTACACAAGATTGGCATATGATTTGTATTGGCCTCAACATTTGGGATGTTATACTAGCAAATCATTTTTATAGGCATAAGCCAATTTTACGTATGTTCATATTTAAATTGAATATGTATGAACCTTTTATCCAATATTTCAATCATTTACATAATCCCTAGCCAATAGCATGCATTCATTTTGACAAAGTAGTGTTAGCCAATTTTATTGGCATGAGATAGTCAATTCATTCAAGATGTGATTTCATAGTTGTCTTTTAAGCCAATCTTAGTTCATGAATTTAGGGTAACGTTTTTAAGACATATTGGACATCATCATATTAACATTTGATGAATATAACATCTTCATAATGTCACAATCACAGCAATACAACATTCGGACAAACACAATAATACTTAAACGATTACGGGCGTGACTAACACATCGTCGATTCATGATTCACGTTTTAAGCACTTAACTTTATATGATCACAACTTCATAGGTTAATCGACATTCATAATTCAAGAACATTACACATAAGATCAGCCAGCACCACATACCAACAACATGATCTCTAACCTGTTCAACATGGAATCGAAAAGGATACTAGGGACAAGGAGTTCGACGATACGGGAACAACCCTAGTTTTCAAGATCTTTGAATCGTTGGAAATAAAGCTCCCTTGGAGAAATAAGTCCAGGAGAGAAACCCATACCTTATGTAGATTTGAATCTACGACGATCCATTGTTGCACAAAAACCTTGAAATCGCCTAAGAAAAGCCTCAAGCGTTCTTACGTTTTGCGGTTTGCGTTCTACTGCGTTAGCATCGTGAGTTCTCAATGTTTGATCATAAATTCTAGGATTAGAAACTGTTCTTCAGTTAAACAACTTAAGACTTAATTAACTTAATTAAATAACTAATTAGTTAATTACTAAAATACCCCTCCTAAGTTGAGTAGACATAGGAGAAGCATTGACTTAGCCAGTTCCAAAAATTGGCTAAGTGTCACGGCTTGACCAAGGCTCTAAGTTACTTAATTAATCTGCTTAATTAATTAAATAAGGGACCTAGGGAAATTACCAAAACACCCCTAAGTTACTAGGACCACAACTAACAACTTTGGACCATCCTAGTTTAGGTACTAGGTTCTCCCTAAGTTAGTTAAGTTAGTTAGGTGTCACCCGACTAGGTCTTAGGTTGTCGGGTCCATTGGCTGGTGGTTTTTTATTGATCCTAGGTTAGATAGCTACTTTTTTAGGTTAGTTAGGATGTAGAGTTAGTTAGGAACGTGGAACCCACACGGAGGGACCCGTGCACGCATGTCCTAACCTCCTAACAGAAAGTGGTTGGCTATCGCGTGGTCCCCTCTTGGCCGGTTAGCCCATGTGCTTGCACATGGGTTTGTTGCACTTTCCTAAGTAACTTATCTTGATGGTTCATTCGGGAATGCTCACTCATTGTCCCAAGGACCCTCACCATGTCCTTGGGAACTGCTTAATTTACATGATCATTTTAGATGGTCATGTAGAATGGTATCTAGGCTTGACACTTGGATGCCTCATACCACACACGTTGGTTGTGGATTTATATGTATATTGTGTCAATTATATTAGCTTAGGGTCTTCCTTGCAGGTACATTCCTCAAACAACAATCTTTTAATTGGGACACGGCAACCCAAAAGTATATTTCTTATTCGTATATAGAAAATTGGCTAATATCTCTTAGCTAATTTTTCTATACTATGCCCAATATTTCTCAATATTGGGCATTGGGGTGCCTATGTACCCCTAATAGGCTTTCTTAAGGACATACTGGGATCTTTATCAAACATGTGATTTTCTAGAACGTTACAATGTGAAAGGTCCTAAAATCATATACGAGCATATTTGGGTTGGAAAATTCCAGAAAAATATCCCGAAGGACCATCCAAAGGTCCTTGAGGAAGGACCCAAAGTTAGTTCCAAGACTGTCCAAGACAACCCAAACCACCGAGGCAATCGACGCCCAATGGGTCAGTCGATGCCCCGTTGGTAGGGTCTCGCCATTTGGGACTTAGTCAGGTGAGAGGAGAGACCAAAGGTGTGTCTATGAACCAAATTATAGAAGGACAGGATGGTCCGTTTGTGGACAAACGGTCCATCGACTGCCAACTGTCGATGGGTCTGTCCGTGTGTTCAGTTCACTATTAAGTGAGGGGTGAACTTGTAAATTCACCCAAAGTCCAAATAAGGTTATTAGAGGTTCCTTAAGGGTATTTTGGATATTTTAAATATGTTTATAAGCCTAAAACACTTGGAAGATTTCATTTTTCAAAATCAAAACCCCAAAATCCCTTAGAAATTCCTAGAACTCCATTGGAGCCAAAACTCAAGGAAGGGATTGGGTTGGAGGATTGAGTGGAGATTCATAATCTAATTGAAGAATTAGCTTCATTGAGGTATGGTTTTTGATCCTTGAAACTCTCTTCATCAAGGAGCCCAACTTTAAAAGATGTTTTCTAAAGTTTTCAAAGTTGAATTGTCCAAATTCATGATCTATGCATGGGTTCTTGCATTAAAGGTTTTTAAGCATTGACTAGTGACTGAATTGTTATTAAATTTTATTTTATATCAATTAACCTATGAACCCATGAATTTGATGAACACTAGTTTTTTACTAAGTTATGGGTTACTTGATATTGACTTAATGTTTATGAATTCTAGTGTAGTTTTCTATGGGCTCTCTAATGATGTAAGAATTGTGTTCAATTTATATCTAGGTTGTATTAGATTGATTAATATATAGTGAATTGACCTAGTTTCATTGAGTATTGTTATAATTGTATTGAATTTATGTTCATGGCCATTGGTAAGGGCCTTATGGTGTTGAATTGGGTGATTTAGCATCGAATTGAGGTGCTGAGGATGGGTGGTGGTACACTGCCTTATTTCCATTTATTTTATGTATTTTGGACTTCAATTATATTGTGATTGTTATGGTCCAGTTATGGTGGTGGTTTTATGTGCTTTACTTGCAATTGATGTGGCCTTGTCGGCGCTATTTGAAGTATTCCGATGATCATTGCCTTGTGACAAATACATGAAGTATTATGATGATTATGTGAAGTATGATAATGTCTTCATATTTGATAAGTAATGTGAAAGTATATGTGTTCTTCTATTTATGTTATGTAGGTAATCATTTTAGACTATGACTTTGGCATTGTGGGTATAGTCTTAGGGTTTATGTATGGTTTCTATGATGTTTATATGTATGATGATATGATAGTGTATATGTTGACTTAAAAAGGATATGGTTTGTACTATGTGTTTCTAGAATGACATGTAATATGTGTTAATGTGAAGTATGTTGTGTCTGGTCTTGGTTGACTTGTGTCCCTTACCTTATGCATGTATGAATGTGAATGTTAGATGTCTTGACTTAGGAAGCTAAAGTCTCTTAGAATTGTATGTACGAATGACATGAGACCTTAAATTATGTTAACAGGGTCCTTTATTTGAAACCTTGAACCTAGTGGTAATGTTATGAATGTTGAAGTCGAAAGCCGTAATGGTATCCTTTAAAGTAAAGGAATAATAGACTTAAGGTTCATTGGCTGGAACGGCATCATATCAAACCTTAGGAAATTCATGATGAGCTTTTTGTCGCCATTGTGAGGTAGCCCTAGTGGACCTTTATTTGCTAGGGTAAATATTATTGGGTTATGAACTTCATATAGAACCCCTTCATATGAACCTCAAGTGTAAATTACTCGATGAGAACAAAGGCTAGCGCCGAGTGAGTATGGTAAGGGAAGTAATTCTAGTTAAATAATTAGACTAGATTGAAAACCATGCCCTTCATATTCCTTAACCATGTGCCTACATGGGATATGTCCAAGTTCTTTTTTTTGCAAGTAGAACACCCTCATCGGAGTAGGTTAGAACTCCGGATTACATGATTTGCTATCATGGTCTATGTCGATTATTGCCTATTCTCATCATATGGGATACCTACTAGCATTAAAGAAGTTCTATAAAGTTTAGGTGGTGGTATGGGACGCTATCTAGACATCGCACAATAGGCTTTGAAGGTTTTAGTTGGAGTTCCTAGGTCTTGTCCAAGACCATTACTTGAATGTCCTTTATGTGATGTATGAGTCCTAAATGAAGTAATTAATATATTGACTTAAGTAAGAAAGTATGTTAAATGAATAAGTACTTATCTAGAATAGTTAAGGGTTGTCTAGTTAAGGTGTGAAGGGGGCATAGGAATGGTCACTTCGTATCTTACCTAGATAAGTCTTAAGAATGACTCTAGTTAGGGAAGATGTTGATTATGTAGACATGATCTAAACTTAGGTAGTCTTAAGGATTACTTAGGTAGTCTTGAAGAGGTCAATCATGGACTTTATCTTCTTGATTTACTTAACTAAGTCTTTTGATAGCCTTGGTAAGGAAAATGTCATATTACCTATGTGTTGATGTATTAAGTGAGAATGATTCAATCATAGGTAGTCTATAGGATCTCTTAAGTGTGTATATATCTTATTATAAGTAGTCTTGAGTGTCATTTAGGCATGCTTAGGGAGGTCGTATGGGCGGTCTCTCTTTGTGTTGCTTAAGTGAGTCTGAGGATAACTTTTAGTGAGAAGACTACATGCTAGAAAAGGTTAAAAGGGAATAAGAAAGCACTTCATTGTAACAGTGAAGCAATTCACTGTACAGTGAGTTTAAGTTACTGTAATGTTGCCTCGCAAATGTGTTAAATTGTCTAAATGTTAACTTATGTGTTTCTAAGGTGTTAAATGTTGTTCTTATTATTATGATATGATTTTTAAATGAAAAGATGCATATTTCAAATAAATGTCCGTTTTCATGATTTTATGCATAATCTCATACTTAGTACATGTGGTTGTACTAATCCATGCTTTTATCTATCTCTATTGTTGTTTGTAGGTGAGGAGCATTTGGGAAGCAAGACTTGGATCGTATCATCATTTAAGTGAAGTTCAAGTATGTCCTCAATTGACTCGAGGCATATATAGATGTCTTTTATGTCTTTTATTTCAAAATATTGTAATAGACTAAATATTTCTATTTTCGTATGGTGTATGGGTTGTGTCCCAAAAGTATTCTCGTGTCTAAGTTTGATGAGATTGAGACTTAGTATTTCCTATGATTTTATATGAAAGAGTTTTTAAAGACTATGAAATGTTTTATGAAAAGTTTTAATTCTGCACTACTTTTCATTAAGTATATGCGATAAATGATATGTAAGGTATTGTAAAAGACCTCCGAGAGGTCAACTACGCCGGTTGCAATCCGATATTGACCCTATATTATAGGGTGTGATTTCGGGATATGAAAATCTTGGTATTAGAGCATAGGTTATGAAAGTAGTCTTAGGAATCGAAAAGTCTCATCAAGTCACGTCTAGTAGAGTCTTGACCATCGGTGTGAGTCACGACTCATCTATGGGCGAGAGGATATAGGATTATAGAGTTTCCCTTCTTTTCTACAACTATGTTGTGCCGTAGAGTAAAAATTATGAGTACTCTTTTCTTATGGTTTTCCTTGTGTTTTTAGGAAGATGAATACAAAAAGGACACCGGCTAGGAGAGTTGAGGACAATGATGTGCATGAGGAGATTCCTCCTCAAGTTGAGGAAGTTGAGCAAGTTCCTGAAGGTGCTCAAGGTGACCAAGTCCCTATTGTGGGTTGATGTCATGATGTTCTGGTGGTTCCCCCGGAGTTGAGTAATAGTGATATTAGAGAGGCTTTGCTTGCTTTAGCCCGAGCCGTGACTACTCAAGTGAATTTGAGTAAGGTGCCTATGGTGAATGTTGTGGAGAGCACTATGACATCTAGGTTTAGAGACATTGTGAGGATGAATCCTCCTATCTTTCTTGGCTCTAAGGTGGGAGAGGATCCCCAAGACTTTCTAGATGGAGTGTACAAGGTGTTGAGTGCTATGGGGGTTACATCTAGTGAGAAGGCGGAGTTGGCTTCGTACCAATTGAGGGAGGTTTCTCATGTTTGGTACACTCAATGGAAGGAAAATAGTCCGATAGAGTCGGGTCCTATTGAGTGGTAAGAATATAAGGAAATTCTTCTTGCGAAGTACTTTCCTTGTGGGAGGAGGGAAGTTAAAGTAGAGGAGTTTATCAATTTGAAGCAAGGCAATATGAGTGTTGAGGAATACTCTTTGAAGTTCTCTATGTTATATAGATATGCCCCATCCCTTGTGTTTAATACAAGGCATGAAATGAGTCGTTTTTGTGACGGGTGTCACCGATATAGTGAGGGAGGAATGTCGTACGTCGATGTTACATGATGATATGACCCTAGCTAGACTCATGGTGTATGCCAATCTATTGAAGAGTCCAAACTTAAGAGGATGTCAAGAAACTTGAAAAGGGGTGGTTCTAGTGACCAATATCAAACTACGTTCAAAAAGAGGGCTCAAGGTCAAGAAGAACCTAGGAGTGCTAAGGTGAAATTGGACAAAGGAGGTGTTTCTCAAAATGTCAAACCTACATGTGTCACCTGTGGAAAGAGGCATTATGGTGAGTGTCTAAAGGGTACCGGAATTGCTATGGTTGTGTTAAGGAAGGACACAAGGTGAGAGATTGTCATAACATTGCTTCTAGAAGAAGAGAGGGTAAGCAAGTTTCTCGTGATGTTCCAAAGGATGATGCTCCAAATAAGAGGCGTTTCTATGCACTCCGGACTAGAGGATCAAAGCCGGATGAGAATGATGATGATGATGTTGGTAAGTAATATTTTATTCTTTTAAGTGTTATGAGTTCCTTATAAGTGGGGGAGTATGGTTAGTAGATGGGATACAAAGTCATAGAAGCATGTTGCATGTACATGATGTTTAGGAGTTTTGTTGAAATTGAATTTCATTAACTTCTTGCATTGTGTGTTTTATGAAGTTATGATTATGTGGCAAAATGTGTTTATATGATGTTACCTTGCATATTAGCATGTTTCTACCATGAATTGCCTAAAAGTTGGATTTTTGAAAAAATGGCCTAGATCATTGTAATGCATGCTTGCTCACTATTAAATTTTTCAAAATTTGACTAATTCATTCTTTGGTCTAAAATTGTTGCAATGTGGTTAGAACTGATGTATATGAGTATGATATTAATGAGTTTCTGCTATTTGGAATGAAGCATGTTAGTTTTGTAGCATGATTAGTTATAGAATGTCTTCTAGTTTCTTATTCTGTTGTGAATCTCTAGATTATGTGAAATTGATGTTTTCTTAGATGTTTGAATTGAATAAGGTGTTATATTGTATGTTCATGATCTACTAGTTGAATCTCTTTTCTTGTAAGTATTCGGAGAGTGGCAAGTGTCATTCGAGGACGAATGTTGTCCAAGTGGGGGATAATGTAAGATCTCAAAAATGACTTACGTGAACTAGAGCCTAACATGGTATTAATGATGTTCTAAGGTCCTAAATAGTTCTATAAGTGGTATTTAGGCAGGGTCTAAGAGTTTAGGTGCATTCGAAGTCAAACGTCAAGGGACAACCAAGACGTTCGATGACTAAGTCACCTATGTGCCTCATATGTGGTTTTATGTGTGATTAATGAGGTTATAAGGTTCTTAAATGAGTTATTATCATGTATATAGGCAGTGTGTCAAGTTTCGTGAGGTTTGGAGTCCAAACGCCCAAGAACGTCCATGACGTTCGAAAGATGTTCCTTGAAATGACCTTGTGTGTCTAGGCATGTTTCGTATAGTTTTACGTATTTGTTTTGGGTGAAATTCATGTGAGAGGTCCTAAACTCATATACGAGCATGTTTGGGTTGGAAATTTTTGGTCAAATATCCCCAAGGACCATCCAATGGTCCTTGAGAAAGGACCCAAAGTTTGTGCCAAGACTGTCCAAGACAGCCCAAACCACGGAGGCAATCGATGCCCAGTGGGTCAGTCGACGCCCCGTTGGTAAGGTCTCGTCGTTTGGGAATTAGGAAGGGGTGATTAGATACCAAAGGTGAGTCTCTGAAATAAACGAAGGAAGGACAGGACGGTCCATTTGTGGACAAACAGTCCGTCGACTGCCAACCGTCGATGGGTCTGTCCCGGCGTGCATTTCACGGTTAAGTGAGGGGTGAAATTGTAAATCAACACCACGTCCAAATAAGGGTATTGGCGGTTCCTTAAGGGTATTTTGGGTATTTTAAATATGTTTATAAGTCTAAAACACTTAGAAGATTTCATTCTTCAAAATCAAAACCCCAAAATCCCTTAGAAATTCCCTAGAACTCCATTGGAGCCAATACTCAAGGAAGGGATTGGGTTGGAGGATTGAGTGGAGATTCTTCATCAAATTGAAGAATTAGCTTCATTGAGGTATGGTTTTTGATCCTTGAAAATCTCTTCATCAAGGAGCCCAACTTTAAAAGATGTTTTCTAAAGTTTTCAAAGTTGAATTGTCCAATTTCACGATCTATACATGGGTGCTTGCATTAAAGGTTTTTAAGCATTGACTAGTGATTGAATTGTTATTAAATTTATGAGTTTAACTCAATTAACCTGTGAGCCCATGAATTTGATGAACCCTAGTTTTTTACTAAGTTATGGGTTACTAGATATTAACTTAATTTTTATGAATTCTAGTGCAGTTTTCTATGGGCTCTCTAATGATGTAAGAATTGTGTTCAATTTATATCTAGGTTGTATTAGATTGATGAATATATAATCAATTGACCTAGTTTCATTGAGTATTGTTATAATTGTATTGAATTTATGTTCATGGCCATTGGTAAGGGCCTTATGGTGTTGAATTTGGTGATTTCGCATCGAATTGAGGTGCTGAGGATGGAGTGGTGGTACACTGCCTTATTTCCATTTATTTTATGTATTTTGGACTTCAATTATATTGGGATTGTTATGGTCCACTTATGGTGGTGGTTTTAGGTGCTTTACTTGCAATTGATGTGGCTTTGTCGGCGCTATTTGAAGTATTCCGATGATCATTTCCTTGTCAACAACTACATGAAGTATTATGATGATTATTTGAAGTATGATAATGTCTACCTATTTGATAAGTAATATGAACGTATATGTGTTCTTCTATTGATGTTATGTACGTACTCATGTTAGACTATGACTTTGGCTTTGTGTGTATAGTCTTAGGGTTTATGTATGGTTATTCCTACTTGAATATATTACTCGAGGATGGTTATATGGATGATGATATGATAGTGTATAAGATGAATTAATAAGGATATGGTTATGTATATGTGTTTCTAGAATGACATATAATATGTGTTAAAGTGAAGTATGTTGTGTCTTGTCTTTGTTGACTTGTGTCCCTTACTTGATGCATGTATGAATGTGAATATGAGATGTCTTGACTTAGGATGCTAAAGTATGTTAGTCTTGTATGTATGAATGACATGAGACCTTAAATGATGTTAAGAGGGTCCTTTATGTGAAGCCTTGAACCTAGTTGTAAGGTTATGAATGTTGAAGTCGAAAGTCGTAATGGTATCGATCAAAGTAAAGGAATGATAGACTTAAGGTAGATTGGCTGGAATGGCATCATATAAAACCTTAGGAAAGTCATGAGTAGATTCTTGTCGCCATTGTGAGGTAGCCCTAGTGGACCTTTCTTTGGTAGGGTGAATGTAATTGGGTTTTGAACATGATATGGAACCCCTTTATATGAACCTCAAGTGCAAATTACTATATGAGAACAAAGGCTAGCACCAAGTGAGTATGGTAAGGGAAGTAGTTCTAGTTAAAAAATGAGACTAGATTACAAATCATGCCCTTCATATTCCTTAACCATGTGCCTCCATGGGATGTGTCAAAGTTCTACCTAGAACACCATCATCGGAGTCACTTAGAACTCTGGATTCCATACTTTGCTATCATGGTATATGTCGGTTATTCCCTATTCTCATCATATGAGATACCTACTAGTATTAGAAAAGTTCTATGAAGTTGGTGGTGGTATGGGACACTATCTATACATTGCACAATAGGTTTTAAAGGTGTTAGTTGGAGTTCCTAGGTCTTGTCCAAGACCATTACTTGAATGTCCATTATGTGATGAATGAGTCCTAAATGAACTAATTAATATAATGACTTATGTAAGAAAGTATGTTAAATGAATAAGTACTTATCTAGAGTATTTAAGGGTTATCTAGTTATGGTGTGAATGGGGCATAGGAATGGTCACTTCGTATCTTACCTAGATAAGTCTTAAGAATGACTCTAGTTAGGGAAGATGTTGATTATGTAGACATGATCTAAACTTAGGTAGTCTTAAGGATTACTTAGGTAGTATTGAAGAGGTCAATCATGGATGTTATCTTCTTGATTTACTTAAGTTAGTCTTTTGATAGCCTTGGTAAGGAAAATGTCATATTACCTATGTGTTTATGTATTAATTAAGAATGATTCTATCATAGGTAGTCTATAGGATCTCTTAAGTGTGTATGTATCTTATTATACGTAGTCTTGAGGGTCATTTAGGCATGCTTAGGGAGGTTGTATGGGCGGTCTCTGTTTGTGTTGTTTAAGTGACTCTTAGGATAGCTTTTAGTGAGAAGACTACATGCTAGAAAAGGATAAAAGGAATAAGAAAGCACTTCACAGTAACAGTGAAGCAATTCACTGTACAGTGAGTTTAAGTTACCGTAATGTTGCCTCGCAAATGTGTTAAATTGTCTAAATGTTATCTTATGTGTTTCTAAGGTGTTAAAGGTTGTTCTTATGATTATGATATGATTTTTAAATAAAAAGATGCATATTTCCAATAAATATCCGTTTTCATTATTTTTATACATAATGCCAAACTTAGTACATGTGGTTATACTAATCCATGCTTTTATCAATCTCTATAGTTGTTGGTAGGTGAGGAGCATTTGGGAAGAAATACTTGGATCATAGAATCATTCAAGTGAAGTTTAAGTATGTCCTCAATTGACTCGAGGGCATATATAGATGTCTTTTATGTGTTTTATTTCAAAGTATTGTAATAGACTAAGTATTTCTATTTTCGTATGGTGTATGGTCCCTGTCACAAAAGTATTCTCGTGTCTAAGTTTGATGAGATTGAGACATAGTATTTCCTCTTATTTTATATTAAAGCGTTTTTAAAGTCTATAAAATGTTTTGTGAAAAGTTTTTATTCCGCACTACTTTTCATTATGTATATAAGATGAATGATATGTAAGGGCTTTTACAAGAACTCCAAGAGGTCAAGTACGCTGGTTGAAATCTGAGATTGACCCTATCTTCTAGGGTGTGGTTTCGGGATGTGACAGGTTCAGAGGTCCAAAACCTGCAAATTTGCATGCTCCATCGAAGCCCCAAGTCGACGAGTCGTCGTTCCATCGACTAGTCATCGTTTGGGTCATCGTTTGGCACTGCATGCAAACTTCCATGCTGCTTCAAGTCTTGAGTTTGGGTCCTCTTCTAGGGCCCCTTGTGGTCCTAGGTGGAGTCGTACCCGGACGTTAAACCTCTTAACACGTACGTGTAGGTATTAGGAACATCTCCAAACAAGTTCAACTTCAAACAAATCACGCAACATGCCAAAACACATCCCTCTCACAAGGACGTCAAATGGCTATATTTTGAACGTCACCAGACTTTCTTGGATGTTTGACCTCCAAACCTCACAAACTCAACATGATGACTCTAAAAACTATTATAAACCATATAAGAACCTCATAAACTAATTACACACACATAATCACATGAAAACTGTAAGACCCCCAAAAAGAGATAGGATATCTAGAGCCTAACATGTTTGTATTAACGTTCTAAAGTTTTAAAATATCTCATAATATGGTTAAGAGGCAGTGTGCAAAGTTTGAGGTGATTTGGAAGTCAAACATCAAGGGTCGACCAAAACGTTTGACGACTAGTCACCTATGTGCGTCATGTGTCTATGCATGCTTTAAATTGTATTAAATGAGCCTAAAGAGTCTTAAAATGAGTTTTAATGATGTTAAATGGTATTATATGGAGTTTATAGAAGTTTGGAGGTCAAACGTACAAGAACATCCAAGACGTTCGAAAGATAGCCCTTGAGACATTCATGTACGTCTTGAATGGGCCTTGCATGTTTTGACGTGTTTCAGGTGTTTGTTTTGGGTGAAACTTATGTGGAATGTCTAAAACTTGTTAAGTCATGTATGTAAATTTTAAAAGTCCGGGTACGACTTTTAAAGGGCCCCGCAAAAGTCCCACAAGAAGGACCCAAGGCTGGTCGAGATACTGCCTTGGCAATGTCAAATCGACGGACCAAACGACGGTCAGTTGGTCAACCAACGGCTGGTAGGTGAGGTATAGTCGATTTGTACTTAGCTTGGGCATGTCTTAATCCATAAATTTACCAAGGACCAATCGACGTAAGCAATGCACGGCCCGTCGACTGACCAACGGCCAGTAGATGGTTCCGTCGATGGTGGCCTACAGCCTGCTGCCTGTGCACTGTTTCATTAAAGGGGTGAATGGGAAATTCACACCACATGCTAACCTGACCCCACATTATTTATTTGGTTATTTTTGGGTGTATTTAAGTGATAAAAAACGTGATCAACCCATTCCCAAACAAACTCAGACAAATTGAACCTTTCCCTCAAAAAATATTCTCCCTAAAAACCACAATTGTTGGTGAAGCTCAAGAACAGATGGGAGCTCGGATTTCCATGGATGATTGATCATGTTTTAGTGGTTTTCATGAATAATAAGATATGGTGAAATTCATCTCTAGTTATCCTCCATTTAGAGAGTTAATCTCAAAGATTTCAAAGAGAAAAATATGATCAAACACCTTCTTTTTCAATCTATCCATGGGTTCCTTCTAAAAATGTTTTGAACGATTAAATCATGATGAATTGAAGTTAATACAGTGGTTTTAACGTGTATTTTACTCCAATTGCATGATGAACTCATGTCCCTTCCAAACTTGATTTAGCCTTTGCATGGGCTTCGTGATCTTGATTTGTTATCTATTGAATTGTGATTCTATTACGTTGAAGTGGTTATACCTACTGTTATTTACATGAATTAATGTTGAATTGACGTTGAAGGATCAATATGAATCAATATATGAAGAATTCAACATGACTAATATATGATCTATGCATTCACTGTAAAGTTGGTTTTGTGAATATTGTTGTAAGACTTGAATCATGTTAAGTTTTTTGTAGCCACTGTTTTAGGTTAATATCATGATTGAATTATTGATAGTAATCTCATATGATTAAAGTAAGGAAGAATTAGTATGAATTGATCTAGTCTCTTCTAGTCTATCGATTGATAATACTATGTCTATGATGTGATCTCGAATTGTGGATAGATGAAGCATGATTCCTTTGATGTAGTGATCTATTAAGCTACTGCCTAGCATGTACATTATTGTTAAAATATGATTGATGATCAAGGCCTTAGAGCATTAACAAGATTGGCTAATTCCTCTCTATCCTAGTGAATTAATAAGACTAATGCCTATGTTGGACATTTGATCTTGAATTGCTTTAAGCATGATTTCATTATGGTTAAGTGTATGATTAGCTACTGCCTTATATTGATATTATTGATGAAATATGATCTATAATCCATGTAAGTCAAATTGGCTAATGGTCTATGTTCTTCTACCTTCTAGTCTGCAAAGGTGTTGTGATAGTTGTAGTATGACCTTGTAGTAGCTTGTAATTGAATTCATGTATTATTATGGAACTTAAGCTACTGCCCTATACTTGATTTATCTATGAAAGAGTAGTAAAGGTCAAAGATGACCAAAGGCTAAAGGATTGGTAAGAATTGTTCTACTCTTCTACTTCTCTATTCTTCTATAATAATATTGATGAAGTCTTGTATGGCATTGCGTGGTATGGTCCACGTATGGTGGCGGTGTTTACTTTATGTCATTATATATGTGTTGACCATGTCCTTGAAGTCAAAATTGATGATTATATGAATGAGTGGTTATGATGATCACCTTATGTGTAACTTGTGCCTAGTCTTCTATTATAGTTGTGAATCTAGGTTATAATTAATATTGTTATGAGCATGTAAAAGGGTATGTAAGACCATCTGTAGTTGCTGCCATTAATGAAGTGTTAAAGATTTATGACCCCTACCCATGTACCCCTATGTAAATGTGTGAATAGCTAATGTTAGGAGCCTTAAAGTAAAATATGAAGATTGTATTGTCTCCAATGCTAAACTGTGTTGTGGGGTCTATACTTTAAAGTGTAATGTGGTCTAAGAGGGTGGATGCCTCAATGAGTTGTTGATAGCCATTATTTTATCATGTTTACTAATGTACATACACACTCATACTTCATGCATGCTTACAATGTAGCAAATGTTCATAGTGTCTAATGAAAGGTTGTTCTCATATTTACTAGTGTCTACTACTATGCATGTAAAGTATATGTATGTGAAGTATGTTATTCATTTCCTTACTATGATGACTTGATAGGTGTACTAGTATGGGCAAGGGTATGGGACCTTGTTTATGCATTGCATATGTATACCTTGATAGGATAGTTCAAGGTTTGGTTTCTATGTGCATGAATATGAATGTATGGTCATGTGTGGTCTTAATGTGTTATGTGAAAGGTTTGCTCACATATATGTATACACACACACACATGAATTATCTAGTCAATAGAGGAGCCTTGAAAGGTTTTCTCAAGTGTATCCTTAACTAGATAGTGCTAATACATATGCTATGTCCATGTGAAAGGGTTACTCACATAAATTAGGTTGATGAAGTTTCATCTATGACCTATAAGTTAAGCATATGAGGGGATGACTCTCCTAAACCTATGTTTTATGAAGAAATGAAAATAAAGGCTTTTCCAATAAAGGGAACTTAGCTTAGCACCGAGTGAACTTGTAGATGAGGGGGTGACACTTAACAACATAGTGAATGTAGGGTTCACTATGGTCCTCATGTGAGGGAGTGACACTTTCCCAAATAGGGGAGGTAGGGTTCACTACGGTCCTCACAGGGTGGATAGCCTCATAACGCAAAAAGGGTGTAGAGTGATATTTCAATGATTGCCCCCAAGTTCCATAAACTATGCTTTCCACATTGGATCTAGCAAGTGATATCAGCTAATATGCTAACATGTGTTAATGTTGTACCTTGGCTAGGTAGGAACACCTTCCATTGGTGTGAGACTCTATAACACCAAATTCCATGTTTAGCACCCATGGTCTTAGTGTCGGTTAAGGCTATAGTTTCTCTAAAGTAAAATGGACAATGGAAGTAAATGACTAAGATCCTAACTAGGATGACTTAAAGGAGGTTACTTAGGATAGGTGGAAGTAATGAACCCATCTAGGCATTGCACAAGTAGCTCCTTAGGAAGTCCCAGAGGGGTGACATAATGTATATGACTATGATTATGTCTTTATGCATACCATTGTAGTATTAATCTACTTGTTATGAAGATGTGCATGTTATGAGTCTATATGTATGATGTTGATATTATTGACTACATGGTAAAGGTCTTGTATTGACATGAATGAAGTTATATTCACTTACTTGTTGATGTATGAATTGGATGGTAAGGCTTGTGGTCTTATGATAGGTTTACTAAGTATGTGTGAGGTTATGGGGCTTCACATATACATTGCACTAGTAGGATTAGAATAGGACTGTGAGTAAGGTTTTATAATGCATGAATGTGAAGTGAAGTTGGTATATGTGCAAATTAAAGGTAGTTACTGTAATTGTCCTATGGTGTTGGTTTAAATATGTCTAAGTTGTACTATACTTCTATGATGATATGTGTTGGATTTTGTAGATGATATGTATGTTTCCTTGTGGACTTAAGGTGATGAATTGCACCAAGTATCACTAGAGGGTTACTTGGGAAGTTAGTCAATAAAAGGAAATAAAGCTCATTGTTAAGGGAAAGAGAGCTCACTGTAATGTGACTAAAAATTTTCATAAATTCTATATGTGATCTTATGTAATTTTTGGGGTTCGAATATGTTTATATGAAGTATGTGGAATGATATAAATGTTATAGAATTAAGGTTTATGATTATTTACTCAAAATAGCATGAAGTATGATTTCCAAAAAAATGTCCATTTTTAATGCATGTTTTTGCATGGTTGCCATACTAAGTACATTCTTGTGCTAATCCCATTCTTCTCTACATCTTACACAAAGTGTAGGTTATGGATGCTTAAAGGATGTATTGAATGGTGAAGAGCTTGATAGATGATTCTCAAGCTCAAAGAAAGGAATCCTTAAGTTCAAGGATCTCCTACTTATGTCTTTATTGTAAAGTCTTTAAATATTGTATAGTTATGTAATGTGTCTTATGGGCCGTGTCCCTAATGACTCTAATGTTGTTGAGTCTATGATGTCAAAGAGACTTAAGGTCTATATATGTATTATGACTTATGTTTTATCTATATATGAGATGAAGTTTCTAGCATATGATGTGCTATGAAAAGTTTAAAATTTTCCGCTAAATTTACTCTGTCAATACGATGAATGATAACTATGGGCTTGTATAAGACCTCCAAGAGGTCAACTACGCCATGTTACTTCTAGGGGGTGCTCCCCGGATGTGACAAACGTGGTAAGAGCATGAGGTTTATAAAGTGGTTTTAGGTTCTAAAAGTCTCATATGGCCACGTCTAGTAGAGTCTCGTAGCATTGGTGGTGAGTCGCGACACATCAAATGGTACGAGAGGCTATAAGACGATAGAGTTTCCCTTCTTCATCATTCTCATATCGTTCCATAGAACTTAACTCTATAAAATCTCTCTCTTAGGTTTTCTTGTCCGGTGGTCTTTTAGATGTGATTGCTTCGATGAGATTGTATCTCTATGCTTGAGGGAGAAAAGGGTGAGCTTAAATGCTTATCCTGGTTTTATGGTTGAATGAGTATGTGTGAAGGTGAATTTTGGCATGCTTTGATGATGTGATGCCAATTATGGCTATGGATGAGATTTATGTGAATAAGCATGTCATGTTGAAGAATGTATATCATGATATAGTTAAAGCATGTTAGAAGTTATTATGGTTGACATGAGTTTCTTTTGAAATGGTGTGCTACTATATCTTTTTACATGTTGGTTGCTTACTATTATGATTTGAACTTGAATTGCTTAGTGACTACCTATGAAAGCATGTTTCCCTAGGAATATGTGCGTAAAGGTGTTCAGTATGTCCCTTTGAATTATGCATGATGTTTCAAATGTTGCCTTAGTTGGGATGTGTCAACATTCATGATTACCTAGTATGGATTGGAGTCCTTTGTATATACTTGATCCTAAGTGTAAAGGTAGTATGCATGAGTTGATAGGGTGATGATGTGGGTTTTAGTGACCTAGAAGTCACCTTACTGTAATATTCTAGGAAAAAAGAATAAATTTTATGGCTAAGTCTCCTTGTTGTCTTCCCCTAATGTTTCATGACCTTGGTGTCTATTGTATTGTATGAAAACCTTATGTGGTTGAATGAGATGACCTAACATGATGATTGGGGATAAATTACCTAGGAAATGAAGTTTCGAATACCTTGCTTGACTTACTGTAAATTCCTTCTAAATGGTAATCACTTTTAATTGATTAAAAATGAAGATTGTTAAGTTAATATCCTCTTTAGTTTGGGTTAAGTTGCTCTTAATTGGGTTTACTCTAAGTGGGGGATGGTAATGGAATAGTAAGGTTATAGGTATTGTCTACCTTGACCTTCTATTTTTGCTTGATCTTGAAATTAATGAAGTCTTGATGATCTTGTTCATGAAAGGAGTCTTGCATAAAGTATGAATTGCATGAACTTTATATGTTTGGTATGTATTGATTGACATTAACTTAAAGATATAATGAATATTCCAAAGTGCATGAATGGAAATTTTGATTAAATACATGTTTTCTCATGAGTATTGTACATCCTAACATGCTAATGGTACACTTGACTTCATGAGATAAAGTAGGAAACTTGGTTTTAGTCACTAGTGATATGTGAGGTTTAGCCTTATAATGAAAAGTAGAGTCTCTTTAAAATGAAATATGTGGAGTCTCTTGAAAATTATGTGACTTGTATGGTTGGGAAATCATGATTGTAGGCTCTCTCTTGCATAGTGAAAGCATGTTTAGTTTAGTATTCATGTATGTGCCTATGATTTGTATTAATTTTCCCAAATGATGCTTACTGTGAAGGTGAGTACTATGTTAGAATTTGAAATTTTGTGAAGTGGATTCATATTTGATGTGATGTATTTGGTGTGACTTACCATTTGGACTTCATTAGGAAAGAAACATGAGCATTTCTTGGTTTACAAGTTGAGAATTTCTCATTTTAAAAGGAAATCGACCTTTTACTTTGATAAGGTGTGAACTCATGATACATGTAAGTGTGTTGAGGAAAGGGACATTCCTCCCTGGACACAACTAAGTACGGTATGGTTGAGTATGACCTTCATGACAGTAGGTCGAACTAATAAATGTCCTTGTTGATTCAATTAAGTCGAGACTATGTGCATGGAAGTCTGAGTGCCTACTTTCTTTTGAGTATTGTTGTAATCTGCCTATGTGTGGCCATACATGATGAACTCTTAATAAAATGATTATAATGACCATGTTATGATTAGGAGAAGTGTAACAACCCTAAAAATGGATATGATAAGTAATGCTTAATGTGTCTAGAATGCCTACTATTAGACCGGGTTCACAGTGATTGATGCACGTAGAACCAGACCTATGAACCCTTGCTACAGCCAAGCCAACTAACTTGGGGAGTTAGTTGAGCTAGGAAAGGTTGGGTCCAGCCATGTAGGGCTCTCGAATACGAAGATTTACTCGAATGAGTCTTTACCGAACATAAAAAGGGAAAATCTTAGGTTTGGAGGGTTTAGGGGTAAAATGGTCTTTTTCCAGGCTAAGGGTAGTATCGTAATTACCCTAAATATGTAAATTAATTATTTAATTAATAAGGTGGAGGGGCATTTTGGGGAGAGTGGGCCGAAAATTGGCTCTTAGAGTGAAGTCTTGCTCCACCCGGGTACTAACCTAGGTGGAAGCGATGATTTAAATTAAAAGGGAAATCAGATTTTTACCATTTAATAAAACCTTATTTGACTAAGTCCCAAACTAGACTCCTAAGCCTAAGAAAACTCTCACCTCTCACGTCTATCTCTCACTTTCACGATCAAACCAACTCTTATTCACGTTCTCTCTGCCAAATAACGTACAAGAACAGAAGATAAACCAAAGTTCTTCACACTTGAAGAACTCACAACGAAAATTATAAACAAACAACTAATCAAACACGTTAGGCAAAGAGAGGGTTTTTCCGTCTAAAATTTGGTGTTGAAACTTGGATTGGACGTGAGTTTTGGAGAAGGTTTGGGCAGCAACTTCAAGGTTTGAACGTCATAAAAGGTATGGGTTCTCTTCTTTCTTGGTCCCTTTCCCAAGAGACCCCTTAAGGTTCAGTGTATTCAAATCCAAAAACTAGGGTTGTTCCCCGTAGCGTGTCCCTGTCACTAGCTCCCATTGATTCGTAGGTTGGGTATGTTTGCTGCTAGATATTAGGCGTGTGATGTGTTTTCGTGATGAACATGTTCATGAATGTGTGTTTGGAATCGTATGAATGATAATCTATGTTTTTCGAAAATATGTGCATGTGTGTGAAATGTTGGGCGTGACCTATGACTCTCGGGTTTAAGGCTCAAAAAAATTATAATGTTTATGGTTATATTTCATGTGAACAAGCTTGCTTAAATCGTGATGTTCACAAGTGATGTAAAAATGCTGATTGAATGCAAACTAATAGTCAAATGAATCCACAAAAATGCACCTAAAGAACTCACTAAAAACTACTTAAAACGTCTAAACATTTAATGTGAAAGAGGTGAGGAACTAGGCTGCAAAAATTTCCAGCATCTTGTTGATGAGTTTCGGCCAAGCTAAGGGGATTATCATGCTATGTAAAAATGAATTAAAATATGTGAGGCCACTGAGGATCGAACCCGTGACCTCACTATGTTAAAAATCTTGAAAATAAGTAAGTTAAAACAATGTGGTGAGGGGGATTCGAACTGTGGTCTTGGCTGGAAAATGAAGTTATGAAAATGATAAATGAGAGGAGCGGGATTCGAACCCACAACCTCTCATTCAGACTTAAGAAATTAAAAGAAAATAAATGTTGAGGCGTGTGGGAATCGAACCCACGATCTCTAGGCTGATTAAGGGAATTAAAGAGAAAGAAATAAAGTTAGGCTGTGGGGATTCGATCCCACACTCTCATGGTCAACTCGAAAAAGTCAAGGAAAAAGAAATTAAAATAAAAGGGGGTTGTGGGGGTTCGATCCCACAACCCCTCGGCCAAGAAAGAGAAAGTTCAAAAAAAAGAAATTAAAGGGAAACGAAAGTATTGGGGCTCAATCTTGGGTCCCCAAGCCGAATGGATCAAACTAAAATAAATAAATAAAATGTAATTGTTGTCCAAGGGATTCGAAATCGGGTTCCCTTGCCCAAATTCCGTATTGATACATAAGTCATACGTGAATTAAATGTTCAACAATAATGCTGCCTACTTAGATCGAAATTGAGATCTTGGCATACATACAAGTGCATAAGTCTTGTACCACATAATCTTATGAAGATATGAATCACTTAAACAAACTATGAATGAAGCCTCATGGTTTGTATGTATAGAACCATAAGTCTAGCATGCGTTTAAAAATAAGTGAACCTAAGATGTATGTAATGAAATGATGTAACACTAGAAGGGTTAAGTACGAGTGTAAAACACACTAAATAGACGAGTGCATTGGCATACGATGAAATGAATATTATGTAATGAAATGATGAAACCCTAGAAGGGTTAAGTAAGAGTGTGAAACACACAAATGGCCAAGTGCATTGGCATATGATGAAATGAACATTCACGTAAAAAGGGGTGAGTAATTATGAAGAGCAAATGTGCTAATGTTAATGAATGTGGTTACAACATGATAAGAGGCTAATGTGAAAGATGATAGCAAATATCAAATGAGCCTAAGTAAATGTTACCAAAATGTACTCACCTATGAGAGTGTAAAGTTAATGAAGAGACCAGTCTTTATGAACACTCTAATGAATGTATTGAGAATAATGTATACTTAATACTAATGATGAGATGAGAAATTAGATATTGAGCTATGATGTCCTCATACTAGAAGCCAGCTTCCATGACGTATGAGTTGAATGAAATGGAACTTTATACTCAGCACCGATAGACTAGCTATGAGCGGTGATGCCTTCTTTCGAGAAGGGCGGAGGTTCACGTAACTTCATGAGATGAGACTGTCTTGTATGCCGGGTATGGGTCTCCTTATATCTCCTAGTCTTTGAACCTATACTGCCAATATAGGGATCTGGCGGGGTTCAATTCCCATGTACGCTAGCATGTTTTGGGTCACTTTGGCCGGTGATTCCACCTCTTTTCGGTGTGGGGGAGACACTGGATTTCATGAAGCTTACATGATCTATGTCGGTTAAAGTTAAAGTTCCCAATGAATGAACTAGGTCAGCCTCAAATGATACACATAATGAAATGAACGATACCAAAGGTGTTAGGATAGGATAATCAAGAGGTGAGCTAGACTGAAGTAATAACGCTAGGTTATTCTTGATCATTGCACAGCAACCTGATGAGAGTCTTAAACTACATCCTAGGTATAACTGGTGTTTACATTAGCTTATGAATGAATGAAATCAAGTACGTATGAATGAATGAAGCAGACTCTGTGTTTGCTAAAGAAGGCTCCCTAGTTGACGTCCCATATGTTGAGCCCTCATTTTGGGAAGTCTTAAAGTTAAGTCCATGATTCTAAGGTCTCATGGCATATGAACGAACGATATGAAAGATGTTATGTGCTATATACAATATGTTATGTACTATGTGTAAGATGTTATGTGCTGTGTGCAATATGATATTTATGATGATGCATGTTACTCTCATGGCATGACTTTCCAAATCCAATTTGGCAAGTCCACTGACTTTCCAAATCCAAATTTGGCAAGTCTACTGACTTGACTTTTTATAAATCATGTTGTTAGGAAAGAGCTATTCTTACTCATGCATGTCCTTGGTGTGTTCTTGTATATACCCATACT
This sequence comes from Solanum lycopersicoides, assembly GCA_022817965.1. Classification (NCBI taxonomy): domain Eukaryota; kingdom Viridiplantae; phylum Streptophyta; class Magnoliopsida; order Solanales; family Solanaceae; genus Solanum; species Solanum lycopersicoides. The sequence continues at coordinate 45,395,747 of CM040621.1, forward strand.
TAGTACAAGTGTGTACTAATCCCATACAACTCTATATTTTTAGGTACATGCACAGGTGGACGCTAAAGCTCACAGGTTGACGTTGCAGCTATCCGGACGAGGAGCTTTCATCCGGACTTGGTAGGCCCTCATGCTTTTGAGGAAGTCTACCGTTATTATCTAGCTTAGATGTAGGCTTTAGCTAGTGGAGCATGTTCCACTAGTGTTTCTTTCCACTTTCATTTCAGACTTTGTATGGGTGCCGTTTTGGCAAAAATATGTTTAATGCAATTATGAACTGTTTCTTTCATTTGATTATCTCTATATTAGATGGTTGATTCGTGAACCCTATGATGTTAAGTTTAAAATGTTTTGCATGAAATAAGAAAAAAAAAAGTTCAAATTTTCCGCTAAAAATTAACCTAGATGAGGTAAGAATGACGTATGTAGGCTTGTCTGCGACCTCTGAGAGGTCAACGACGCCGGTCTCGTCTGGGGTCTAGATTCCGGTCCTGACAAAGTTGGTATCAGAGCACTAGGTTAAATTCCAAGGATAATAAGTTCACATCGTGTGGTTGCTAAGTCATGGTGGTGAAGTGCACCACTATCCTGAATTAGAGACTGCATGATGCGTAGAAAATTTTCCTTCTTCTGATCTTATCGTGTTTTTCCTAATGTCTGATTTCTTGGTGTTATGAGAGTGTCTAACATCAATTCTTATTGTTTTCAGAGAATGAATACTAGGAGGAATGTTGGTCAGAGGAGAGGAGGAGCAACTGCTGGGGACAATCAGGTTGCACCCCAGGCTCCAACTGAAGGAGTGGCTATGCCGGTTAACCTTTTTAGGTTGACTGATGCGGAGGTGCGAGCATCTCTGGCCCAGATGGCACAGGCCATCATTATGCAGGCCCAGGCCATGACTGACCAGGTCAACCGGCAGAATGTTCAGAGAGAGAACCCACCGGTTCGTAGCATGGCTGACAGGCTGAGAGATTTCACGAAGATGAATCCTCCTATTTTCATGGGGTCTAAGACTTGAGAGGAACCCCAGGAATTTATGGACGAGGTGCATAAGATTTTGGTGGCTATGGGGCCCACAGATACTGAGAAGGCTGAGCTGGCTTCCTATCAGCTCAAGGATGTAGCACAGACTTGGTGCAAGATGTGGAAGGATAGCCGAGCTTTGGGCGGGGTTCCGGTCACTTTTGAGCTGTTTAAGACAGCCTTCCTAGAGAGATTCTTTCCCATGGAGATGAGGGAGGCCAAGGTTGAGGAGTTTATCAACCTTAAGCAGGGATCAATGACATTCAGGGAGTATTCCCTGAAGTTTGTTAAACTATCCAGGTATGCTACTTTCCCTTGTATCTAACAGCAGGGATGAGATGAGTACTGAAGTTTGTTAAAATATCCAGGTATGCTACTTTCTTTGTATCAAACAGCAGGGATGAGATGAGCAGGTTCCTCACACGAATCACCGGAGATCTGGAGGAGGAGTGTCGGTCTGCGATGCTCCACGATAACATGGACCTCTCCAGGTTGATGGTGCATGTCCAGCAGGTGGAGGACAGCCGGAAGAAGAGGGGCGTCCGTGATTCTAGGAGGCCTAAGACTCATGATCAGGCAGGTCCTAGCAATGGAGGCAACAGGACCAACTTTGGTGTCTGTGAGCAACCCTGATTTAAAAAGGGGCAGCAGAGTTCAGGGAACTCTAACTTTCATAGGAGTACAACACCTAGAGGAGGCAGACCCGAGCACAAGAAGGGCAATGGAGGTGATATGTAGCATCCCAGAAAGGACTGTGCTAAGTGTGTCCGTGCTCACAGTGGATAGTTCAGACAGGGCACTAATGCATGCTTCGGTTGTGGTAAGAGCGGGCACATGGTTAAGGACTTCCCGTAGAACAGGGGTCAGGCTGGAGATAATGCTCATCCTAGGCCTAATCCACAGGGTACAGCAGCAGCCGAGCCTCCTAAGAGGAACAGGTTTTACGCCCTTAAGGGCAGGGAGGAGCAGGAGAAGTCCGCTGATGTGGTCACAGGTATGCTGCAATTATTCTCAACTTCTGTTTATGCTTTACTTGATCCAGGGTCTACGCTTTCCTTTGTAACTCCTTTGCTTGCTCTCACTTTTGAGATATTGCTTGAAGTTTTGCATGATCCTAAAGTGGTTAGTACACACTTAGGAGAAAATGTAAGAGCTGATAGAGTGTACAAGGATTGCCCAATAGTTGTATGTGGTAGGATTATGTGTGCAGACTTGGTTGAGTTACCTATGAACGATTTTGACATCATTCTTGGCATGGACTGGCTTCATAGTTGTTATGCTTGTATGGATTGCCGTAGTAGGGTTGTGAGATTTTATTTCCCTAATGAGGTAGAGCTGGTTTGGGAGGGGTACAACTCGATTCGTCCTAATCTCTTGATTTCGAACCTTAAGGCCAATAAAATGATGTCCAAGGGGGTATTGTGTCATCTTGTGAGTGTTAATGATTTAGATCATGACATTCCTTCCATAGACTCAGTGCCTATAGTGAATGAGTTCCCAAATGTATTTCCTGATGATTTGCCTGGAGTTCCCCCCCCTCGAGAGATTGACTTTGGTGTCGACTTAGAACCCGATACTAAACCAATTTCGATTCCTCCTTCCAGAATTGCTCCAACTGAACTTAAAGAGTTAAAGCTGCAGTTAAAACATCTCACTGATAAGGGTTTCATTCAGCCGAGCATATCCCCTTGGTGCGCTCCAGTGTTGTTTGTGAAAAAGAAAGCTGGAACCCTTAGAATGTGTATCGATTATCGACAGCTCAACAAAGTTACTATAAAGAATAAGTATCCACTTTCCATAATAGATGACTTATTCGATCAGCACCAAGTGTCTAGTTTCTTCTCTAAGATTGATCTTCGTTCAGTGTATCATCAGCTTAGGGTTAGGGATGGAGATATCCCAAAGACAGCCTTTCGTACCCGTTATGGTCATTATGAGTTCTTAGTCATGTAATTTGGTCTCACTAATGCACCAGCTGCATTTATGGACCTCATGAACCGAGTCTTCCGTGAATACCTTGATTCTTTCGTCATAGTATTCATTGATGACATCCTCATCTACTCTAGGACCAAGGAAGAGCATGAACAACATTTGAGACTAACCTTGCAGGTACTTAGACGACATCTACTGTATGCCAAATTCAGCAAGTGTGAATTCTGGCTTAGATCAGTGACCTTCCTGGGTCATGTTGTGTCCGATCAGGGCATCGAGGTGGACCCCAAGAAGACTGAGGCTGTGAAGAACTGGCTAAAACATCTTACTCCCACTGATATCCGTAGCTTTCTGGGATTGGCTGGTTACTACCGCAGGTTTGTGGATGGTTTTTCTTCCATTGCTGCCCAGTGACAGCTTTGACTAAGAAGAAGGCCAAGTTTAAATGGACGGACACTTGTGAGAAGAGTTTCCAGGAGCTCAAGGACAGACTCACGTCAGCCACGGTGCTTACTTTGCCTAAGTGTGGTGAGAATTACACTGTTTATTGTGATGCATCTAGGTTTTGTTTGGTTTGTGTTTTTATGCAAGTTGGTAAGGTGATAACTTATGCGTCCAGACATCTCAAGGTTCATGAGAAGAATTATCCCACTCATGACCTAGAGTTGGCAGCTGTGGTGTTTGCACTGAAGCTGTGGAGGCACTACTTGTATGGGGTGCATATGAATATGGTCACAGACCACAAGAGTCTCCAGTACGTGTTCATGCAGACGAGGTTGAATATACGTCAGCGGAGATGGTTGGAGCTATTGAAGGACTATGATATGAATGTCCACTACCATCCAGGTAAGGCTAATGTTGTAGATGATGCTTTGAGCAGGATGAGCATGGGAAGTACAACCCACGTTGAGGATGAGAAGAAGGAGTTGGTGAAAGATATGCACAGACTGGCCAGACTGGGTATGCGGTTGGTTGACTCTACTAGTGGGGGTGTTTCAGTTCATCCTAGTTCTGAATCATCCTTGGTAGTTGAAGTCAAGAAGGGTCAGCATCTCGATCCTGTGTTGATGGAGCTGAAGGACTCAGTGTTGATAAAGATGAATGAGTCTTTTGCTTTGGGAGATGACGGCGTACTTAGTACCAGGGCAGGCTGTGTGTACCAGATGTGGATGAATTGCGGACCAGGATTGTTGCAGAGGCCCATGGTTCCAGATATTCTATACATCCAGGTTCCACCAAGATGTATCATGATCTTAAGTAGATTTATTGGTGGGATGGCATGAAAAAGGACATTGCAGAATATGTGGCAAGTGTCCTAATTGTCAGCAGGTTAAGGCAGAACATTTTAAGCCTGTCGGTCTTTCTCAGATTATTGAGGTTCCAACTTAGAAGTGGGAGGCCATTAATATTTACTTCATGGTTGGTCTTCCGAGACTAAGAGACAGCATGACTCTATATGGGTTATTATGGATAGGATGACTAAGTCTGCCCACTTTATCCCTGTGAAGTCTACTTACAGAGCGAGGATTATGCGAGACTCTACATTGATGAGATTGTGAGATGGCATGCGATTCCTTTGTCTATCATTTCAGATAGAGAAGCTCAGTTCACTTCACATTTCTGGAGATCCTTCCAGAAGAGCTTAGGAACGCAGGTAAAGCTTAGTACTGCCTTTCATCCTCTGACTGATGGGCAGGTAGAGCGCACCATTCAGACATTGGAGGACATGTTGAGAGCATGTGTGATTGACTTCAGAGGTATTTGGGACGACCATATGCCTTTAATAGAGTTCTCGTATAATAATAGCTATCACTCCAGCATTGGGATGGTACCGTTTGAGGCACTATATGGTAGGAGGTGTAGATCTCCATTTGGGTGGTTCGAGGTTAGAGAGTCATCCATTTTGGTTCCAGAGATCATTCATGAGGCCTTGGAGAAGGTCAGGGTGATTAGGGACAGGTTGTCTACTGCTTACAGTCGGCAGAAGTCTTATGCAGACAACAGAAAATGGCCATTAGAGTTTGATTTTGGTGACCAGGTCTATTTGAAGATATCACCTATGAAGGGGGTGATGAGGTTTGGCAGGAAGGGGAAGTTGAGTCCGAGGTATGTTGGGTCATATGAGGTCCTACTGCATGTGGGTGAGGTGGCCTATGAGTTGGCATTTCCTGCGGATCTAGCTTCTGTTCATCCAGTCTTTCATGTCTCTATGTTAAAGAAGTGCTTGGGTGATCCAGCATTGATTCTACCTGTGGATGGTTTGGGGGTCGATGAAGACTTGTCCTACGAGGAGGTACCTGTTGAGATCTTAGACAGACAGGTCAAGCGACTGAGGAACAAAAAGATTGCCACAGTGAAGGTATTGTGGAGGAATGATCTTGTTGAGGGTGCTACGTGGGAGGCCGAGGCCGATATGAGATCCCGCTACCCTCATCTTTTATGCTCTTGAGGTTAGACTTCCTGCTCTTAAGTCTAAGTTTCCTTATCTCTCCATTCTTTGTTGCTATTGCTTGACTGTGCATAGTGATTATGTTATGTTATGACTGGTATTGGGCTAGATAGTAAGTAGTGTCATTCGGGGACGAATGTTCCTAAGGGGGATAATGTAACAACCCTAAAAATGGATATGATAAGTATTGCTTAATGTGTCTAGAATGCCTACGATAAGACCGGGTTCACACGGATTGATGCGCGTAGAACCAGACCTCTGAACCCTTGCTACAGCCAAGCCAACTAACTTGGGGAGTTAGTTGAGCTATGAAAGTTTGGTCCAGCCATGTAGGGCTCTCGAATACGAAAATTTACTCGAATGAGTCTTTATCGGACTTAAAAAGGGAAAATCTTAGGTTTGGAGGGTCTAGGGGTAAAATGGTATTTTTCCAGGCTAGGGTTAGTATCGTAATTACCCTAAATATATAATTAATTATTTAATTAATAAGGTGGAGGGGCATTTTGGGGAGAAGGGCCGAAAATTGGCTCTTAGAGTGAAGTCTTGCTCCACCCGGGTTCGAACCTACGTGGAAGCGATGATTTAAATTATTTTTATTTAAGTTGGTAAATTAAGGTAATTAATTAATATTTATTATTTATTAGATGATTTAAAATAAAAGGGAAATCATATTTTTACCATTTAATAAAACCTTATTTGACTAAGTCCTAAACTAGACTCTTAAGCCTAAGAAAACTATCACCTCTCACGTCTATCTCTCACTTTCACGATCAAACCAACTCTTATTCACGTTCTCTCTGCCAAATAACGTACAAGAACAGAAGATAAACCAAAGTTCTTCACACTTGAAGAACTCACAAAGAAAATTATAAACAAACAACTAATAAAACACGTTAGGCAAAGAGAGGTTTTTTCCGTCGAAAGTTTGTTGTTGAAACTTGGATTGGACGTGAGTTTTGGAGAAGGTTTGGGCAGAAACTTCAAGGTTTGAACGTCATAAAAGGTATGGGTTCTCTTCTCTCTTGGTCCCTTTCCCAAGAGACCCCTTAAGGTTCAGTGTATTCAAATCCGAAAACTAGGGTTGTTCTCCGTTGCATGTCGCTGTCACTAGCTCCCATTGATTCGTAGGTTGGGTATGTTTTCTTGTAGATATTAGGCATGCAATGTGTTTTTGTGATGAATATGTTCATGAATGTTTGTTTGGAATTGTATGAATGATAATCTATGTTTTTCGAAAATATGTGCATGTGTGTGAATTGTTGGGCGTGACATATGACTCTCGGGTTTAAGGCTCAAAAAAATATAATGTTTATGGTTATATTTCATGTGCAAAAACTTGCGTAAATCGTGATGTTCATAAGTGATGTAAAAATGCTGATTTGAGTGCAAACTAATAGTCAAATGAATCCATGAAAATGAACCTAAAGAACTCACTAAAAACTACTAAAACGTCTAAACATTTAATGTGAAAGAGGTGAGGAACTAGGCTGCAAAAAATTCCAGCATCTTGTTGATGAGTTTCGGCAAAGCTAAGGGGATTATCATGCTATGTAAAAATGAATTAAAATATGTGATGCCACTTAGGATCGACCCCGTGACCTCACTATGTTAAAAATCATGAAAATAAGTAAGTTAAAACAATGTGGTGAGGGGGATTCGAACCGTGGTCTTGGCTGGAAAATGAAGTTATGAAAATGAGAAATGAGAGGAGTGGGATTCGAACCCACAACCTCTCAGTCAGACTTAAGGAATTAAAAGAAAATAAATGTTGAGGCGTGTGGGAATCGAACCCACGACCTCTAGGCTGATTAAGGGAACTAAAGAGAAAGAAATAAAGTGAGGCTGTGGGGATTCCATCCCACACTCTCATGGTCAACTCGAAAAAGTCAAGGAAAAAGAAATTAAAATAAAAGGGGGCTGTGGGGGTTCGATCCCACAACCCCTTGGCCAAGAAAGAGAAAGTTCAAAGAAAAGAAATTAAAAGGAAACGAAGGTGTTGGGGCTCGATCTTGGGTCCCCAAGCCGTATGGATCAAACTAAAATAAATAAAAAAATTTAAGTGTTATCCAAGGGATTCGATATCGGGTTCCCTTGCCCAAATTTCTTATTGATACATAAGTCATACATGAATTAAATGTTCAAGAATAATGCTGCCTACTTAGATCGAAATTGAGATCTTGGCATACATACAAGATGCATAAGTCTTGTACCACATAATCTTAGGAAGATATGAATCACTTAAACAAACTATGAATGAAGCCTCATGGTTTGTATGTATAGACCCATAAATCTAGCATACGTTTAAAAATAAGTGAACCTAAGATGTATGTAATGAAATGATGTAACCCTAGAAGGGTTAAGTACGAGTGTAAAACACACTAAATGGCCAAGTGCATTGGCATACGATGAAATGAATATTATGTAATGAAATGATGAAACATAGAAGGGTTAATTAAGAGTGTGAAACACACAAATGGCCAAGTGCATTGGCATATGATGAAATGAACATGCACGTAAAAATGGGTGAGTAATTATGAAGAGCAAATGTGCTAATGTAAATGAATGTGGTGACAACATGATAAGAGGATAATGTGAAAGATGAGAGCAAATCTCAAATGAGCCTAAGTAAATATTACCAAAACGTACTCAACTATGAGAGTGTAAAGTTAATGAAGAGACCAGTCTCTATGAACACTCTAATGAAAGTATTAAGAATAATGTATACTTAATACTAATGATGAGATGAGAAATCATCTATTGAGCTATGATGTCCTCATACTAGAAGCCAGCTATCATGACGTATGAGTTGAATAAAATGGAACTTTAGACTGAGCATCGATAGACTAGCTATAAGCGGTGATGCCTTCTTTCGGGAAGGGCAGAGGTTCACGTAACTCTCATGAGATGAGATTGTCCGGCATGCCGGGTATGGGTCTCCTTATATCTCCTAGTCTTTGAACCTATACTGCGAATATAGGGATCTGGCGGGGTTCAATTCCCATGTACGCTAGCATGTTTTGGGTCACTTTGGCCAGTGATTCCACCTCTTTTCGGTGTGGGGGAGACACTGGATTTCATGATGCTCACATGATCTATGTCGTTAAAGTTAAAGTTCCCATTGAAAGAATGAGGCCAGCCTCAAATGATACACATAATGAAATGAACGATACCAAAGGTGTTAGGATAGGATAATAAAGAGGTGATCTAGACTCAAGCAATAACGCTAGGTTATTCTTGATCATTGCACAGCAACCCGATGAGAGTCTTAAACTACATCCTAGGTATAGCTGGTGTTTACACTAGCTTATGAATGAATGAAATGAAGTACGTATGAATGAATGAAGCAGACTTTGTGTTTGCTAAAGAAGGCTCCCTAGTTGAGGTCCCATATGTTGAACCCTCATTTTGGGAAGTCTTATTGTTAAGTCCATGATTCTAAGATCTCATGGCATATGAACGAACGATAGGAAAGATGTTATGTGTTATATACATTATGTTATGTACTATGTGTAAGATGTTATGTGATGTGTGCAATATGATATTTATGATGATGCATGTTACTCCCATGGCATGACTTTCCTAATCCAATTTGGCAAGTCCACTGACTTTCCAAATACAAATTTGGCAGGTCCACTAACTTTCCTAATCCAAATTTTGCAAGTCTACTGATTTCACTTATTATAAATCATGTTGTTAGGAAAGAGCTATTCTTACTCATGCATGTCCTTGATGTGTGCTCTCATATACCCATACTTAGTACAAGTGTGTACTAATCCCATACAACTCTATATTTTTAGGTGCAGGCACAGGTGTACGCTAGAGCTCACAGGTTGACGTTGCAGCTATCCGGGACATGGAGCTTTCATCCGGACTTGGTAGTCCCTCATGATTTCGAGGATGTCTAACGTTATTATCTATCTTAGATGTAGGCTTTAGCTAGTGGAGTATGTTCCACTAGTGTTTCTTTCACTTTCATTTCAGACTTTGTATTGGTGCCGTTTTGGCAAAAATACGTTTAATGCAATTATGAACTGTTTCTTTCATTTGATTATCTCTATATTAGATGGTTGATTTGTGAACGCCTATGATGTTAAGTTTAAAAATGTTTTGCATGAAATAAGAAAACAAAAAGTTCAAATTTTCCGCTAAAAATTAACCTAGATGAGGTAAGAATGACGTTTGTAGGCTTGTCTGCGACCTCTGAGAGGTCAACCACGCCGGTCTTGTCTGGAGTCTAGATTTCAGTCGTGACAAGAAGGATGTTCCTCCTATGAACATGATAAGAGCCTTTTGATTGATGAATTAAAGAGTGAGTGAATCGAAATTTTTCTTGCTTGTGTTCATTCAGTGCTAAAAAATATGAAGTTGTGTTCCTCCTAATTTTGGTGCATTAACTTCTATGTGATGATGTTATAAATGTGATGAAATGCTCTGTGATGCATTAAAGTTCTTGTTGTGACTAAAATGTTCTTAGGGTCATTCGAGGACGAATATTCCCAAGTAGGGGATATTGTAAGACCCCCAAAAGAAGATAGGGTTTATAGAGCCTAACATGTTGGTATTAAAGTTATAAAGTCCTAAAATGGCTCATAATATGGTTAAGAGGCAGTGTGCAAAGTTTGAGGTGATTTGGAAGTCAAACGTCAAGGGTCGACCAAAACTTTCGACGACTAGGCACCTATGTGCCTCATGTGTCTATGCATGCTTAAAATTGTATTAAATGAGCCTAAATAGTCTTAAAATAAGTTATAATGATGTTAAATGGTATTATATGGATTTTCTAGAAGTTTGGAGGTCAAACGTCCAAGAACGTCCAAGACGTTCGAAAGATAGCCCTTGAGACATTCATGTACGTCTTGATGGGGCCTTGCATATTTGGACGTGTTTCAGGTATTTGTTTTGGGTGAAACTTATGTGGAATTTCTAAAACTTGTGAAGGGTTGTATTTAAGTAGGAAACGTCCAGGTACGACTTCTAAAGGTCCCCGCAAAAGGGCCCACAAGAAGGACCAAAGGCTGGTCGAGACACTGCCTTGGTAGTGTCAATCGACGGACCAAACGACAGCCAATTTTCAACCAACGGCCCGTAGGTGAGGTATCGTTGATTGGTACATAGCTTGGGAAGGTCTCAAGCCAAAATTGGCCAAGGACCAATCGACGGAATCCAATGTACGACCCGTCGACTGAGCAATGGCCAGTAGATGGTTCCGTCGAGGGTGACCTGCAGCCTGCTGCCTGTGCACTATTTCATTAAAGCGGTGAATAGGAAATTCACCCCACGTGCTAAACTAACCCCACATGATTTATTTGGTTATTTTTGGGTGTATTTAAGTCATCAAAAATGTGATCAACCCATTCCAAAACCAACTCACACAAATTGAACATTTCCCTCCAAAAATATTCTCCCTAGAAACCACCATTGTTGGTGAAGCTCAAGAACAGCTGGGATCTCGGATTTACATGGATTATTCATCAAGTTTTAGAGGTTTTAATGAATAAGAAGGTATGGTGATCTTCATCTCTAGTTATCCTTCCATCTACAGAGTTAATCTCAATTATTTCAAAGAGAAAAATATGATCAAACACATTCTTCTTCAATCTATCCATGGGTTCCTTCTAAAAATGTTTTGAAAGATTAAATCATAATGAATTGAAGTTAATACATTGGTTTAAACGTGAATTTGACTCTAATTGCATGATGAACCCATGTCCCTTCCAAACTTGATTTAGCCTTTGCATGGGCTTTGTGATCTTTATTTGTTATCTATTGAATTGTGATTCTATTACGTTGAAGTGGTTATACCTACTATTATTTACATGAATTAATGTTGAATTGACGTTGAAGGATCCATATGGATAAATGTATGAAGAATTCAACATGACTACTATATTATCTATGCATTCACTCTAAAGTTGGTTTTGTGAAGATTGTTGTAAGACTTGAATCATGTTAAGTTGTTTGTAGCCATTGTTTTAGGTTAATATTATGATTAAATTATGGAAAGGAATCTCGTATGATTAAAGTAAGAAAGAATTGGTATGAATTGATCTAGTCTCTTCTAGTCTATCGATTGATAATCTGTGTATATGATGTGATTTGGAATTGTGGATAGATGAAGCATGATTACTTTGATGTAGTGATCTATTTAGATACTGCCTATCATGTACATTATTGTTAAAATATGATTGATGATCAAGGCCTTAGAGAATTAATAGTATTGGCTAATTTCTCTCTATCCTGTCGAATTAATAAGCCTAATGCCTATGTTGGAAGTTTGATCTTGAAGTTCTTTAAGCATGATTTCGTTATGATTAAGTGTATGATTAGCTACTGCCTTAGATTGATATTATTGATGAAATATGATCTATAATCCATGTAAGTGAAATTGGCTAATGGTCTATGTTCTTCTACCTTCTTGTATGCTAAGGTGTTGTGCTAGTTGTAGTATGACCTTGTAGTAGATTGTAATTGAATTCATGTATTATTATGGAACTTAAGCTACTGCCATATACATGATTTATCTATGAAAGAGTAGTAAAGGTCAAAGATGACCAAAGGCTAAAGGATTGGTAAGAATTGTTCTACTCTTCTACTTCTTTATTCTTCTATAATAATGTTGATGAAGTCTTGTATGACATTGTGTGGTATGGTCCACTTATTGTGGCAGTGTTTACTTTATGTCATTATATATGTGTTGACCATGGCATTGAAGGAAAAATTGATGATTATATGAATGAGTGGTTATGATGATCACTTTATGTGTAACTTGTGCCTAGTCTTCTATTATAGTTGTGAATCTAGGTTATAATTACTATTTTTATGAGCATGTAAAAAGGTTATGTAAGACCATGTGTAGGTGCTTCCATTAATGAAGTGTTAAATATTTATGACCCCTACCCATGTACCCCTATGTGAATGTGTGAATAGCTAATGTTAGGAGCCTTAAAGTAAAATATGAAGATTGTATTGTATCCTATGCTAAATTGTGTTGTGTGGTCTATACTTGAAAGTGTAATGTGGTCTAATAGGGTGTGTGCCTCAATGAGTTGTTGATAGACATTATGTGATCATGTTGACTAATGTACACACACACTCACACTTCATGCGTGCTTACAATGTAGTAAATGTTCATAGTATCTAATGAAAGGTTCTTCTCATATTCACTAGTGTCTACTACTATGTATGTAAAGTATATGTATGTGAAGTATGTTATGTATTTCCTTACTAGGATGACTTGATAGGTGTACTAGTATAGGCAAGGGTATGGGATCTTATCTATCCATTGCACATGTGTACCTTGATAGGATAGTTCCTAGGTTTGATTTCTATGTGCATGAATATGTATGTATGGTCATGTGTCGTCTTAATTTGTTATGTGAAAGGTTTGCTCACATATATGTATACACACACACACACATGAATGATAATCTAGTCAATAGAGGATCCTTGAAAGGTGTTCTCAAGTGTATCCTTAACTGGATAGTTCTAATACATATGATACGTCCATGTCAAAGGGTTCCTCACATGAATTAGGTTGATGAACTTTCATCTATGACCTATAAGTTAAGCATATGAGGGGATGACTCTCCTAAACCTATGTTTTATAAAGAACTGAAAATAAAGGCTATTTCAATAAAGGGAACTTAGCTTAGCACCGAGTGAACTTGTATATGAGGGGGTGACACTTTCCAACTTAAGGAAGGTAGGGTTCACTACGGTCCTCATGTGAGGGAGTGACACTTTCCCAAATAGGGGAGGTAGGGTTCACTACTGTCCTCACGGGGTGGATAGCCTCATAACCCAAAAAGAGTGTAGAGTGATATTTCCATGATCGCCCCCAAGTTCCATAAACTATGCTTGCCACATAGGATCTAGCAAGTGATATCACCTAATATGCTAGCATGTGTTAGTGTACTACCTTGGCTAGGTAGGAACACCTTCCATTGGTGTGAGGCTCTACAACACAAAATTCCATGTTTAGCACCCATGGTCTTAGTGTAGGTTAAGGCTATAGTTTCCCTAAAGTAAAATAGACAATGGAAGTAAATGACTAGGATCCTAACTAGGATGACTTAAGGGAGGTTACTTAGGATAGGTGGAAGTAATGAACACATCTAGACATTGCACAAGTAGCTCCTTAGGAAGTCCTACAGGGGTGACCTAATGTATATGATTATGATTATGTCTTTATACACAACATTGTAGTATTGGTCTACTTGTTATGAAGATGTGCATGGTATGAGTCTATATGTATGATGTTTATATTATTGACTACATGGTAAAGGTCTTGTATTGACATGAATGAAGTTATATTCACTTACTTGTTGATGTATGAATTAGATGGTAAGGCTTGTGGTCTTAGAATAGGTTTACTTAGTATGTGTGAGGTTATGGGGATTCACATATACATTGCACTAGTAGACTTAGAATAGGATTGTGAGTAAGGTTTTATAATGCATGAATGTGAAGTGAAGTTGGTATATGTGCAAGTTAAAGGTAGTTACTGCAATTGTCCTATGGTATTGGTTAAAATATGTGTAAGTTGTACTATACTTCTATGATGATATGTGTTGGATTTTGTAGATGATATGTATATTTCCTTGTGGCCTTAAGGTGATGCATTGCACCAAATATCACTAGAGGGTTACTTGGGAAGTTAGTGAATAAAAGGAAATAAAGCTCACTGTTAAAGGAAAGAGAGCTCACTGTAATGTGACTCAAAAATTTCATAAATTCTATATGTGATCTTATGTAATTTTTGGTGTTCGAATATGTGTATATGAAGTATGTGAATAATATAAATGTTATTGAATTAAGGTTTTATGATGATTTACTCAAAATGGCATGAAGTATGATTTCAAAGAAAATGTCTCTTTTTTATGTATGTTTTTGCATGGTTGCCATACTTAGTACATTCTTGTGCTAATCCCATTCTTCTCTACTTTTTACACAAAATGTAGGTTATTGATGCTTAAAGTATGTCTTGAATGGTGAAGAGCTTGATAGATGATGCCCAAGCTCAATGAAAGGAATCCTTAAGTCCAAGGATCTCCTACTTATGTCTTTATTGTAAAGTCTTTAAATAGTGTATAATTATGGAATGTGTCTTATGGGTCGTGTACCTAATGTACTCTAATGTTGTTGAGTCTAAGATGGCAAATAGACTTAAGGTCTATATATGTATTATGACATATGTTTTTTCGATATCTGAGATGAAATTTCTAGCATATGATGTGCTATGAGAAGTTTTAAACTTTCCGCTAAATTTACTATATCAATGCGATGAATTATAACTATGGGCTTGTATAAGACCTCGGAGAGGTCAAGTACGCCATGTTACTTGTAGGGGGTGCTCCCCGGATTTGACAAAAACACATAAGGCACATAGGTTACTAGTCGTCGAACGTCTTGGTTGTCCCTTAACGTTTGACTTCAAACTTTATCAGAATCTTGAGACACTGCCTCAAACATCATTTTAGACCTTCTTAGGAATTCAAGACTTCATGATACACATTAGGCCCTAGTTTCACCTAAGTCATTTTTGGAGGTGTTATATTCTCCCCCACTTGGATAATATTCCTCCTCGAATGAAACATGCCACTCTCCGAATACTTCCAAGAGTAGAGACTCAACCTAACAGCTCATGACAATACCATACAACACACAATCAAGGGAAACATCAATTTCACATAATTAAGAGAATCACGACACAACAAGAAACATGAATAAATTGTACAACTCATTATGTCATAAGACTCACATCCTTCATTATTAATAGCAAAAACTCATTTTATATTCATTATTATGCTCCTATACATCAGTTCTAACTACATCGTAAAAATTTTCCATCAAATAATGAATTAGTCAATTTTTGCAAAACCTTACAGTGAGCAGAAATCCCTGTCAACTTTACAGTGAACATGCTTCATAATCTAACAACACAACACTTAAGACATTCCTTATAAATGCTCAACAAATCAATCTCATATAATCATTTATACATGCTCACTATTCATCTTCATGAAACATAGCAACCTATACTAGACGCACATGAACCATGAGGAAGATACCATGCATGAAAACTCATCTTCTCATTTAACAAAACTTCAACCAAAACATGCATATCATAAGGAGAATGTTTGGAACTCATTTTTCTCAAAAGACTCCTACATAATCAAGTTACTAAGAACTCTTTGTTTTAGGCTTGAATGAACATATAAATAAAGGTTAAGGGTACCTCACTCCCAACAACCATACTTTTCACCTTACTCCCCCACTTAGGAGAAACCATTCTAAGGTCAACATAACATCTAATACAAGGACCTCCTTTAAAGAACATTAAAGCTTACTAATACTTACTCACCAAAGTCTATCTCATGAAAACTACAGACTCTCAAAGGTTTAACCATCTAACCACTACATCCCCCTTAATAGGAGAAACTCACCTTTACTCTTTCAAATCTCATCACCTTCCTTTCTATGGTTGGGTCCTAAACAACTTCAAACCATCTTAATGACCACTCCTTCACATTTCTCACCCTATACCTTCCCATTATTTCCAACTTAACTACCCTTCAAAAGGTAACTAAACCAACCTAAGGTCATTAACACCATCTTTCACATCTTACAACAAGTCACATCGCATCTTTTCTCTCCCTCAACCCAAACTTCATAAAGTCACCCTCAAGGGACCAACACATCAGGGAAACAAGGGAAAGTCACCATATACAAAGCTCTTAGGAACTATTAGATGAATGAAGAAGTGAAACTTTTCCTAACACCCAATAGGCTCCTATTCATAATGTGGCGCGCTTCACATTATGAACAAGACTCTACTAGATGTGGTTCATGAGACAACTACGACACTCCCAAACCTTAGGATCTGATACCAAGTTTGTAATAACCCGCAAGTACACCCTAGAAGTTAGAGCATCCTTGTGTTGCCACACGGCAAATGCGACTTCAAGAAGTCCCATCAAATCCACTCGTATCATTCATTGCATAATAAACATTCTAAAATTAGTAAGAATTTAAAACTTTCTTCACACACGAAGAACTCATTCCATAATCAATACGCAAGCGGAAAACTTTCATTTAAAACATTAAACCTTTACAACATCTCATTGAACCATCTAAACTTTGGAGTATACAACACTTTGGTCTAAGACCATACAAGACATAAAATAAAGACTAAGACATAAAGGAACATGTGGATAATATCCTCGAATCGATGAGGACTCACCAATACTTCATCTTCAACCCTTAGAAATCTATCCATCGTCCATGGCATATCAAGACTTTCAATTCCCTACACTTTAGTCAAAAAGGGAAAAGAAGGGGTTAGCACATTAGATGCACTAAGTATGAAAGCCATGCAAAAACCATGAAAAAGGGACATTTAGTAAATAACATGATTTTCATGAATTTCTATTGAAACATCATACTATAAGAATAAGAACAACATTTAACACATTAGGAACGCATAAGAAATCATTTAAGCAATTATTCACATTTTTAGGAATACATTAGAGTGAGCAAGTTCACTGTTACAGTGAACTTACTTGACTGTACAGTGAAGTCCTTTAACATAACCTTGGACACTTCCTAGCATGTAATTCCCACACTAAAAGCTATCCTAAGATTCACTTAAGTAAGACAAAGAGTGACCACACATACACCCTCTCTAGGCAAACCTAAATGATCCTTAAGACAACCTATAATCAGATACACACATTTACAATACATCAAGCACATGAACATGAGATCCTCCTACCAAAGGTGATTCTAAGGTTCACTTGAGTGAGTTGTGAAGCGCCCGCTCATACAATCTCTTAAACATACAGGTGGGGCCGAGCCTCCTAACTAATTCTAGGTCCTAACTAACGTCCCTAACTAACTAACTAACCTAGGACTAACTAAAATTAACTAACTAGTGTGCCCAAAATCTTAAGACCTAACCGGGTACACTAACCGAATAACTAACTAAACAAACATCCTAGTACCTAACCTAGGATGTTCCAAAGGGGTTGGTTATGGTCCTAACGACTTAGGGGCACTTTAGTAATTACCATAGGTCCCTTAATTAATTAAATTAGAAACTTAATTAAGTAATTTAAATGGTCAAACCCGAAACCCTTAAGCAAATTTCGGAATTTGACTAGGTCAAATGTTCTCCTATTTGTAGTCGATTTAGGAGGGGTGTTTTGGTGATTTAAGTGGAAGGTCTTTAGGGTAATACATGGGACGTCTATATATTGATATTAGGTCAATTTTAGACCAGAATTACACGTACCAAATCAGAATCAAACGAAATTCTCTTAATCTCTCAAGAACGCTCTCTTTTCCAAACTCCATTGAAGAACTAGAAAAGCTTAAGGAAGAGGACGAAGGTTTCGAATCTTCCAACCAAGATTTCGTGGATTCTTCATTTATAAGGTATGGATTTTCACTCTTAGGATCCCTTTCCCCAAGAGGTCCTTTCAAGATAAGTTTTCAAGAACTTCAAATACTAGGGTTTTTACTCTACAAAACGGATTTTCTTCCCAACCCTAGATTTATGATTTTCAATGAAAAGTAAACGTTTGCTATACTTGATTTCGCATGAATTGTTGAGTAATTGATTCATAATGTTTGAATTTCGTGTGATACATGTTCTTTATCTATGTGATGGTTTCGAATGGGTTGTTTGTAGTGTTTGATAATGTGAAAACGTAAGGGTTACAATTTAATGTTTGAATGAACCCTTTAATGACCCGTTTACCTTCTCCTATACTATGCATTGATCTTGTACATGATTTTATGAGTCGTTCTTGATTATGTCATTGAGTATTTCACTATGTATGATAATGAATATTGTATGATGAATAAGGTTCTTGGAAGCAAGAGGTAAGTCTTCTAAAATTGTGATTACTCTAAGATGTTTGTGCTAACCTATAAGTCTTGATGCTATGTTATGAAAGTATGTATGAAGTTGCTATGTGAATATTCTTGATATGAACATGTAAATTGTGAGATTATGATAAGAATACGAATATGCAAGTTATGATACTCTCTTGTATGCTTTACAAAAGATGATTATGCCATGTAAATCTCACCTATGAAGGGTTACGATGAAAGGACAATTCTCATCTAATCTGAAAGAGCTCATGATCATGTTATACAGGGAGATAATATCCTATGACCTATGATAAATTTTTGATAAAAGACAAATTAAAGGTTATTTCAAGAAAAGATACTTAAGCTAAGCACCGATGAACTAGATATGGGAAGTGTCCCTTCCCCAGCGGGAAGGTAGGTTCACAAAGATTCTCATGAGATTGAGGCTGCCATGTAATGTGTAACTATGGGTCTCTAATACATCTCCTAGTTATTTAACTATGCTGCCACCATAGGATACTAGCTAGTGGATCCACCTAGAAAGCTACGTCATGTTCGGTTCTACTTTGACCGGTAGGACTACCTATTTTTTGTGTGGGGAAGACATCGGATTCCATGTTTAGCTCACATGGTCTATGTCGGTTAATGCATATGTTCCTCATGTAAAATGAAAGACAAGTAAATGAATGTTGACTAGGGTGACTTGAGGAGTTTGCTTAGTATATGTAGTGGTATAGGACGCTACCTAGACATAGCACAAGTTGACTCTAAGGGAAGTCCTAGGAGATTATTCTTATGAATATGATAATATGAAAGGTATGATGATTATGATATATGATGTTACTCTTACATGAATGTTGATCCTTATAATGAATATGTTACTTAGCTATATTGTTATGTGAATAATAACTAACTATGTTACAAGTTATATGAAGCAAAGTTTTACTTATGTCTCCTATCTTATCTACTTGTTTGTGTGGAGTTATGGGGCTTCACATGACCATTGCACTTGTAGGTTGGGATGGGATCATTGGTAAGTCTTTTGTATGTTATTTTAATATGATATGAAGTGTTAACATGACTCCATGAGAAGATTTCCTTGATTTTGATCATGCTTGTATGTGTTATATGGTATGTGCATTGAAGATTTTTATATGATTTGGCATGTTTTTATAAAGAGATGATAAATGATCCTTTTTCATGCATGTCCCTATGTGTTATGTGCATATACCCATACTTAGTACATGTGGCGTACTAACCCCATTACTTTATTTTACTACAACTGCAGGTTTCGACATTGAAGTTAAGCAGGTCGAGTTGAAGAAGCTTGGAACTCTTTCTCCATGTCTTGGTAGGTCATTACTTTCGGGATGCTATCATCTATATTCCAGCGTTATGAAAACTTAGTAGTTTTTAGATTTCCATTGATGTTTTTTGTATTCTTTTGTATTAAGGCCTATATGACATATTGATTATTATTGGCTTTGCACTCTTTAGATGGTTATATATATTGTGAGACAAGTATTAGAATATCACTCTTATATAGTATTATATGAAGTCTAAGTATACTTAAATTAGTATATTAAAAGTTTTAGATTTTTTCGCAACTTTAACTGTATGATTGTGATGAAAGCTAAGAAGAGGCTTGTGTTTACCTATGAGAGGTTAACGACGCCGGTCTCATCCGGGGTCTAGATTCCTGGTGTGACAAACTTGGTATCAGAGCATGAGGTTATGTCACGACTGGAATCTAGACCCCAGACGAAACCGGCGTCGTTGACCTCTCAGAGGTCGCAGACAAGCCTACTTACGTCATTCTTACTTTACATAGGTTAATTTTAGCGGAAAATTTGAAATTTTCATTTCTAAACATTACTTACTAAACTTTCTTTTATACGTTCGTAATTCGTTCAACATCAACCATCTAAACATTAAGAGATAATCAAATGAAAGAAATAGTTCAATAACATAATCGTATAATTGCCAAAATGGCATCCATACATAGTCTGAATAAAATAAGAAAGAAACGCTAGTGGAACATGCTCCACTAGCTCAACTCCTAAACTAAGCTAGAACATAAACAGTAGCATCCTCGAAAGCATGAGGACCTACCAAAAACCGGATGAATGCTGGACGTCCGGATAACTGCAGCGATGATCCTGTAGCTCTATGTCCACCTATGCCTGCACCTAAAATAGTAGAGTTTGTATAGGGTTAGTACACACTTGTACTAAGTATGGATATATGCAAGCACACACCAAGGACATGCATGAGAAAGAATAGCTCTTTCCTAACAACATGATTTTGGAAGTCAAGTCAGTGGACTTGCCAAACCTATTTAAATACTTAGGAAAAACAACATTACCTTTGAAAGCCTTAACAAACTTCAGGGAATACTCTCCTTGACTGTCATGGTAAGCCTTGTTTGAGGTGTATGAATTCCTCCAACCTTTGCCACCCTCAGTACTTCCCGGGGAAATAAGATCTTCTTCAGAAATTGCTGTCTTGAACATGCTCCATCTGTGACTGGTACTCCATCCTAAAAACGTTTATTATTTTCCACATCGTTACAACCAATTCTGGCCATACATCCTGAGGTGAGTAGGAAGGTCTAGCTCAGCTCTCTCAATGTCAGTGGACCCATAGCACCAAGATTTATGTCACCTCAATCTACAAATCTTGAGGATCCTCCGATGTCTTAACCCCTGTGAAAATGGAGGATTCATCCTCGTGAAATCCTCAGTGTCTGCATCCATGCTACGGACGGTGGGTTCTCCCTCTGAACATCCTGCCTGTTGACCTGGGCAGTCATAGCCTGGGCCTGCATGGTAATGTCCTTGACATTTGGGCTAAAGTG
>CM040621.1:45416908-45428046 GCA_022817965.1 Solanum lycopersicoides
TTGAGATTAGGAAAGTTTCCAAATTTGGATTAGGAAAGTAAGTGAGCTTTCCAAATTTGGATTAGGAAAGTGATACCATGAGAATAACATACATCATCATACTTTTCACATTCGCACACAGCACATAACATTTACACATAGCACATATCATATAGCATACAGTACATTTTACATGTAGTACATAACTTCTTTCATATCATTTATTCATATGCCATGAGACCTTGGAATCATGGACTTACATTAAGACATCCCAGAAATGAGGGCTCAACACATGGGACCTCAACTAGGGAATCTTCATTAGCAAACACAGAGTCTGCTTCATTCATTCATACGTACTTCATTTCATTTCGTTCATAGTCCAGTGTAACCACCGGTTATACCTAGGATGTAGTTTAAGACTTTCATTAGGTTCGTTGTCAATGACCAAGAATGACCTAATGTCATTACTTGAAATCTAACTCACCTTTTGATTATCCTATCCTAACACCTTTGGTATCATTCATTTCATTGTGTGCATCATTTGAGGCTGGCCTCATTCATTCATTGGGAACTTTAACTTTAACCGACATAGATCATGTGAGCATCATGAAATCCAGTGTCTCCCCCACACCGAAAAGAGGTGAATCACAGCCAAAAGTGATCAATAACATGCTAGCGTACTTGGAATTTAACCCAGCCAGATCCCTATATTGCAGTATAGGTTCGAAGACTAGGAGATTTAAGGAAACCCATACCCGGCAAGCCGGACAGTTTCATCTCATGAGATTACGTGAACCTCCGCCCTTCCCGAAAGAAGGCATCACCGCTCATAGCTAGTCTATCGGTGCTCAGTATAAAGTTCCATTTCATTCATCTCATACGTCATGGAAGCTAACTTCTAGTATGAGGACATCATAGCTCATTAGATGATTTCTCATCTCATCATTCGTATTGAGTGTGTTGCCCGCACCTCAGCATCAGTCAACCCAGCTGGGTTAACTGGCATGGCCACTCCTTCAGCTGGAGCCTGGGGTAGATCCTGATTACCCCCAGCAGCTGCTCCTCCTCTACTCTGACCAAATCCTCTCCTAGTGTTCATTCTCTAGAAAAAAAAAGGATTGATGTTAGACACGCTCATAACACCAAGAATTCAGACATTTAGAAAAGCACGATAAGATCAGAAGAAGGGAAAAATTCCTACGCATCATGCAGTCTCTAATCCAGGATAGTGGTGCACTTCACTACCATGACTGTCACATCTGGATTTACCCCCTAGACGTAACCGGCGTCGTCGTCCTCTCGGAGGACTAAGACAAGCCTCTTAGCTTCGTCATAGCATTCATCGATCTAAAAATCAGAAAGAATTAAAAACTTTTTATCTAAACTACTCGGAGGTTTACATAGACCTCTACATACACATCATTATATATATCAAGTATACATAGACTTGTTCATATACGAAGATTACTTAGTCTTCTATGTTTATTTCATACACTTATATATTTAGAAAATAATAGTCATAAAACCGTCTCATCTCATAAACCATCTATTGATTACAATAAGTCTTGGGCATAGCCTACATCAAATGAAAGAAGCCGCATATAGGCTGTCTACTACATCGTCTCAAGAGAATAATAGAGTCAATATAGAATCATAGTAACTACACATCATAAAAGAGAGATATCGGCCACGTCCTCGAGAGAGTGAGGACCTACCACTTGGATGGCAAAATACCCAAGTCTTCCTTCCTAGCAATTTGGATCAAGCTCAACGACCCGAACCAAAAATGTTTGGGAAAAGGGAAAGAAAAGGGATTAGTACTCCACATGTACTAAGTATGGAATCTCATATACAATTACCAATAAAATATATTTAAAAAGGGACATTTATGAAAACATAATAGACTACATATGCAATTAAACCATAGCAAAGCAAATTATACTAATGATAACCTTCAATAAGTCACAAGTGCAATGATCAAATAAAATTACCATGTCTCCTACTCAATCAAGTAACCTATCAAGACTACAATTAGCAATTTGCTTACCAACATACTCTTCATATCATAATACATCCTTCTTCAAGCAAAGACAACAACATTATATTCATAAGCATGTTATTCAACATACAAATCATTTATATCATACCATCGCTTTACATGCATAATATTGACCTCTCAAAGTTCCTATCAAGGAAAACTAGTGCAAGGCGTAGGTAGAGTTCCATACCCCTACCTAAGCTATAGCCAACCTCTCAAGTTACTTTGATTGGACTATACCTTGTTCATTCATTTTAGTTTAGGGAACATTTGCCTTAACCGACATAGACCACATAATCGAATGTGGAATCCGGTGTTATGAAACCTTACACCGATGGAAGGTGGTCTACCGGCCAAGGTAGAACCTAATGTAAACATAGCTATCTAGGTGGATCCACTAGCTAGTATCCTATGGTGGCAACATAGTTCAAGAACTAAGAGATAGGTATTCCCTCTATATACCATTCGGTAATGGGGACTCACCTCATGAGAATTCATGAGTGAATATTTCTCAAGGAAAGTCAACACTTCATGTAGATCCATAGGTGAGTATTCCTCTAAGGGAAGTCAACACTCTATAAAGGACAAATGGTGAATATTCCTCTAAGGAGAGTCAACACCTCTCAATGTCAAGTTCGCTCGGTGCTAAGCTAAGTCCCCATTTTTAGAGAAGCCATTAATCTTTATTAATCTTATCAATTTAATTAGATAGAAGGGTCAATCCCTTATATATCATCATTATAGCTCAATATGAATTGTATGAGAATTAGTCATTTCATTAACAATTCAAATAAGTTAAGTTAATCCTCGTACATCTCATCATAATAGGGCACATCGTACAACTTCCCTATATTACATTACACCTATCAACCTCACAACCAACCTAAGCATATCAATTCATGTGTCATATCAACTTATCACATCAATCAAAGCATACTTCAACATAACATTATCACTTGATGACAATTAACCATAATTTGAAGTAAAGGCTAGGATCATCAAGACTTACCAATACTCATCCCTAGTCCATCAATAAAGGACCATACCATTAACCCATAGATCAACCAATCTTAGATCATCACGTCAATGTAATTCAATAACAAATCACGAGAACTAATCAAGAGAAGCACTATACTATGAAGCAATACTACGTCAAAGTTTAATATCATGATCTCAAGGGTATCTTCTTGACTTAGATTCAATATTCAAGAACATAGGTGTGAAGAACTTCAATTCATCATAATAGATCCATAATCAATGCAATAACAATCATTAAAGACCATTTAACTAATTATGAGACCAATTCTATCAAACTCAACCTAATTCATATCAATTTTCCACTTAGGGTTAAGTTAGGGGTCATCACCCCAATCTAGATCAAACTACATCAATTAACCATAATCAAGTTACAATTCATGATAATCTATTCATTCTAACCCAAAGAATACATAATTAACTCAATTCACATGATCAAATTCGGATTTGGATGAAACCCATAAGAAAATCAACTTTTTTAGAAAAGCTTTGAAGGAACCCTTTGAGGAAAGAATCTCAAAGGTGAATTAGATCCCATACCTTAAGGTTTGATGACGTTTTGATGGTGAATTTCGTGCTAATCCAGCCCTCAAAGATCTCCCCAAGTTGATCTCCAATGGAGTCTTCCAATAGAGAGAAAGTAGAGAGAAGGAATAGAGTTTTTTTTTCTTGAGAGAATCATTAGGCTAATGAGGGTTGGGGTCTTTATAGTGGGGTCTTAAGTCACTTAATTAGTCTCTCTTAAACCCCTGATTACCCCTAAGACACTTAATTAATTAACTAACTAAAAAACTAACTTTTCTGAAACTGCCACAGACCCTCCACGACGGATCCCCGACGACGGCCCGTCGTGGGAGTGACGGACTGACATCCCTCCGTCTTGCACATCCGTCACGCTGGTCAGAGACTTGTGCAGGCAGAGGTTTTCTTCCCCGACACCAAGGATGGCACGACGGTCCGTCGTGGGCGTGACGGACTGACATCCCTCCATCCTGCACATCCGTCACGTTGGTCAGAGACTTGTGCAGGCGGAGGCTTTTTCCCCAGGAGCTAAGGCTGGCACGACGGAGGCCTCGACGCCCCGTCGCGCCTGTGACTCCCCGTCATGGGGTCCGTCATGCCCTGCTGTTTCAAGGGTCCTCCTCGAGGGTCCTTGTTTTGGTCCTCGGGGAGTCGTACCCTGACTTTTCCAGAATGAAACCATTCCACACAACATTTTACACCTATGGTTACAACTGTTTACCAGAATCCGACTCTTTAACTTGGTTATATAAAAAGGACACTCTAGCCCTCTTATGACCCAATTTGCCGGACGTTTAAGAGTTTCGGTTCCAACACCACTTCAAAGACTCCAAATATGCCTATTTGGCTAGGAACACTGGTTTAGATCCTAAGGAGACCATTTAAGTCTTATCACATGACCTCGGTATTTCAAAATGTTACATTATCCCCCCCTTAGGAACATTCGTCTCCGAATGACACCAAACACTCTTAAAATGTGGGAGTAGACTCAAGACTAGCAGCTCAACCAATTTACAATATTTAGTTAGCATGAACTATATTCTTTCATAAAAATACTTCAAACATCAATTTACAATACATGATCTTAACGTTTCCTCATGAGGTTTTTCTCCTTTTCATATAGGCATGAGCTCAATTATTTATCACACAAATCAATTAGTACAAAGTTCATTTTATCAATATACTCAATACAATATCAACAAGGATTAAACATACCTAAATCACAAAAATTGACTCAATTATGCAAGAAGCAAGAAAACTTCCAAATTTATCTAAGGTCACCTTAAAGTGACTCCATTTTTGAAGTCTCCAAAACTAGGAGTTTTGCAAAGTTTCACAAAAACAACAGGGATTTACAATATCTATCGTATTTATATCATTAAAGAGAGATGCTAACCTTAAACATCAAAAAGATGAGGGTAACGGGTTTTCATATCGGCCTCAGCCTCCCATGTTGCACCCTCAACTAGGTGGTTTCTCCATAATACCTTTACGGAGACCACCTCTTTGTTTCTCAACCTTTTCACTTGCCTATCAAGGATTTGAACAGGAACCTCCTCATAAGAGAGGTTATCCTTGACTCCAAGGCCTTCAAGAGGAAGAATTGACTCGGGATCTCCGACACACTTCTTCAACATAGAGACATGGAAAACCGGATGAACTAAGGCTAGTTCATCAGGTATTTTTAAACGATAGGCAACTTTACCAACCCTTTCCAAAATCTCATAAGGGCCTACATATCGAGGGCTCAACTTCCCTTTCTTGCCAAATCTTACCACTCCCTTCATAGGTGAAATTTTCGAATACACCTTATCACCCTCTTCAAACTCCAAGTCCCTTCTTCTATTATCGGCATAGGACTTTTGTCGACTATAGGCTGTTTGTAACCTATTTCTTATGATATGTACATTCTCCAATGTCTTATAAATCAAGTCGGGACCAAATATCGATGACTCACCTACTTCAAACCATCCTATAGGAGACCTACACCTCCTACCATACAAGGCTTCATAGAGAGCCATGGAGATGGACGAATGAAAACTATTATTATATGCAAACTCCACC
Organism: Solanum lycopersicoides; assembly: GCA_022817965.1. Taxonomy (NCBI): domain Eukaryota; kingdom Viridiplantae; phylum Streptophyta; class Magnoliopsida; order Solanales; family Solanaceae; genus Solanum; species Solanum lycopersicoides. The sequence continues at coordinate 45,422,547 of CM040621.1, forward strand.
AACGGCAAATGCTTATCCCAACTCCCTTTAAAATCAATGATGCAAGCTCTAAGCATATCTTCAAGAGTTTGAATTGTGCGTTCCGCTTGACCATCCGTTTGAGGATGGAAGGCGGTACTTAATTTTACTTTAGTACCCAAACCCTTTTGAAACGACTTCCAAAACCTAGATGTGAATTGTGCACCTCGATCCGAAATGATGGATAACGGAATACCATGACGACACACAATCTCATATATGAAGCTTTTCGCATAATCTTCCGCCGAATACGTAGATTTGACGGGAATAAAGTGAGCGGACTTAGTTAATCTATCAACAATCACCCATATAGAATCAAATGACTTTTGAGTCCGAGGCAACCCTACTACGAAATCCATATTAATGTCTTCCCACTTCCAAGTAGGAATTTGGATTTCTTGTAGTAAGCCACCCGGCTTTTGATGTTCCGCCTTCACTTGTTGACAATTCGGACATTTAGCAACAAATTCCGCTATATCATTCTTCAAACCTTCTCACCAATATATTTCTCGAAGGTCATGATACATCTTTGTAGAACTGGGATGTATGGAATAATGGAATAGTGGGATCCATGGGCTTCATCAAGGATCCGATCCCTCAATCCATCACATCAGGAACACACAACCTCCCTTGTACCTCAAACACATTATCTTCCCTAAGGAGAATGACTCGTTCGTCTTGCCAAGAACCGATTCCTTTAACTCCATCAATAGTTGATCAAGGTGTTGTTTGGACTTCACCTCAACCACCAATGATGACTCGGAGCTATGATGAACCGTGGCACCTCCATTTAGCGAACTCACCAATCGTACTCCCAATCTAGTCAAACGATGAACATCTTTTACTAGATCTTTCTTGTTTCTCTATATGAGTCACACTACCCATAGTCATACGGCTTAAAGCATCCGCCACCACATTTGCCTTGCCGGGATGATATAGGACACTCATATCATAATCTTTCAACAATTCTAACCACCTTCTTTGTCGAAGATTCAAATCTTTTTGGGTAAACACATATTGAAGGCTCTTATGATCAGTGAAAACATCCACATGAACACCATACAAGTAGTGTCTCCATATTTTTAAAGCAAACACCACGGCCGCTAACTCAAGGTCATGAGTAGGATAATTTCTCTCATGCACCTTAAGTTGCCGCGAAGCATAGGCAATCACCTTCCCATTTTGCATAAGCACACCCCAAACCTACGCGGGATGCATCACAATACACAATGAACCCTTTAGATCCTTCCGGTAAAGTTAACACCGGAGCGGAAGTAAGCCTATCCTTCAATAATTGAAAACTCCTCTCGCATGCCTCTGACCATTCAAACTTTTTACCTTTTTGAGTCAATGAAGTCAAAGGAGATGCAATGGATGAAAAGCCTTCTACGAACCTTCGATAATAACCCGCTAGACCCAAGAAACTCCTAATGTCAGTTGGGGTCAAGGGTCTAGGCCAGTTTCTTACCGCATCTGTTTTCCTTGGGTCTACCTCAACTCCCTCACTAGAGATGATGTGCCCAAGAAATGCCACCGACCTCAGCCAAAACTCGCACTTGCTATACTTGGCGAACAATTTATGTTCTCTAAGGGTTTGCAATACTACCCTTAGATGATTCATGTGATCAACCTCATTTTTCGAATACACCAAGATATCATCGATAAATACAATAACGAATGAATCAAGGTAACTTCGAAACACCCTATTCATCAGATCCATAAATGCCGCCGGAGCATTTGTGAGACCAAAGGACATAACCACGAACTCATAATGCCCATATCGAGTCCGAAAAGCTGTCTTTGGAATATCTTCATTTCTCACCCTAAGCTGGTGGTACCCTGACCTCAAATCAATATTTGAGAAGTAACTCGCTCCTTGGAGTTGATCAAATAAATCATCAATCCGAGGAAGAGGATACTTGTTCTTGATGGTAACCTTGTTGAGTTGTCGGTAGTCAATACACATTCTCAAGGACCCATCATTTTTCACGAACAAGACCGGAGCACCCCATGGAGAAATGATAGGCCTTATAAAGCCCTTGTCTATCAAATCTTTAAGTTGTGCCTTCAATTCCTTTAACTCGGCCGGAGCCATTCTATAAGGAGGAATAGAGATAGGATTTGTTTCCGGTAGCAAATCGATACCGAAATCGATTTCCCGTTCGGGAGGAATGCCAGGAAGGTCATCAGGAAAGACCTCCGTAAATTCACTCACCACGGGGACTGACTCTATAGGAGGAACTTCGGAATCCACTTCTTGGACTCTCACAATATGGTAGAGACACCCCTTCGAGATCATTTTACACGCCTTTAGGCATGTTATGAAACGACCTCTAGGAAGAGAATTTCCACCCTTCCACTCTATAACGGGTTCATTTGGGAAACAAAACCTCACAATTTTGGTCCTACAATCGATGGAAGCGAAACTAGCATGCAACCAGTCCATACCTAATATGACATCAAAATCAAGCATGTCTAGCTCAACTAGATCAATATGAGAAACTCTATGAGGCATTGAAATAGGACAATTTCGATAGACTCTTTTTGCTACCACTGACTCACCCACCGGAGTAGACACCAAAATAGGTTCATGCAAAACATCGGGTAATGTACTAAACTTCTTAGCTACTAAGGGAGTAACGAAAGACAAAGTAGCACCCGGATCAAGTAATGCATACACATCAATGGCAAAGATTTGTAACATACCAGTCACCACATCGGGAGAGGCCTCTTGGTCATCTCTCGTACGAAGAGCATAAAAAGGTTCTTTTTGGGAGCTATTAGAACCACTTGGCTGACCACCTTTTTCGTCCTTTAGCATTAGGACAATCTCGAACTCGTGACCACTTTTCCCGCAACCAAAGCAAATCCCCGTTCCTACCAAACATTCTCCATAGTGACCCTTCCCACACTTAGAACATGTAGGCTTCTCATTAGATGAGTTCCATCCTTTGTGCAACTTTTGGTCTAGGGCTTTAATCCCTAGTCTTGGGAAATTTGGATGGAACGTGGTTTGAGAACCTCTTCTTGAATCTAGGCTGTCTTGAATTCCAACCTATCTTTAGCAGTTTCACCCTCATAAGACCTTGTCCTCTTGAGTCCTTATCCTTATCCTTCCTTTTTGCTCTAGCCTCCTCAACCCTTCTTGCATGCACCATGAGACGACCAATATTCATGTTATCATATAGCATAGCCGATTGGCACTCCTCTTGTAAGTCGTCCGATATACCTGTCACATATCGACTCATTTCGTCTCTAGGATCGGAGACCAAAGACGGAGCATATTTGGCCAATTGAGTAAATTTCAGAGAATACTCATGAACACTCATCGTTCCTTGGCGGAGATTGATGAATTCCACCACTTTCGTTTCCCTCATCTCTCTAGGGAAGAACCGATCAATGAAGGTCCCTTTGAATAACTCCCACGTCACTAACCCACTTCCAAGTGGCCTGTTGTCCTTCCATTGCGCATACCATATCTGAGCGACATCCTTGAGTTGGTATGAGGCCAACTCGGCATTCTCACTAGATGACAGCCCCATAGCACACAAAATTTTGTGAACCTCATCAATAAATTCCTGAGGGTCTTCATCAACCTTCGACCCATAGAAGACAGGAGGATTCATTCGAGTGAAATCCCTAAGTCTGGAGGCCATAGTCTGTTCATGGACTCTAGGTGCCAAATCCCTATTGGCTTGGGCAGTCATAGCTTGGGCTTGTACTGTTGCGGCTTGAGCTTGAGTGGTCATGGCTTGGCCATTTGAGCAATAATAGTCCTCATCTGAGCTTCTGTCATCGGTGGAGGATCATCAGGAACCTGGTCATCCACAGCAATCTCTTCAAGAGGAGGAGCTGGTTCATCACGGGGAGGAATTCCCGCAGCAGCCATCTCTTCCTCAAGTCTTCTAGCCGCATTTCTTCTAGTATTCATCTCCTATAACCAAAACACAAGGTTTAGGCGAAAGTATATAAGACGTACATTCTAGGGGCACGATATGGATTTCCAATAATGAGAGTGATTCCTAATCATCAAATAAGTTCCTATTCATAAGTGTGGCGCGCTTCACAATTATGAATACAAACCTAAACAACGTGGTTGAGAGAGAGACGTTAACATCAAGGATATTCAACCTCATGCTCTGATACCAAGTTTGTCACATCCGGGTTTACCCCCTAGACGTAACCGGCGTCGTCGTCTCGGAGGACTAAGACAAGCCCTTAGCTTCGTCATAGCATTCATCGACTAAAAATCAGAAAGAATTAAAAACTTTTTATCTAAAACTACTCGGAGGTTTACATAGACCTCTACATACACATATTTATATATATCAAGTATACATAGACTTGTTCATATACGAAGATTACTTAGTCTTCTACTTTTATTTCATACACTTATATATTTAGAAAATAATAGTCATAAAACCGTCTCATCTCATAAACCATCTATCGATTACAATAAGTCTTGGGCATAGCCCTACATCAAATGAAAGAAGCCGCATATAGGCTGTCTACTACATCGTCTCAAGAAATAAAGAGTCAACATAGAATCATAGTAACTACACATCATAAAAGAGAGATATCGGCCACGTCCTCGAGAGAGTGAGGACCTACCACTTGGATGGCAAAATACCCAAGTCTTCCTTCCTAGCAATTTGGATCAAGCTCAACGACCCGAACCTAAAATGTTTGGGAAAAGGGAAAGAAAAGGGATTAGTACTCCACATGTACTAAGTATGAAATCTCATATACAATTACCAATCAAATATATTTAAAGAGGGACATTTATGAAAACATAATAGACTACATGTGCAAATAAACCATGACAAAACAAAGCATACTAATGATAACCTTCAATAAGTCACAAGTGCAATGATCAAGTAAAATTACCATGTCTCCTACTCAATCAAGTAACCTACCAAGACTACAATTAGCAATTTGCTTACCAACATACTCTTCATATCATAATATGTCCTTCTTCAAGCAAAGACAACAACATTATATTCATAAGCATGTTATTCAACATACAACCCATTCATATCATACCATCGCTTTACATGCATAATATTGACCTCTCAAAATTCCTATCAAGGCAAACTAGTGCAAGGCGTAGGTAGAGTCCCATACCCCTACCTAAGCTATAGCCAACCTCTCAAGTTATTTTGATTAGTCTATACCTTATTCATTCATTCTAGTTTAGGGAACATTTGCCTTAACCGACATAGACCACATAATCGAATGTGGAATCCGGTGTCATGAAACCTTACACCGATGGAAGGTGGTCTCTCAATGTCAAGTTCGCTCGGTGCTAAGCTAAGTCCCCATTTTTAGAGAAGCCTTTAATCTTATTAATCTTCTCAATTAATTAGATAGAAGGGTCAATCCCTTGTATATCATCATTATATGGATCAATATGAATTAGGTATGAGAATTCAGTCCTTTCATTTAACAATTCAAATAGGTGAAGTTAACCCTCGTACATCAT
>CM040621.1:45429046-45575894 GCA_022817965.1 Solanum lycopersicoides
ACCTCTAGGAAGAGAACTGCCACCCTTCCACTCTATGACGGGTTCATTTGGGAAACAAAACCTCACAACTCTAGTCCTACAATCGATGGAAGCGAAACTAGCATGTAACCAATCCATACCTAATATGACATCAAAATCAAGCATGTCTAGCTCAACTAGATCAATATGAAAAACTCTATGAGGCATAGAAATAGGACAATTATGATAGACTCTTTTTGCTACCACTGTCTCACCCACCGGAGTAGACACCAAAATAGGTTCATGCAAAACATCGGGTAATGTACTAAACTTCTTAGCTACTAAGGGAGTAACGAAAGACAAAGTAGCACCCGGATCAAGTAATGTATACACATCAATGGGAAAGATTTGTAACATACCAGTCACCACATCGGGAGAGGCCTCTTGGTCATCTCTCGTACGAAGAGCATAAAAACGGTTTTTTTTGGGAGCATTATTAGAACCACTTGGCTGACCACCTTTTTCTTGTCCCTTAGCATTAGGACAATCTCGAACTCGATGACTACTTTTCCCGCATCCAAAGCAAATCCCCGTTCCTACCAAACATTCTCCATAGTGACCCTTCCCACACTTATAACATGTAGGCTTCTCATTAGATGAGTTCCCATCCTTTCCCTTGGCAACTTTTGGTCTAGGAGCTTTAGAATCCCTAGTCTTGGGAAATTTGGATGGAACGTGGTTTGAGAACCTCTTCTTGAATCTAGGCTTGTCTTGAATTCCAAACCTATCTTTAGTAGTTTCATTCTCATAAGACCTTGTCCTCCTTGAGTCCTTATCCTTATCCTTCCTTTTTGCCGTAGCCTCTTCAACCCTCCTTGCATGCACCATGAGACGACCAATATTCATGTTATCGTGTAGCATAGCCGATTGACACTCCTCTTGCAAGTCGTCCGATATACCTATCACATATCAACTCATTTTATCTCTAGGATCGGAGACCAAAGATGGAGCATATTTGGCCAATTGAGTAAATTTCAGAGAATACTCATGAACACTCATCGTTCCTTGGCGGAGATTGATGAATTCCACCACCTTCGTTTCCCTCATCTCTCTATGGAAGAACCGATCAATGAAGGCTCCTTTGAATAACTCCCACGTCACTAACCCACTTCCAAGTGGCCTGTTGTCCTTCCATTGCGCATACCATATCTGAGCGACATCCTTGAGTTGGTATGAGGCCAACTCGGCATTTTCGCTAGATGACAGCCCCATAGCACACAAAATCTTGTGAACCTCATCAATAAATTCTTGAGGGTCTTCATCAATCTTCGACCCATAGAAGACAGGAGGATTCATTCGAGTGAAATCCCTAAGTCTGGAGGCCATAGTCTGTTCGTGGACTCTAGGTGCCAAATCCCTATTGGCTTGGGCAGTCATAGCTTGGGCTTGTACTGTTGCGGCTTGAGCTTGAGTGGTCATGGCTTGGGCCATTTGAGCAATGATAGTCCTCATCTGAGCTTCTGTCATCGGTGGAGGATCATCAGGAACCTGGTCATCCACAGCAATCTCTTCAAGAGGAGGAGCTGGTTCATCACGGGGAATTCCCGCAGCAGCCATCTCTTCCTCAAGTCTTCGAGCCACATTTCTTCTAGTATTCATCTCCTATAACCAAAACACAAGGTTCAGTCGAAAGCATATACGACGTACATTCTAGGGGCACGATATGGATTTCCAACAATGAGAATGATTCCTAATCACCAAATAAGTTCCTATTCATAAGTGTGGCGCGCTTCACAATTATGAATACAAACTTAAATAACGTGGTTGAGAGAGAGACGTTAACATCAAGGATATTCAAACTCATGCTCTGATACCAAGTTTGTCACATCCGGGTTTACCCCCTAGATGTAACCGGCGTGTTCGTCCTCTCGGAGGACTAAGACAAGCCTCTTAGCTTCGTCATAGCATTCATCGATCTAAAAATCAGAAAGAATTAAAAACTTTTTATCTAAACTACTCGGAGGTTTACATAGACTTCTACATACACATCATTATATATATCAAGTATACATAGACTTGTTCATATACGAAGATTACTTAGTCTTCTACTTTTATTTCATACACTTATATATTTAGAAAATAATAGTCATAAAACCGTCTCATCTCATAAACCATCTATTGATTACAATAAGTCTTGGGCATAGCCCTACATCAAATGAAAGAAGCCGCATATACGCTGTCTACTACATCGTCTCAAGAGAATAATAGAGTCAACATAGAATCATAGTAACTACACATCATAAAAGAGAGATATCGGCCACGTCCTCGAGAGAGTGAGGACCTACCACTTGGATGGCAAAATACCCAAGTCTTCCTTCCTAGCAATTTGGATCAAGCTCAACGACCCAAACCTAAAATGTTTGGGAAAAGGGAAAGAAAAGGGATTAGTACTCCACATGTACTAAGTATGGAATCTCATATACAATTACCAATCAAATATATTTAAAAAGGGACATTTATGAAAACATAATAGACTACATATGCAATTAAACCATAGCAAAGCAAAGTATACTAATGATAACCTTCAATAAGTCACAAGTGCAATGATCAAGTAAAATTACCATGTCTCCTACTCAATCAAGTAACCTATCAAGACTATAATTAGCAATTTGCTTACCAACATACTCTTCATATCATAATACATCCTTCTTCAAGCAAAGACAACAACATTATATTCATAAGCATGTTATTCAACATACAAATCATTTATATCATACCATCGCTTTACATGCATAATATTGACCTCTCAAAGTTCCTATCAAGGAAAACTAGTGCAAGGCGTAGGTAGAGTCCCATACCCCTACCTAAGCTATAGCCAACCTTTCAAGTTACTTTGATTGGACTATACCTTGTTCATTCATTTTAGTTTAGGGAACATTTGCCTTAACCGACATAGACCACATAATCGAATGTGGAATCCGGTGTTATGAAACCTTACACCGATGGAAGGTGGTCTACCGGCCAAGGTAGAACCTAATGTAAATATAGCTATCTAGGTGGATCCACTAGCTAGTATCCTATGGTGGCAACATAGTTCAAGAACTAAGAGATAGGTATTCCCTCTATATACCATTCGGTAATGGGGACTCACCTCATGAGAATTCATGAGTGAATATTTCTCAAGGAAAGTCAACACTTCATGTAGATCCATAGGTGAGTATTCCTCTAAGGGAAGTCAACACTCTATAAAGGACAAATGGTGAATATTCCTCTAAGGGAAGTCAACACCTCTCAATGTCAAGTTCGCTCGGTGCTAAGCTAAGTCCCCATTTTTAGAGAAGCCATTAATCTTTATTAATCTTATCAATTTAATTAGATAGAAGGGTCAATCCCTTATATATCATCATTATAGCTCAATATGAATTGTATGAGAATTAGTCCTTTCATTAACAATTCAAATAAGTGAAGTTAATCCTCGTACATCTCATCATAATAGGGCACATCGTACAACTTCCCTATATTACATTACACCTATCAACCTCACAACCAACCTAAGCATATCAATTCATGTGTCATATCAACTTATCACATCAATCAAAGCATACTTCAACATAACATTATCACTTGATGACAATTAACCATAATTTGAAGTAAATGCTAGGATCATCAAGACTTACCAATACTCATCCCTAGTCCATCAATAAAGGACCATACCATTAACCCATAGATCAACCAATCTTAGATCATCACGTCAATGTAATTCAATAACAAATCACGAGAACTAATCAAGAGAAGCACTATACTATGAAGCAATACTACGTCAAAGCTTAATATCATGATCTCAAGGGTATCTTCTTGACTTAGATTCAATATTCAAGAACATAGGTGCGAAGAACTTCAATTCATCATAATAGATCCATAATCAATGCAATAACAATCATTAAAGACCATTTAACTAATTATGAGACCAATTCTATCAAACTCAACCTAATTCATATCAATTTTCCACTTAGGGTTAAGAGTTAGGGGTCATCACCCCCAATCTAGATCAAACTACATCAATTAACCATAATCAAGTTACAATTCATGATAATCTATTCATTCTAACCCAAATAATACATAATTAACTCAATTCACATGATCAAATTCGGATTTGGATGAAACCATAAGAAAATCAACTTTTTTAGAAAAGCTTTGAAGGAACCCTTTGAGGAAAAAATCTCAAAGGTGAATTAGATCCCATACCTTAAGGTTTGATGACGTTTTGATGGTGAATTTCGTGCTAATCCAGCCCCCAAAGATCTCCCCAAGTTGATCTCCAATGGAGTCTTCCAATAGAGAGAGAAAGTAGAGAGAAGGAAGAGAGTTTTTTTTTTTTTGAGAGAATCATTAGGCTAATGAGGGTTGGGGTCTTTATAGTGGGGTATTAAGTCACTTAATTAGTCTCTCTTAAACCATTGATTACCCCTAAGACACTTAATTAATTAACTAACTAAAAAACTAACTTTTCCGAAACTGCCACAGATCCTCCCCGACGGATCCCCGACGACGGCCCGTCGTGGGAGTGACGGACTGACATCCCTCCGTACTGCACATCCGTCACGCTGGTCAGAGACTTGTGCAGGCGGAGGTTTTCTTCCCCGACACCAAGGATGGCACGACGGTCCGTCGTGGGCGTGACGGACTGACATCCCTCCGTCCTGTACATCCGTCACGTTGGTCAGAGACTTGTGCAGGCGGAGGCTTTTTCCCCAGGATCTAAGGCTGGCACGACGGAGGCCTCGACGCACCGTCGCGCCTGTGACTCCCCGTCATGGGGTCCTTCATGCCCTGCTGTTTCAAGGGTCCTCCTCGAGGGTCCTTGTTTTGGTCCTCGGGGAGTCGTACCCTGACTTTTCCAGAATGAAACCATTCCACACAACATTTTACACCTATGGTTACAACTGTTTACCAGAATCCGACTCTTTAACTTGGTTATATAAAAAGGACACTCTAGCCCTCTTATGACCCAATTTGCCGGACGTTTAAGAGTTTCGGTTCCAACACCACTTCAAAGACTCCAAATATGCCTATTTGGCTAGGAACACTGGTTTAGATCCTAAGGAGACCATTTAAGTCTTATCACATGACCTCGGTATTTCAAAATGTTACAATGACTTAGAAGCTACTCAATGTGGTTGATGTGAACTTATTATTTTCGTAATTTAACCTAGTGCTCTGATACCAACTTTGTCACGACTGGAATCTAGACCCCAGACGAGACCGGCGTCGTTGACCTCTCAGAGGTCGCAGACAAGCCTACTTACGTCATTCTTACTTTACATAGGTTAATTTTAGCGGAAAATTTGAAACTTTTCGTTTCTAAACATTACTTACTAAAATTCTTTTTTATACGTTCGTAATTCGTTCAACATCAACCATCTAAACATTAATAGATAATCAAATGAAAGAAATAGTTCAATAACATAATCGTATAATTGCCAAAATGGCATCCATACATAGTCTGAATAAAATAAGAAAGAAACGCTAGTGGAACATGCTCCATTAGCTCAACTCCTAAACTAAGCTAGAACATAAACAGTAGCATCCTCGAAATCATGAGGACCTACCAAAAACCGGATGAATGTTGGACGTCCGGATAACTGCAGCGATGATCCTGTAGCTCTGCCGTCCACCTGTGCCGGCACCTAAAATAGTAGAGTTTGTATAGGGTTAGTACACACTTGTACTAAGTATGGGTATATGCAAGCACACACCAAGGACATGCATGAGAAAGAATAGCTCTTTCCTAACAACATGATTTTTGGAAGTCAAGTCAGTGGCCTTGCCAAATTGAGATTAGGAAAGTTTCCAAATTTGGATTAGGAAAGTAAGTGAGCTTTCCAAATTTGGATTAGGAAAGTGATACCATGAGAATAACATACATCATCATACTTTTCACATTTGCACACCGCACATAACATTTACACATAGCACATATCATATAGCATACAGTACATTTTACATGTAGCACATAACTTCTTTCATATCATTTATTCATATGCCATGAGACCTTGGAATCATGGACTTGACATTAAGACATCCCAGAAATGAGGGCTCAACATATGGGACCTCAAATAGGGAATCTTCATTAGCAAACACAGAGTCTGATTCATTCATTCATACGTACTTCATTTCATTTCGTTCATAGTCCAGTGTAACCACCGGTTATACCTAGGATGTAGTTTAAGACTTTCATTAGGTTCGTTGTGCAATGACCAAGAATGACCTAATTTATTACTTGAATCTAACTCACCTTTTGATTATCCTATCCTAACACCTTTGGTATTATTCATTTCATTGTGTGCATCATTTGAGGCTGGCCTCATTCATTCATTGGGAACTTTAACTTTAACCGACATAGATCATGTGAGCATCATGAAATCCAGTGTCTCCCCCACACCGAAAAGAGGTGGATTCACCGGCCAAAGTGATCACATAACATGCTAGCGTACATGGCAATTTAACCCCGCCAAGATCTTGAATTTGATCTAAGTAGGTGGCATTATTCTTGGATGATTTGTTCACGTATGACTTATGTATCAAACGGAAGTTTGGGCAAGGAATCCCAAGTCTTGAATCAATTGAATGTCATTTACATTATTAATTGATTTTATTCTAATAATCATAACATTTTAACTCTAAGTCAAATCACAATGTTTACATGAAGGTGTTAGATAGAATATATAATTACTTAATTATGTTGGGGTTATTGTGTAATTACTTATAGTCTACAACTATATATATTGTAAAGACTCTAATTATTGGTTATATAATTCATAATAATAATATTCTATCATGGTATCAGAGCAAGGGTTTATTTCTCCCAAACCCTAGCCGCCGCCCCTAGTCGTCTTCCTTCAACGATTATCTCACCATGGTGAAGACCACAGATCCACTAGATGAACTCCCCACGGGGTTGAAGCTTTTTATAAAAAATCTCCATTCTCTTACTCCGGAAAAATTAAATGATTCAAATTTTCCATCTTGGTTCACTACCGCGTCTGCAAATCTTTCCGCTCATCGACTCATGACGTATGTTGATGGAACCATGGATGTTCCACCCGCCACAATCACCGTCAAAACCGATAGAGAGGAGGCAGCAGCGGCAGCCACCGCTGTCACACTCAACCCGGACCATGAAAAATGGTCCGTTGTTGATGCCCAATTACGGGCGTGTCTTCTAGCAATTATCAGCCCGTCGGTTCAAAATCATCTCCATGGACTCACTTCCGCCGCAGCCATTTGGAATCATCTTCAACTTCGGTATAACTCACTATCTCGCACTCATATATTTCAATTAAAGGAACAACTTCATGGTATTCAGAAGGGTAGTGACTCTATGCAAAAGTATCTTGACTCTGTTGTTACGATTGTCGCTGCTCTGAATCGTGCCAAATCTGGAATTCCAGATCAAGACGTGATCTTATGTGTTCTTCGTGGTCTGTCGTCCGAATATGCGTCTATTAAACAAAATATCAGGACGAATATTGCACATGTAACGTTTGCTGAAGTGTCATCTTGGTTACTCACCGAAGAATTGAACGTACAGATGGAACAAAAATTGAAGGTTAGGGAAGCCGGAGGATTAGCCGAACCACACACTGCCCTCTATGCTCAATCCTGGCAGTCAGCCGGCCACAGAGGCGGTCGTGGACGAGGCTTCCATCGCGGTAGAGGCGGAACTCCTGGTCGTGGCAGCTATGCAGGTGGTCGCGGGGGTCTGTCGACAGTCCTCAACAGCGAGGTGGCTTTCCGGCGGTCGGGGGGTCTGCTGGTCGTGGCAGTGGACCTCCTCGCAGCTCCATCATCTGCCAAATTTGTGGCAAATACAATCATGCTGCGTGGGACTGCTGGCATAGGTTTGATAACACTTATTCTGGACCGTCTACGTCGTCACCTCAAGCGTTTTATGCTGCAAACTCTGCTGAATCAAATGGTAACTGGTTCTTAGACACAGGTGCTAATGCCCATGTAACGCCGGATCTGTCTCGTCTCTACTCCTATACTCCATACTCTGGCAATGAAAGTGTTACTAGTGCAGGTGGCCATCCTCTCCCTATTGCTCATGTGGGCTCAGGTAAAATACCTACCTCTTCTGGCATTTTTCACCTTGGTAACCTTCTTCATGTACCATCTCTTAAATCTCATCTTCTATCCGTTTATCGGTTCACCAAAGATAATAATTGTACCCTACTCTTTAACTCCAATGAATTTCAGATTCTGGACAACACCACCCACCGAGTGAGGTACAGAGGCCACTGTGAGCACGGGCTTTACATGCTACCTTCCAATTATCAAGTGTCTGCGTCTATCGAGTCGTCTCCAACAGCTTGCTCTGCCATTCTCACTCCTCAAGATTGGCATGGTCGCTTGGGGCATCCCTCTGTCGAAGTCAATAAACATTTACTTTCTTGTTTTGGTTTCAATAAAGTGTCCAATGTAACGTCCTGTGAGTCATGTTCTGTGTCCAAGTCACACAAACTACCATTTTCTTTATCATATAATGCAGCACTATTTCCTTTTCAACTTATTCATTCTGATGTTTGGGGCCCTACAGCGGTCCCATCTTTTGGTGGTTTTCGATATTACATTAGCTTTATTGATGATTTTACCAAATTTTCCTGGTTGTATCCCTTAAAACAAAAATCTGAGGCGTTTGGAGCTTTCAAAAGTTTTCAGTTCATGGTTCAGAATCAGTTTGGCACTACCATCAAATTGTTCCGAACTGACAATGGCCGTGAATATGTAAACAATCAGTTTGCACACTTTCTCCAGCGTCTTGGCATCCTCCACCAAAAAACGTGTCCTTATACCCCTGAACAGAACGGGGTGGCGGAACGCAAGCATCGTCACCTCATCGAAACTGTCATTACTCTTCTCCACACAGCTCGCTTACCTGTAACTTTCTGGGTTGAGGCGCTTGCCACAGCAAACTTTTTGATTAATCGTCTTCCAAAGAAATCTCTTGGTCATATCTCTCCACATGAAAAATTATACCACATTGCTCCAGATTACTCCATTCTCCGTGTTTTCGGGTGTCTTGCCTATCCCCATTTGCGTCATGAGGTGAATCATAAGTTACAACCTCGATCGAAACCGTGTGTCTTTGTTGGCTATGAACCCCTTACCAAAGGTTATCGATGTTTTGAACCCACCACTCAGCGTATATATGTAACCCGTCATGTTAAGTTCCATGAAACCGAGTTTCCCTACCACAAGTCTTTATCCCAGCAGTCCCCGTCCTCACCGTCCTACTTTGGAGTTCTTCCTCTTTTTCCTACACAGCCCTCGGCAGCAACTCGCCATGCTCACACGCCTCAGTCCTCACCTATGCCGCCAGCCATCACATTCGACCAATCCTCGACACCCGCCACTTCTACTCAGCTAACAACGCACACACCACACCCAAACATTACACCAATACCGTTCCCGTCGACACAACCGTCGTTAACACCAACCAGCCCTACAGCTATACCAGAAACAGCACCCACTCAAATCCCAGCTCCTCATCATCCCATGACTACCCGTGCCAAGAGTGGCATCTTCAAACCAAAAACTTACTCCTCTACCATTCCCTATGATGCCCAGCCACTCACTGAGCCCACAACATACAAACAGGCTGCTCAAAATAAACACTGGTGCACTGCTATGGATGCTGAGTTTGAGGCGTTACAGAGACAAAATACTTGGGTGTTAGTTCCTCCTCCTTCGAACCGTTTTCCCATTGGCTGTAAGTGGATTTATCGCATCAAACGCAACTCAGATGGCACTGTGGCTAGATACAAAGCTCGCCTGGTTGCAAAGGGATATGATCAAGCTTATGGGCTGGACTACTCCGAAACATTCAGTCCAGTGGTTAAACAACAGACAATCCGCCTTGTACTGTCTCTAGCCATGCATCATCAGTGGCAACTCCATCAGCTGGATGTTTCTAACGCCTTTTTACATGGTGAACTAGAGGAGGAAATCTACATGCAGCAACCTCCTGGATATATTGATCAACGGTACCCTACTCATGTCTGTAAGTTGGTAAAATCTCTCTATGGCTTAAAGCAAGCTCCACGTGCATGGTACCTACGTCTCTCATCCTTTCTTGCGGCACAGGGCTTCACTACCACTACTAATGACACAAGTCTTTTTGTCAAACATTCAGCCACAGGAATTCTCATACTACTCCTCTATGTTGATGATATTGTTGTCACTGGTTCCTCCCCTACCCTCGTTCATGATTTTATAAACTGTATGCACCATGAATTTCAGATGAAGGATCTTGGCTCTCTCAAATACTTTCTCGGGTTGGAAGTTGACCGCACCAGTGATCAGCTTCTCTTACACCAGACCAAATATGCAGGGGAACTAATCCATCGAGCAGGAGTGGACTCATGCACCACTGCACCTACACCAATCAGCCCCAGCCAGTCGACTAACGGTGCAGACGTGCCGTTCCACAACCCACATTTGTTTCGCAGTTTGGTCGGCGGCCTGCAATATTTAACTGTTACCCGTCCAGATATCCAGTTTGCAGTCAACTACGTGGCTCAGAAAATGCACAGTCCGACGGAACAAGACTTTCACACTCTCAAACGCATTCTTCGGTACGTCAAAGGAACAATTTCGTGTGGTCTTACTTTTTCCAGAGGAGACCTTCGTCTTCGCGGCTACTCCGATTCTGACTGGGCTAATGATCCGTCGGACAGCCGCTCAACAACAGGTTATCTCATCTTCTTTGGACCAAATTTGATCTCCTGGAACACACAAAAACAGGGACGGGTATCAAAATCCTCCACGGAGGCTGAATATCGCGCTCTATCGGCTGCAGCCTCGGAAGTCATGTGGCTCACCTACCTTCTAGCCGATCTCCATGTTTCAACACCGTCGCCAAGCTTGTATTGCGACAACAAATCTGCGATCTGTCTGACAAAGAATCCTGTCTTCCACAAGCGCATGAAGCACGTGGGCAAGGACTGTCATTTTGTGCGTGAACAGGTAATTGATGGAGCCATGACAGCTGAGTATGTTTCAACCGAGGACCAGCTAGCAGATTTTCTCACAAAACCGTTACCATCTCAGCGTTTTCAGTATCTTCTCTCCAAGCTTCCTCTTACTTCCGCCAAGACTCAGCTTGAGGGGGGATGTTAGATAGAATATATAATTACTTAATTATGTTGGGGTTATTGTGTAATTACTTATAGTCTACAACTATATATATTGTACAAGACTCTAATTATTGGTTATATAATTCATAATAATAATATTCTATCAGAAGGGTTACTTGTCTATTTAAAACTTTCCTTGCATTGGCCGATGGGTTGTGGGTTCAAGCCCCCACAACCCATTTTCGTTTTTCTTTTATTAGTTTGGCCTATAGGAGACTTTGGGACCCGAGGTCGAGTCCCCTCAGCCACACTACAATTCTCCTTTATTTTCCTTTCCCTTCCATTCGCTTAAGGCTGAGAGGTTGTGGGTTCGAACCCCCACAACCTCTTTATTTTATTCTCCTTTTTGAAAGTTGACTTATTTGAGTTGACTATGAGGTTGAGGGGTCGAATCCCCACAGCCTCATTTCATTTTTATTTTTTTTATTTTTACTCCTCTCATCCGCATAAAGGTCGTGGGTTCGAATCCCATGCCTCTCAAATTTTTTCTTTATTTTTCCTTTTACTTGGTTTCTAACCGAGAGGGTGTGGGTTCCAATCCCACCCCTCTCATTTCTTGTTTTCTTTTTCTTCACTCTTATTTCCCAGCCAACATAGGTTCGAATCCCCCTCACCACACGAATTTCTTCTTCTTTAATTAAACCATTTTTTTTTATTTTTAAAGGGGTGAGGTCTCGGGTTAGACCCTCAATGACCTCACCTTATTTTCCTTATTTTTCTTGGCATTTGAAACATCTTAGTTTGGCAGAGACATATTAATAAAATGCTGGAAATTCAAAGTAATCTTCTTTACTCATTTTTTTTATCTCCATTTGTTAGTAGATTCATAAGACAATACATTGTACGTTTGGTACGTCCGTTAATAAAAATTTTCACGAACTCTTAACCAAAATGTTTACTCCTCAATTCAGCCACACTTCATGTCACAGGAACATCACATTCTACATCAATTAGTGTACATAAAACAACCAACAAAACATCAACAAAATCCAGCCCCTAGGCCGAGACTCAAACATGCCAAACACATTTTGTTTCTTTCTTAATTCGAACACACACACACATGGTTGTCTTTTCATGAATTAACGTACATCCAATACATTAATATTCAGCACAAACATCACATAATCCTAATTCTACCAGCATTCATACCAACCTACATTCGTTGGGAGCTAATGACAGGGACATGCAACAGGGGAATCAACCTTAGTTTTTGAGCCGAATATACTGAGTCCTAGGGGTCTCTTGGGAAAGGGACCAAGAGTAATAAAACCCATACCTTTGTTTTCTTGTTAGATGTTCAAAATTCTGCCCAAGAACTCCTCCACAAATCAGTCCACACACCCAAAGTCACACCTCACCCGACTAGCGTAGTAGTTCTGCTTAACGTTACCGGATTGTTTTCTCTTTGAGTTTCTATCTTTCAAGTTCTTGATGAATTTTTGCCTTTACATTATTTTGCTTTTGCTTATTGTTTTCTCACGTTTTCAGCCAAGAAAAGAGAGTGAAAGAGAGAAAGAAATCGTGCAAAGAGAGTGGGGAAAAGGGAGATAGAATTCTAGTAGAAGTAGGACTTTGTGGGTTTGAATTAGTCAATTTATTAATTAATAAAAAATAATAAAAATCTGATTTATTTTTCCTAAATCAGATATTACTAATTATTTATTAAAACTAAATTAACACATTAGAATAAAAGAAAGTTAAATCTTGCTCTTAGTGGGGTTCGAACCCGGGTGACCCCATTTTGCGAAAATGGGTCACTTCGGGTTGCCCCACCCGAATTTCTTTATTTTTTTAACTTAATTAATTAAATAATTAATTTCTCAGGGTAATTACAATATTACCCTTGGCCTGGAAAAGACCATTTTACCCTTGGTCCCTCAAAACTTAAAATTTCTTCTTTTGAGTCCGGTAAAAACTCTTTCGATTAAATCTTCGTTTTCGTGAGCCTCACATGGTTGGTTCCAACCTTTCCAAGCTCAATTAACTCCCCAAGTTAGTTGGCTTGGTCGTAGTAAGGGTTCTGAGGTCTGGTTCTACGCATATCAATACGTGTGGACCTTGGTCTAATCACAAGCATTCTTGAAAAACCTAAGTCTTGATCCTATTCATTTTTAGGGTTGTTACAGGTTAAATATTGGAATCTTAAATTTACTATTAGATCATTAGGTTAAATATCCTTAGGATAAATGTCTCAATAAACCACATTACCTAGTGTCTTGTTCATGGTTGTGAAGCGTTCCACAATTATGGACGATAGGCTATGTGATGATTAGGAAACTTCTCTTTTCTTGATACTCCCATGTCGTGCCTTTAGAGATTTGACACTATGTGTCTTTTAGCATCTAATACCTTTCTTGTGTATATAGGCGATGAACACAAGAAGGACAGCCGATAGAAGGGTAGGGAAGAGATTGCGAATGCGGGAGTTACTCCACAAGGTAACCGAAATGCTCCTGAAGTGCAAGCTGCTGCAAATGATCCATGACGGATGGTGAGGTCAGAGCAGCCCTATTTCAAATGGCCCAAGCCATCACCACCCAAGATCAAGACATCACGGCTCAAGCTAACAGAGAGGTTGCACCATGAGAAAACCAGCATTTTAGTAATGATAGAGGTTCTAATCCCGAACCTCAAGAGGGGAGAAATGTTGATCCACCAAGAGAAAGACCAACTTGTGGTAAGTGTGGTAAGAGGCATGGGGGCGAATGTCTTGTTGGAACTAATAGTTTCTATGGGTGTGGCAAAGGTGGACATATGGTGAAAGATTGTCCTAATGTGACAAGTCAAGGTAAGGGTAATAGTCAAGATCAACGAAACCTTCCTAATTATGAAGATCGAAAAAGGAACCATTTCTATGCACTGAAGGCTAGGGGTGAACAAGAAAGCTCTCCCGACGTTGTGATAGGTATGTTGTAAGTGTTGGGAATACAATTTTCCAAGAAGAAATATGAATGAGAATCAAAGCTACTTCATAAATCTTCTTTGCCAAATCAACGGTGTAGCTTGGTCAATCTAAGCATTGAATTGTTCTTATAGGCTAATCAAAGGTTAATAGTTGGCTTGCTTAAAATGATGTGATTACTATAGGATATATAAGAAGTGAATTGACTTGGCTAGTAAAAATAATCAAAGAATGGGCATAGCCAATAAAGATTGACTTATAAAGACTTCATGCTCAATTTAACAAGAATGAACAAAATTAACTTGTCTACTAATTAGGTGCATGTTTTGGTAAAAGATAGTACCAACTAGAGTTTTAAGAAGATGTTTTAATACTCTATTCTTGCACTTATGTGAAACTTTTATGCATATGTTTTTCTTGACATTTTACTGTTTTGTTATTATCTTGAGAAGATTGATAGCATGGTAACTCTTTGATGCATTTAGAGCTTATGATAAGATTGAGAAGGAAATTCCTCACTATGTGTTATGAATATGTAGCTCTTATATGCTAATGCATCTTGAATTGAGTGCTAAGTGTAATAATATGTTATGTGTTGTTTGTGCTTCTAGTATTGAGTCTTTTCCTATCCTCCAAATTAATTTAGTGTCACTCAGGGACAAATGTTCCTAAGGGCGGGATAATTAACATTCTAGAAAAATGTACTTGTCTACTAAAGAGCCTATTAGGTTTTAAGAATATGTATAGGGGTACATAGGCATCCCATTGTCCAATATTTAGTAATATTGGGCATGTTGAAGAATATTTGCTTAAGGGTAACTCTTTGATGCATTTAGAACTTATGATAAGATTGAGAAGGAAATTCCTCACTATGTGTTATGAATATGTAGCTCTTATATGCTACTGCATCTTGAATTGAGTGCTAAGTGTAATAATATGTTATGTGTTGTTTGTGCTTCTAGTATTGAGTCTTTTCCTATCCTCCAAATTAATTTAGTGTCACTCAGGGACGAATGTTCCTAAGGGCGGGATAATGTAACATTCTAGAAAAATGTACTTGTCTACTGAAGAGCCTATTAGGTTTTAAGAATATGTATAGGGGTACATAGACATCCCATTGTCCAATATTTAGTAATATTGGGCATGTTGAAGAATATTTGCTTAAGGGTAACTCTTTGATGCATTTAGAGCTTATGATAAGATTGAGAAGGAAATTCCTCACTATGTGTTATGAATATGTAGCTCTTATATGCTACTGCATCTTGAATTGAGTGCTAAGTGCAATAATATGTTATGTGTTGTTTGTGCTTCTAGTATTGAGTCTTTTCCTATCCTCCAAATTAATTTAGTGTAAATCGGGGATGAATGTTCCTAAGGGCGGGATAATGTAATATTCCAGAAAAATGTACTTGTCTACAGAAAAGCCTATTAGGTTTTAAGAATATGTATAGGGGTACATAGGCATCCCATTGTCCAATATTTAGTAATATTGGCCATGTTGAAGAATATTTGCTTAAGGGTGTTAGCCAATTTTTGTATGTATTCACAAGTAACTTATAACTTAAAAATACACTTTGATGTTCAAATAGTCCAATCCAAGATTGTTAAGGAATTGTACCTACAATGAAGACCCTAAGCTAAAATAATCTCTTCAATTCTTAGCTTCATCGCTTACTCACATTAGTACTAGGCATCCAAGTGTCAAGCCTAGGTACCATAGCACATGACCATTTAAAATGATCATGTATATTAAGCAGTGCCTAAGGACATAGTGAGGATCCTTGGACAAGAAGTGAACTTTCCAGAGTGCATGGTTAGGAAAGTGCGCAGCATCACATGTGCTACCAACGGCCAAGAAACAAGCCCAACCGAATTTGATTAAGGCTGATAGGGGAGAGCCGCGTCGGGTCAATACAGGTGGGGCCGAGCCTCCTAACTCATTGTAGGTCCTAAATAACGTCCCTAAATAACTAAATAACATAGGACTAACTAAAATTAACTAACTAGTGTGCCCAAAATCCTAAGACCTAACCGGGTACACTAACCGAATAACTAACTAAAGAAACATGCTAGTACCTAACCTAGGATTGTCCAAAGTGGTTGGTTATGGTCCTAAAGACTTAGGGGAACATTAGTAATTACCCTAGGTCCTTTAATTAATTAAATTAGAAACTTAATTAATTAATTTAAATGGTCAAATCCGAAACCCTTAAGCAAATTTTCAGAATTTGACTAGGTCAAATGTTCTCCTATTTGTAGTCGATTTAGGAGGTGCATCATGGTGATTTAAGTAGAAGGTCTTCAGGGTAATACATGGGACATCAATATATTTATATTAGGTCCGTTTTAGACCATAATTACACATCCCAAATCAGAATCAGACAAAATTCTCTTAATCTCTCAAGAACACTCTCTTTTCCAAACTCCATTGAAGAACTAGAAAAGCTTAAGGAACAGGACGAACGTTTCAAAGTATCCAACCAAGATTTCGTGGATTCTTCATTTATAAGGTATGGGTTTTCACTATTGGGATCCCTTTTCCCAAGAGGTCCTTTCAAGATATGTTTTCAAGAACTTCAAATAGTAGGATTTTTACTCTACAAAACGGATTTGTTTCCCAACCCTAGATTTATGATTTTCAATGAAAAGTAAACGTTTGCTATACTTGATTTTGCATGAATTGGTGAGTAGTTGATTCATAATGTTTGAATGTCGTGTGATATATGTTATTTCTCTATGTGATGGTTTCGAATGGGTTGTTTGTAGTGTTTCATAACGTGAAAACGTAGGGGTTAGAATTTAAGGTTTGGATGAACCCTTTAATGACCCGTTTACCTTCTCTTATGCTATGCATTGATCTTGTACATGATTTTATGAGTCGTTCTTGATTATGTCATTGAGTATTTCACTATGTATGATTATGAATATTGCATGATGAATAAGGTTCTTGGAAGCAAGAGGTAAGTCTTCTAAAATTGTGATTACTCTAAGATGTTTATGCTAGCCTATAAGTCATGATGCTATGTTATGAAAGTATGTATGATGTTGCTATGTGAATATTCTGGCTATGAACATGTAAATTGTGAGATTATGATAAGAATACGAATATGCAAGTTATGATACTCTCTTGTATGCTTTACAAAAGATGATTATGCCATGTAAATCTCACGTATGAAGGGTTACGATTGAAGGACAATTCTCATCTAATCTGAAAGAGCTCATGATAATGTTTTACAGGGATATAATCTCCTAGGACCTATGATAAGTTTTTGATAAAAGACAAATTAAAGGTTATTTTAAGAAAAGAGACTTAAGCTAAGCACCGAGGAACTAGATATGGGAAGTGTCCCTTTCCTAGCGGGAAGGTAGGTTCACAAAGATTCTCATGAGATTGAGGCTGCCATGTAATGTGGAACTATGGGTCTCTAATATATCTCCTAGTTCTTTAACTATGCTTCCGCCATAGGATACTAACTAGTGGATCCACCTAGAAAGCTACGTCATGTTCGGTTCTACTTTCGCCGGTAGGACCACCTCTTTTCGGTGTGGGGAAGACACCGGATTCCATGTTTAGCTCACATGGTATATGTAGGTTAATGCCTATGTTCTCTCATGTAAAACGAAAGACAAGTAAACGAATGTTGACTAGGGTGAAGTGATAAGTTTGCTTAGTATAGGTAGTGGTATGGGACGTAACCTAGACATTACACAAGTTCACTCTAACGAAAGTCCAAGGAGATTTTTCTTATGAATATGATAATATGAAAGATATGATGATTATGATATATGATGTTACTCTTACATGAATGTTGATCCTTATAATAAATATGTTATTTGGCTATATTGTTATGTGAATTATAACTAACTATGTTACAAGTTATATGAAGCAAAGTTTTTCTTATGGTCCCTATCTTATCTACTTGGTTGTGTGGGGTTATGGGGCATCACATGACCATTGCACTTGTAGGTTGGGGATGGGATCATTGGTAAGTGTTTTGTATGTTATGTTTATATGAATATGAAATTTTAACATGACTCCATGAGAAGATTTCCTTGATTTTGATCATGCTTGTATGTGTTATATGGTATGTGCATTGAAGATTTTTATATGACTTGGCATGTTATTATAAAGAGATAATAAATGATCCTTTTTCATTAATGTCCCTATGTGTTATGTTCATATAATCATACTTGGTACATGTGGCGTACTAACCCCATTACTTTATTTTACTATAATTGTAGGTTCCGGCCAATGAAGTTAAGCAGGTCGAGTTGAAGAAGCTTGAAACTCTTTCTCCAAGTCTTGGTAGGGCCTCACGTTCGGGTCGCTATCATCTATATTCCAGCGTTATGAAGACTTAGTCGTTTTTAGATTTCCATTTATGTTTCGGATTCTTTTGTATTAAGGCCTATATGGCATATTGATTATTATTGGCTTTGCACTCTTTAGATGGTTATATATATGTGAGACCAGTATTAGAATATCACCCTTATGCAGTATTATATGAAGTGTAACTGTATGATTGTGATGAAAGCTAAGAAGAGGTCTGTCTACGAACTTTGAGAGGTTAACGACGCCGATCTCATCCGCGATCTAGATTCTGGGTGTGACAGTTACTTTCCTTACCATACTCACTCGGTGCTAGCGTTTGTTCTCATAGAGTAATTTACATTAAAGGTTTATATAAAGGGGTTCCATATCAAGTTCATAACCCAATCACATTTACCCTACCAAAGAGGTCCTCTAAGGCTACCTTACAATTGCGACAACAAGCTCATAATGACTTTCCTAAGGATTGATATGATTCCGTTCCAACAAAACAACCTTAAGTCCATCATTCATTACAAGAAGGATACCATTAAGGTTTTTTACTTCAAGTTTCATACCATACCACTAGGTTCAAGGTTTCACATAAATGACCTTCTTAGCATCATTCAAGGTCTCACATCATTCATACATTCAAGACTAAGAGGATTTAGCATCCTAAGTCAAGATATCTCATATTCACATTCATACATGGATCAAGTAAGGGACACAAGTCAACCAATACAAAACACAACATACTTCACTTTATCACATATTACATGTCATTCTAGAAGCACATAGGAATAACCATTATCATCTTTAAGTCATCTTATACAATACTATATCATCATCAATATAACTATCATAGACTCATATAGTCAAGTAGGAACAATCATGAAGCAACTCTAACACTACACTCACTAAGACATAGTCATAGTCTAACATGATCACCGAATGTCTATAGAAGAAACACATACTTCCAAATTAATTAAAAGTAGGTAGATATGATCATTCTTCACATAAACAACTACATAAATCATCATAAATCTTCAAGTAGTGTCAACATGGCCATGATCATCATAATGCATAAAGTAACGCAGACAAGGCCACATCAATTCACATAGCACCGCCACCATAAATGGACCACACCAATAATCATTGTAATACAAAAGATATACATAATATTAAGAGAGTTAGGGAAGCATACCACCCATTCCATCTCACCACTTCAATCCAAAGCTAAATCATCCAATTCAATACCAATAGGCCCTTACCCATGCCATGAACATCAATTCAATTCAATAACCATAATACTCAATGAATCTAGGTCAATTCAATATAGATTTATCAATCTAAGATAACCTATACAACAATTGAATACAATCCTTACCACATTCAATAGCCCATAGAAAACTACATTAGAATTCATAAGCATTAAGTCAATATCAATTCAATACGCTTAATATTCCAAATATCAAAGAATATACAATACTCAATTGATCAAATTGAAACAGACTATAAACTATACAATCATAATCTATAAATGAATCAAAAGCCCATAACAATCTACACATTAATTCATTAATATCAAAGCATGATCACATAACCCATGTTTTAGTCAAATTGATATATTTGAGAAGGTAAAGTGTTAAAGGAGAATTTCATTGGAAAACATCAATTATACATCAATAATTTCATATCTTATTGTTTGAAAACATTTCATGCAGCAACCCAATACTTAGAGTAGAAATTAGACTTTTTCATCTTTTTTCATCTTTGAAATTGACTCTAAGGTGATAGAAAGCCTTAGATGAAGAACTCTCATAACTTATTAGAAGAATCTAATGATAAGTGAAGAAGAAACTCCATTGAACATCCAACTTCAAACTCTATCTTCACCTTGAGCTCTCATGGAGGTTTTTGAAGAAACTTTGGGAGGGAATTGGTTTTGATCTAGGTGCTAGGGTCTAAATGAGAGTTTTATGACTTATATACTCTTAAAATACCCATTAACACCTAAATAACCATCCTCCAATTTTATAAGACTTGGGGTGAATTTTCCAATACCCCCAAGCCTTAACAGAAAAATTGCAGATTTTTCAGCACTATCGACGCCCCAGCATCGACGGTCTGTGGGTAAGACCACGCCCCGTTGATGGGCGTCTCGTGGTTTTGTTCAGAGGTCCAAAACCTTCAGACTTGCAGGCTCCATCGACCCCCCAAGTTGAAAAGTCTTCGTTCCATTGACTGGTCGTCGTTTGGGTCGTCGTTTGGCACTGCATGCAAGCTGCCATGCAACTTCAAGTCTTCAGTTGGGGCCTCCTCTAGGGCCCTTTGTGCGTCCTAGGTAGAGTTATACCCGGACGTTAAACCTCTAAGCACGTACGTATAGGTATGAGGAACATCTCCAAACAAGTTTAACATCAAACAAGTCAAGTAACATGCTAAAACACATCAAAACTCACAAGGAAGTCAAATAGCTATCTTTTGAACGTTACCGGACGTTCTTGGATGTTTGACCTCCAAGCCTCACCAAACTCAACATGCTGACTCTAAACACTATTTTCAACAATATATGGACCTCATAAAGTCATTACACACACATAATCACATAAAAACTCACACCCACAAAGCATACCCCAGATGCGACAGGCATCGTCGTCCTCTCAAAAGACTCATACAATCCCTTAGCATTCGTCATAACATGTGATCAGTAAAATTGCGCAAAAATTTAAAACCTTTACATTCTATTTGAAGTTTACTTAGACTTCATACTTAACATTCATAATGACATACGATATTCTAAAAACTTGTGTCACATATATTAAAACCATCTAAGAGTATAAATATGGACTTAGCCAATAAATAATAATTATGCCATATAGTCCATAATACAAAAGAATCCAAAGAACATAATGGAATTAGCGTATTCTTAAAAACTACTAAAAATTTGCATACGCTAGAATGTTGAAAAAATAGCATCCCCGAACATGAGGACCTACCAGGACATGGAGAAAGAGTTCCAAGCTTCTTCAAATCGACTTCCTTAAACTTCAATGACCGAAACCTACAGTTGTAGTAATATAAAGTAATAGGGTTAGTATGCCACATGTACTAAGTATGGGTATATGCACATAACACTTAAGGACATGCATGAAAAAGGATCATTTATCGTCTCTTTAGAAAAGTATGCTAAGTCATGAGAATGTCTTCAATGCACATACCATAGAACATGTACAAGTTAAGGATTCCACCAACATAAAGCATAATCATAATTAAAGACATATTATCATAGAGTCATCTTAAGATTTCATATTCATTAGTTCATATAAACATAACATACAAAACACTTACCAATGATCCCATCCCCAACCTACAAGTGCAATGGTCATGTGAAGCCCCATAACCCCACACAACCAAGTAGATAAAATAGGAGACCATAAGTAAAGCTTTGCTTCATATAACTTGTAACATAAGTAGTCATCACTTCATTTAACAATATAACCCAATAACATATTCATCACAATGACCAACATCATATAAGAGAAACATCATGTATCATAAGCATCATGCCTTTCATGTTATCACATTACATAAGAACAATCTCCTAGGATTTCCCTTAGAGTCAACTTGTGTAGTGTCTAGGTAGAGTCCCATACCCCTACCTATACTAAGTAGACTCTTCAGGTCACCCTAGTCAATGTTCATTTACTTGTCTTTCATTTTACATGAGGGAACGTACACCTTAACCGATATAGACTATGTGAGCTAAACATGGAATCCGGTGTCATAAAATCCCACACCGAAAGAAGGTGGTCTACCGGCCAAAGTAGAACCTAACATGACATAGCTTTCTAGGTTGATCACTCGCCAGTATCCTATGGTAGAAACATAGTTCAAGAACTAGGAGATGTATTAGAGACCCATAGTTCCACATTACATGGAAGCCTCTATCTCATGAGAGTCATTGTGAACCTACCTTCCAACTGCGGAAGGGACACCTCTCGTATCTAGTTCATCGGTGCTTAGCTTAAGTCCCTTTCTTGAATAACCTTTAAATTTTCTTTTATCATAAACTTATCATAGGTCATAGGAGATGAACTCCTTGTATAAACATGATCATGAGCTCTTTAGGATTGAATAAGAATTTCCTTTCATCGTAACCCTCGTGTGTGAGATTAACATAGCATAATCATCTTGTGTAAAACATACAAGAGAATATTATAACTTGCATTATCTTATTCTTATCATGATCTCACAAGTAACAGGTTCATATCCCAACATATACACATAGCAACATCATACATACTTCCATAACATAGCATGATGATTTATAGGATAACATAAACATTGTAGAGAAATCACTACTTTAGAAGACGTACTCTGGCTTCCAAGAACCTTATTCAAGAACTTATTTTAAACTTACAACATTCATAACCATAACATAGTGAAATACTCAATAGCATAATCGAGAACAACTCTTCAAATCATAGCAAGATCAATGCATAATATAGGATAAGGGAAAGGGTCATTTAAGAGTTCATTCTAGTCTTAGTTCCAATCTCAATGTTTTCATATTATCGAGTAGTAGAACAACCATTCGAAACCATCATCTAGATAAGAACATGCTTTACAAGAAATTCAAACATAACTAACCACATACTAATCAATTCATGTGAAATCGGCCATAGAAAACACTTACTGTTCATTGAAAATCATAAACGTAGAGTTAGGAAGAAAATTAGTTTTGTAGAGTAAAAACCTTAGAATTTTAATTTCTTGAAAACTTATCTTTGAAAGGACCTCTTGGGGAAAGAAATCCCAAGAGTGAAAAACCCATACCTTATAGATGAAAAATCCACGAATGTTTGGATGAAAACCTTGAAGTTTCATCTTCTTCCTTAAGCAATTCTTGTTCTTCAATGGGGTTTAGAAAAGAGAGTGTTCTTGAGAGAGATAGAGAAAACTTGTTTGATCTGATTTGGAACGTGTAAAAGTGGTCTAAAATTGACCTAATATACATATATAGTTGTCCTATAAATTACCCAAAAGACCCTACACTTAAATGGGTCTTTTTATGAAGTTAGATTACCAAAAATACGACTTTAACGATCCGGGGAAGTGGCTGCGCGTTGCGGGGCCAATTCCCATTATTTTTCTGAATTTTTGGGTTTAGGCAGTGATGTGGCGAGCCTGCCCTCACATTTTGAGTCATAACACTTTGTGAGGAACGCGCGTCGCGACCTATTCCTCCGATTCTGCCTGTTCACAGGCTGCTAGGCAGCCGGTCCACCCATATTTGGGTCCTACCCAAGGACCATTCGGGTGGTCCTTGGGGTGTTGTTACCGAAAGTTTGGACCCTCTGTACTACATAATACATATCAAAGGTCTCTTTACAAGTTTTGGACTTCATTTGACACTTCTAAACCTTCACCAAACATAGCGACGCCAACTAGTTCAAATTAGCTAGTTTCCAGACGTCAGGGTCTTTCTTTGTCGTTTTGGCTCTAACCTTTTCCAAATGAGTTTATTACCTTAATATAGGTCTGTAAAAATAATTTTAAACATTATTAAATAGATTAAGATCTAGTCTAAGTCATGGCATTTCTGGAGTGTTACATTATCCCCTCTTAGGAACATTCATCCCCGAATGACACTAAAATCTTTTGGAGGGCAGGAATAGACTCAATACTAGCAGTCCAACCAATCAACAACATAAAATCATAATGAGTCACAGCTCATAGGAGTATATCACAATTCCACACAACACATACCATAACATTACACATAGCACTCAATTCATGATGCACAACATATAAGAGCTCTATATTCATAAAACATAGTGAGGAATTTCTTCTCAACCTTATCATAAGCTAAAAAATACATGAAAGAGTTACCATGCTATCGTTATTCTTAAGACAATACCAAAACAACAAAATCTCAAGAAGACACATGTATACATATTTTACATCAGTGCAAGAATAGAGTATGGAAGTTTTCTCTTAACTCAAATTGGTATGACTTTAACCATAACATGCACCTATTTAGAAAACAAGTCAATTTCACGATTATTCATTAATTTCTTTACTAATAGGAATGTCTTACCTTAAGGAGTAAAAGGATGAGGGTAGCAGGACTTCATGTCGACTTCAGCCTCCCATGTTGCACCCTCAACAAGATGGTTCTTCCATAGAACTTTTACAGAGGCAACCTCCTTATTTCTCAACTTCTTGACTCGGCGATCTAGAATCTCAACCGAAACCTATTTATAGGAGAGATTCTCATCCACCCCTAAACCTTCAATAGGCATAATATACACCGGGTCACCTATGCATTTCTTGAGCAAAGAAATATGAAATACCGGATGAACCGAAGCTAGTTCATTAGGTAGTTTCAGTTCATAAGCAACCTTTCCAACCCATTGTAAAACCTCATAAGGACCAATATACCGGGGACTTAACTTCCCCTTTATACCGAATCTTATCACCCCTTTCATAGGTGAAATCTTCAAGCAGATATGATCACCTATTTCAAACTTAAGATCTTTTTTTCTATTGTGGCATAAGACTTTTGCCGACTATAGGTTGTCTTCAATCCATCTCTTATGATTCGAACCTTCTCTATAGCCTCATACAATATCTCTGGACCAAGGATTTAGGACTCACCAACCTTAAACCATCCAACCGGAGATGTACACCTTCTACCATAAAGATATTCAAAAGGTGCCATGGAGATGCTCGAATGATAGCTATTGTTGTAAAAGAACTCAATCAAAGGTAAGTGATCATCCCAAATTCCCTTGAAATCAATGACACATGCTCTTAACTTGTCCTCAAGGGTCTAAATAGTACGTTACGTTTGACCATACGTATGAGGATGAAAAGCGGTGCTAAGTTTCACTTGAGTACCTAAACCCTTAAGAAAAGCTTTCCAAAAACGAGAAGTGAATTGGGCACCTCTATCCAAAATGATGGACAAAGGAATCCCATGAAGACTCAGAATATCATTAATGTAGATTCTTGCATAATTTTCGGCAGTATATGTAGACTGAACACGAATAAAATGGGCAGATTTGGTCAACCTATCCACAATAACCCATATTGAATCATTCTGCCTCTGGGTTCGAGGCAACCCAACAACAAAATCCATATTGATGGCTTCCCACTTCCAAGTAGTAACATCCATGATTTGGGTTAAACCACCCAATTTAAGATGCTCAGCTTTAACTTGTTGGCAGTTTGGACACTTAGCAACAAACTCTGTTATGTCCCTCTTTAAACCATCCCACCCATAGACCTCTCTAAGGTCATGATACGTTTTGGTGGCACACGGATGTATAGAATAGCAAGAACCATGGGCTTCTTCTAGAATTCTATTTCTCAAATCCTCAATATATGTTACACATAATCTCCCTTGGTACCTAAGAACACCATCCCCCCGGGAGAATGACTCATTTGAGCTTACCAAGTACCAATTCCTTCAACTCTATGAACAGTGGATCAAGATGCTGTTTAGATTTCACATCAACCACTAATTATGAGTCGGAGTTATGATGGACCATAAAACCATCATTTGGAGAATCTTGTAAACGCACACCTAATCGAGCCAACCTATGAACATCTTTCACAAGTTCCTTTTTCTCTTCTTCCACATGAGACACACTAGCCATAGTCATACGACTCAAAGAATCCACAACCACATTGGCCTTGCCAAGGTGGTAAAGAAACTCATGTCATAATTCTTCAACAATTCTAACCATCTTCTCTGTCGGAGATTCAACTCCCTTTGTGTAAACACATATTGAAGACTTTTATGGTCAGTAAATACATCGACATGCACACCATACAAAAAATGTCTCCGTATTTTCAAGGAAAAAAACTACAGTAGCTAACTCAAGATCATGAGTTGGATAATTCTTCTCATGAACTTTGAGTTGCCTAGAAGCATAAGCTATCACCTTACAATGCTGCATGAGGACACATCCCAAGCCCACTCTGGAAGAATCACAATGCACTATAAATCCTTCATTGCCCTCCAGTAAGGTCAACACCGGAGCGGAGATAAGCTTATCTTTCAACTCTTGAAAAACTTTCTCATAAGCTTCCGACCATTCAAACTTCACCTTCTTTTGGGTCAAAGATGTCAAAGGAAAAGGAATGGACGAAAATCCATCAAGAAACCTTCTATAATAGCCGGCTACACCCAAGAAACTCCTTATTTCTATGGGAATCAAGGGTCTAGGCCAATTTTTGACCGCATCCGTCTTCTTTGGATCAATCTCTACACCATAACCAGATATAATATGGCCAAGGAAAGCAACTGACCTCAACCAAAATTCACTCTTTCTAAATTTTGCATAAAGTTGGTTGTCCTTGAGGACTTGCAAGGCTTACCTCAGGTGACTCTCATGCTCATCTTCATTCTTGGAGTATATCAAAATATCATCAATGAACACAATCATAAATGAGTCGAGGTAATCTGGGAAAACTCTATTCATTAGGTCCATAAATGCCGCCAGGGCATTTGTTAACCCAAAAGACATATCTGGAAATTCATAGTGACCATATCTAGTACGGAAAGTTGTTTTGGGAACATATTCACCTCTTACCCTTAGTTGGTGATAGCCAGACCTTAAGTCAATCTCTGAAAAGTGGCTAGCATCTTGGAGTTGATCAAAGATATCATCAATCCGAGGGAGAGGATACTTGTTCTCTATGGTGACCTTATTGAGTTGGCGATAATCAATGCATATTCTAAGAGACCCATACTTCTTCTTAACAAACAAGACCAGAGCACCCTATGGAGAGATACTAGGCTGAATAAAACCCTTGTCTAGTAAATCTTTAATTTGGAGCTTCAACTCTTTCAATTCAACCGGAGCCATCCTATATGGAGGAATTGAAATGGGATTCGTATCTGGTAATAAATCAATGCCAAAGTTATCCGATAATAAATCAATGCCAAAGTCAATTTCTCGTTTGGGAGGAACTCCTGGAAGGTCATAGGAAAAATCTCAGAGAATACCCTCACTACAAGGACTGAGTCAATAGAAGGAGTTTCACATTCTAGGTCCTTAACCTTTACTATATGATATAGACAACCCTTGGCTATCATCTTATATTACTTCAAGAAAGAACTGATTTGACCCCTTTGCATAGAATTTCCCCCCTTCCACTCTAAAATAGGTTCATTAGGGAATTGATACTTCACTACCCTTGTTCTACAATATATGGAAGCAAAAAAATCATGGAGACAATCCATACCCAAGATTATGTCAAAATCAAATATGTCAAGTTCTACCAAATTAGAAAAAGTAACTTTATTGGGCAGCATTAAAGGACATTTCCTATAGACTCTTTTTGCAACTATAGAGTCACCCATTGGGGTACAAAACGAAAAGGGTTCAATCAAAATATCGGGAAGTACATCAAACTTCCTAGCTACCAAAGGTGTAACAAAAGAAAGAGTAGCACCTGGATAAAGCAATGCATAACTATTAACAGAGAAAGCTTGTAACATACCCGTCACAACGTCGGGAGAGTTCTCTTGTTCACCCCTAGCCTTGAGTGCATAGAAACGGTTCCTTTTTGGAGCTTCAGAACTAGGACCGCTTGGTTGAGATTGACCATTCCCCTTGCCTTGGCTTCTCATATTAGACAGTCTTTAACCATATGTCCACATTTGCCACAACCATAGCAACTATTAATCCTAACAAGACATTCACCCACATGTTTCTTACCACACTTACCAAGAGTTGGTCTCTCTTTTGGTGGAACAACATTTCTCCCCTTTGGAGGTTTAGGATTAGAACCTCTATCATTGCGATTCATGGAGAAATTAGAAGTAACCTGATTTGAAAACCTCTTCTTGAACTTAGGGTTGTCTTGCACATCAAGCCTACTCTTAGAAGAACTACTTTCAAAAGACCATGCCTTCTTAGCTTCCCTATTCTTCTTCCTCAGAGGACTATCTTTAACATGTTGAGCATGAACGTTCAATCTATAAAGATCCATATTGTCATTAGCATGGTTGCACGACATTCTTCTTCAAGCTCTTTGGACACACCCGTTAAAAAATGACTCATCTCATCCCTATCATTCGAAACCAAAGAGGAAGCATATTTGGACAGCTTAATGAATTTCAAGGAGTATTCCTTCACATTCATACCTCCTTGACGAAGGTTGATAAACTCATCTACCTTAGCTTCCCTTTGCTCCCTTGGAAAGAATCAGTTAAGAAATGCCTTTTTGAAAATCTTCCAAATCACGGGACCACCTCCTAAATCCCTACTATCTTTCCACCTAATTGTACCATGTCTGAGCCACGTCCTTAAGTCGATAAGCAGCAAGTTCAGCCTTCTCAGTAGTACTCACCCCCATAGCAAACAAAATCTTGTAGACCTCATCAAGGAAGTCTTGGGGGTCTTCATCAACTTTTAGATCCAAAGAACATTGAAGGATTCATCCTCGTGAAATCTCTCAGATGGCTAGCCATAGTACTAGCATATTAGTTCTCTCGAGGAACAACCTCTTTGTTAGCTTGTGTCGTAATAGCCTAAGCTTGGGTATTGATGGTTTGGGCCATTTGGAACAGGGCTGACCTCACCTACCCATCTGTCATAGCCGAACGATTCACCGGATCATGTACATTTGCAGCAGCTTGCACTTGAGGAAGAACTTGATTGCCTTGGGAAGTAGCTCCCATATTCGCAGTCACTTCTCATACTCTTCTCGCGGCTTTCCTTCTTGTTTTCATCACCTATAACCACAAGAAAGGGATTATATGATAAATGACACATACTGTCAAAACTCTAAAGGCACGACATAAGATTATCAAGAAAAGAGAAGTTTCATAGTCATCACATAGCCTCTCATCCATAATTGTGGCGCGCTTCACAACCATGAACAAGATACTAGGTAATGTGGTTTAGTGAGACATTGATCCTAAGGATATTTAACCTCATGCACGGATACCAAGCTTGTCACACCCGCAGAGCACACCCCTTATGCGACCATCGTCCTCTTAGAGGACTCAAACAATCCCTTAGCATTTGTCATAACATGTGATCAGTAAAATTACGGAAAAATTTAAAACTTTTACATTCTATTTGAAGTATACTTAGACTTCATACTTAACATTCATAATGACATACGATATTCTAAAAAACTTGTCTCACATATATTAAAACCATCTAAGAGTAACAAGCTGGACTTAGCCAATAAATAATAATTATGACAAAGGCCTTCATACAAAAGAATCAAAAGAACGTAATGGAATTAGCATATTCTTAAAAACTAATAAAAATCTGCATAAGCTAGAATGTTGAAAAGATAGCATCCCCAAACATGAGGACCTACCAAGACTTGGAGAAAGAGTTTTAAGCTTCTTCAAATCGACCTCCTTAAACTTCAATAACCGGAACCTACAATTGTAGTAATATAAAGTAATGGGGTTAGTACACCACATGTACTAAGTATTGGGTATATTCACATACACTTAAAGATATGCATGAAAAAGGATCATTAATCATCTCTTTGGCAAAGTATGCTAAGTCATGAGAATGTCTTCAATGCACATACCATAGAACATGTACAAGTTATGGATTCCACAAACATAAAGCATAATAATAATCAAAGACATATTATCATATAGTCATGTTAACATTTCATATTCATTAGTTCATATAAAGATAACATAAAAACACTTACCAATGATCCCATCCCCAACCTACAAGTGCAATGGTCATGTGAAGCATCATAACCCCACACAACCAAATAGATAAGATAGGAAACCATAAGTAAAGCTTTGCTTCATATAATTTGTAACATAAGTAGTCATCACTTCATTTATAAATATTACCCAATAACATATTCATCATAATGACCAACATCATATAAGAGCAACATCATGTATCATAAGCATCATACCTTTCATGTTATCATATTACATAAGAACAATCTCCTAGGACATCCCTTAGAGTCAACTTGTGCAATGTCTAAGTAGAGTCCCATACCCCTACCTATACTAAGTAGACTCTTCAAGTCACCCTAGTCAATGTTCATTTTACTTGTATTTCATTTTACATGAGGTAACATACGCCTTAACCGACATAGACCATGTGAGATAAACATGGAATCCGGTATCATAAAATCCCACACCGAAAGAAGGTGGTCTACCGCCCAAAGTGGAACCAAACATGACATAGCTTTCTAGATGGATCCACTAACTAGTATCATATGGTTGCAACATATTTCAAGAACTAGGAGATGTAATAGAGACCCATAGTTCCACATTACATCGAAGCCTCTATCTCATGAGAGTCATTGTGAACCTACCTTCAAAATAGGGAAGGAAAAACCTCTCATATCTAGTTCATCGGTGCTTAGATTAAGTCCCTTTCTTGAATAACCTTTAAGTTGTCTACTATCATAAACTTATCATAGGTCATAGGAAATTAACTCCTTGTATAAACATGTTCATGAGCTCTTTAGGATTGGATGAGAATTTCCTTTCATCATAACCCTTTGTGTGTGAGATTAACATAGCACAATCATCTTGTGTAAAGCATACAAGAGAATATTATAACTTGCATTATATTATTATTATCATGATCTCACAAGTAACATGTCCATAGCCCAACATATACACATAGCAATATCATACATACTTCCATAACATAGAATCATGATTTATAGGCTAACATAAACATTGTAGAGTAATCACAACTTTAGAAGACTTACCTCTAGCTTCCAAGAACCTTATTCAAGAACTTACGTTCAACTTAAAACATTCATAACCATAACATAGTGAAATACTCAATAGCATAATCAAGAACAACTCTTCAAATCATATACAATATCAATTCATAATGTGGGATAAGGGAAAGGGTCATCAAAGAGTTCATTCTAGTCTAAGTTCCATTCCCAACGTTTTCACATTATTGAGTAAAAGAACAACCATACAAAACCAT
The DNA here is from genome assembly GCA_022817965.1 of Solanum lycopersicoides. NCBI lineage: Eukaryota > Viridiplantae > Streptophyta > Magnoliopsida > Solanales > Solanaceae > Solanum > Solanum lycopersicoides. The sequence continues at coordinate 45,460,382 of CM040621.1, forward strand.
CATCTAGATAATAACATGCTTCACACGAAATTCAAACATAAGTAAACACATACTCATCAATTCGTGTGAAATCGTCCATAGAAAACACTTACTTTTCATTGAAAATCATAAACCTAGAGTTAGGAAGAAAATTTGTTTTATAGAGTAAAAACCCTTGAATTTGAATTTCTTGAAAACTTATCTTTGAAAGGACCTCTTGGGGAAAGAAATCCCATGAGTGAAAAACCCATACCTTATAGATGAAGAATCCACAAAAGTTTGGATGAAAACCTTGAAGTTTGTCTTCTTCCTTAAGCTCTTCTTGTTCTTCAATGGGGTTTGGAAAAGAGAGCGTTCTTGAGAGAGATAAGAGAAAACTTGTTTGCTCTGATTTGGAACATGTAAAATGGGTCTAAAACTGACCTAATATACATATATTGTCGTCCTATGAAATACCCAAAACACCCTCCACTTAAATGGGTCTTTTTATGAAAATAAATTACCAAAAATACAACTTTAACGATTCAGGAAGTGGCTGCGCGTCGCGGGGCCAATTCCCATTATTTTTTTACGTTTTTGGGTTGACGCATTGATGTGGCGAGGCTTACGCTCACATTTTTAGGCAGAACACCTCGTGAGGAACTCGCGTCGCGACCTGTTTCTCCAATTCTGCCTGCTCGCAGGTTGCCCCATGTTTGGGTTCTCCCCAAGGACCCTTCGAGTGGTCCTTGGGGTGTTGTTACTGGATGTTTGGACACTTTGTACTACATAATACCTATCCAATGTATCTTTATAAGTTTTGGACTTCATTTGACACTTCGAAACCTTCACCAAACATAGGGACGTCAACTAGTTCAAAATATCTAGTTTCCGGACGTCAAGGTCTTTCCTTGTCGTTTTGGCTCTAACCTTTTCCAAATGAGTTGATTACCTTAATATAGGTCTGGAAACATCATTTTAAACATTATTAAATAGATTAATGTATAGTCTAAGGCATGTCATTTCCGGAGTGTTACAAAAACACATAAGGCACATAGGTGACTATTCATCGAACGTCTTGGTCGTCCCATAATGTTTGACTTCAAACTTCACCAAAATCTTGAAACACTTCCTCAAACATCATTTTAGACCTTCTTATGGCTTCAAGACTTCATGATACACACATTAGGTTTTAGTTTCACCTAATTCATCTTAGGAGGTGTTATAGAGGACTAAGACTAGCCTCTTAGCATTCGTCATAACATATCATAGGTTAAAATGAGGAAAATTTAAAAAATTTCGTATACATCTACATAATTAGGTTTACATAGACCTCTCTCTTACACATCATATATATATATAGGGAGTTTACATAGACTCCTCACATAGGAAGCTTACATAGGCTTTTACTTTTAAACTACATACAAAATATACAAAGATAGTCGAATAGGAATGTCTCACATTTAAACCATCTAGAATGAGTACAACATTCGGGCACAGCCCATACTTCATTACAACAAAAGCCACATATAGGCTTATACAATAATAGTGTTAAAATGAAACAGAAGGAACTAAATGTCTTTAGACTATAACAACTTCAACTAGCTAGATAGTGGCATTGCCCTCGGAATAGTGAGGACCTACAGAACTTGGATAATGAGAATCCAAGTCATCTTCAAATGGCCTTCTTAGAAACTCAACGACCTGAACCTACGTAACTTTAGAAACATAAAAATATGGGTTAGTAAACCACTTGTACATAGTACTAAACATTCACATAAAACATTTGAAAGCATGCTAAAGGCGACATTTGTTCAAAACCATGCTAAGTTACTTTGAAAAGCCTTAGGCACAACCAAGAACCCATATAAGCTAATAATCAAATGTTCTTTAAGACAAGATCATATACAACACAAGACCAACATCATCAAGTATAACCAAGTCAACATGTGTAATATCATATTTGAGTAACCAACCAAAACAACTCCAACATCATGTTATAACAATAAAGCATGTATAAGAGTTCATAACATTACAACATATGCAAGATCATTACTCATAACCCAACAAGACAACAAGTTCAATGACCAAGTAAAGGATCATAAGAAATGTCTTACCTCACATAACATAGCATCAAGAGTAGTAATCATCATATTTAGCAATATAGACCAATAGCATGTTCATAAGTTAAACTAACATCATATACGATAACAACATGTAAAGTAAACATATGCATAGCATTTACTTTATAAGTACATAAGAACAACCTTCTAGGACTTCCCTCAAGGCCAACTAGTGCAATCTAGTGTTCACTTCCTTACTTCATTTTACTTTCAGGATCACTTGACTTAACCGACATAGACCACACGTGCTAAATGTGGAATCCGGTGTCATGAAAGCTTACAATGAAAGAAGGTGGTCTACTTGCCAAGGTATTACCAAAGCATGAACATAGCATCTAGGTGGATCCACTAACTAGTGTTTCTATGGAGGCAACATAGTTGAAGAATTAGGAGACATGTTTGAGACCTTCTTTATGCCTTTGGCATTGTAATCTGTATCTCATGAGTACAATAGTGAACCTACCTTCCCTACTTGGGAAGGCACACTCCTCACTACTAGTTCACTCAGTGCTATGTTATAGTACATTTTGAAATGTGTTTACATCATCTTTTAACAATAATAACTTAGAATAGGTCATAGGAGACTAACCCCTTATATATTCATAGTCATTAGCTCATTAGGAATTGCATGAGAACATCCTTTCAATACAACCCTAATATGTGAGATTAACACATTACCATCATCATATCTTAATAAGGCAAATTGGTAATTCTCAACCAACCTTATATAATTTCATATTAATAATAATCTCACAATTCACATAATCAAGGCATTTCAATTGAATCAACATACCAACACCAACTTAAGCTCATCATAAGATATACTTCAATTGAACTTCGTCACTATAACACTTTGAACATCCAAGACGTGTTCTAGAGCCTAACATAAGTGTCAAAAGGTTTAGACACTGCTTTAAGGTCTATTTTAATCAATATAAGTCATTTAGGAAGTCTATAAATACAAACGTCCAAGAACGACCATGACGTCCGGAAACTAGTTCAATGAGGTACTAGCGTGCCTTAGCCTACTTGACTAGCTTTTAGGAGTTGTAAAATGATGAAAATTGGTGGAAAACTGTTAAATACGGATTATAGTTAGTTCATATTCGAAACGTCCGGGAACGAATCCCCAAGGACCAACTAAGGTCCCTTGAGGAGGACCCTTACTTTTTGGGGACAAAGGGTTGGCCAAGGCATTGTGCACAGACGAGTGCCATCGATGGGGCATGTATCAATCGATGGGGCATCGATGGACACTTAGTAAATTTGGACAAAGGGTCATTTTGACAACTCTCTGAACTTAGCGACGTATGTGCAGCACGGAAGGAGCAGTGGTCATCGTCTCACAGACGAACCGTCGATCGGGGTCTCGTCTGTGAGGGCCTAAGTTGCTGAACGTTTTAAGTTGGGTTACATTAATTAAATAAAGGGTTAGTTAATTATTTGGGGTATAAGGGAGGTCTAATTAACTTAGTTAATAACCTATATAAATCCCTAACCTAAGCTCTCATAATTCCCAAACCCAAGACTATCTTCCTTCTCTCTTCATTCTCTTTCTAGGGAATAACTCCATTGAAAACCAATCTAGGGGAGGGTTTAAGGGCTTAAAAGGGTAAATTTTCTCCATCAATCTTCATCAATTATCAAGGTATGGGATCTCTTTCACTTTTGAGACCTCTTTCCTCAAAGGGTTCTATCAAATTGAATTTCAAAAGTTGAGTTTTCATGTGGGTCATTTCCAATCTCGAAATTGATGTTATGAATTACATAGTTTCTGATTTATTTTGGATATTATTATATATTAACATGTATTATAACTTAATTATGATATATATTGATGAATTTTACTTGTTTGTCGATGATGACCTTTCCCCTTAACCCTAAGTTATGATCTTGATAGGAATTGTGTTATATTGGTTCAATTGAATTTGTTATTGATTAAATTACTATTAGATGATAGTGTTGTATCAATCATGAATAAATTAGGGTGAACTATAGTCCTATCATGCTAGTTCTTGAGAAGTTGATCTAGGTTATGAAGTATGTTCTAAATGACCTAAATATCTTGTCTTAAGCTATGAACTAGTAATGGATTGTGATGTAGTGATTCATTTAGACTTATTATCATGTTGGTTATTGATTTAAGATTATGTTACACCCTAATTGGGTTGATTTAAAGTGTTGATGGTAAGACCTTGATGATGAATTATGAAGGAGACTTGGTAAGTCTTGTGATCCCTATTCTTTACTTAAAATATGGTTAATTGTGATTAAGACATGATGTTGTATTGGAGTATGCCTTGTATTAGGATTAATAGGGTTGGTATGATGTTGAATTGAAATGTATTGGCAATGGTTTGTGAGGTGTTGTCCAAGATGTAAATGTTATAAGGATGGTTATGATTTACCAATGTGCCTTATTATGAAGTGATATGTAAATGTACTAACCTCACTTTTATGAATTTTAACGAAAGGATTATACTAATGCAATTCTTATTGAGCTATGATGATGATGATGATTATACAAGGTTTAGACCCTATGACCTACATTAAGCTATGATGATTAATAAAGACATTAAATACATTTCAAATAGGCACTCTAGCTTAGCACCGAGTGAAATAGAGTGAGGAGTGTCCCTTCCCACATAGGGAAGGTAGGATCACTGATGTACTCTTGCGATTGAAGACTATAATGCATGTATCATAAAGAGGGTCCCAACTATATCTCCTAGATCTTGAACTATGTTACCCCCCATAGAAATACTAGCTAGTGAATCCACGTAGTTTCTATGTTCATGTTTTGGTACTACCTTGGCAGGTAGCCCGCCTTTCTTCGGTGTAGGGTTCCATGACACCGGATTCCACATTAGCTCATGTGGTCTATGTCGGTTAAGGGAAGATGTTCCCATAAGGTAAAATGAATCAAAGGAATGAACTCTAACTAAGATAATCTAAGGGGTTTAGCTTAGTATAGGTAGCAGTATGGGACTCTACCTAAACATTACACTACTTATCCTTGAAGGAAGTCTTAGGAGGATGTTTTTATGTATGAATATGATTATAATTGTAAGACCTCAAAAATGACTTAGGTTAACTAGAGCCTAACATGTTGGTAATGATGTTCTAAGGTCCTAATGTGGTCTATTATATGGTTTAGAGGCAGTAGCTAAGATTTTAGGTGCATTGGAAGTCAAACGTCAAGGGTCAACCAAGACGTTCGACGACTAAGTCACGTAAGTGTCTCATGTGAGGGCCTATGTGATTCTGTGTACCTTATGAGGTTAAAAGGTCTTAAATGTGTCTAATATGATGTGTATAGGTAGTGTGTCAACTTTCGTGAAGTTTGGAGGTGAAACGCTCAAGAACGTCCATGACGTTCGAAAGTTGTGCCTAGGAGTGACCTTGTGTGTCTAAGCATGTTTCATCGAGTTTTACGTGTTCGTTTTGAGTGAAATTCAAGTGAGAGGTCCTAAACTAGTATACGTTCAGGTTTGGGTTGGAAACGCTTGGGCAAACATCCCCAAGGACCAACCAAATGTCCTTGAGAAAGGACCCAAACTTAGTGTAAAGACTGTCCCAGGCAGGCCCCAAACGACGAAGGCATCGACAGCTCGTGGGCCAATCGATGCCCCTTAGATTGGTCTCGTCGGTAGAGACTTCGTGTTGGGTGAGGAGGGAACCCTGTCAAGTCTCTTACCCAACCAACGGAAGGACAGGATGGTCCATTTGTGGACAAACGGTCAGTCAACTGCCTTCTATCTATGAAGCCATGTCCCTGCGCAGGTCACTGTTAAGTGAGGGATGAAATGGGAATTTCACCCAACTTCCAAATAAAGACTTTGGAGGTTCCTAAGTGGTATATTGGGTATTTTAAAGGTGAATATAAGTCATTAACACTTAGAAGATTTCATTCTTCAAAATCAAAACCCCAAAATCCCTTAAGAATTCCCAAAGACTCTGTTGAAGTCCAAAATCAAGGAAGAGCTTGGTGTGACGTTTTGAGTGGAGATTCTTCATCAAAGTGAAGAATTATATTCATTGAGGTATGGTTTTTCATCCTTGTAACTCGTTTCATCAAGGAGTCCAACTTCAAAGATGTTTTCTAAAGTTTTCAAAGAGGAATTGTTCGATTTCATGATTCTACCATGGGTTCTTGCATGAATGGTTTTCAAACGTCTATTATGGATTAGATTGATGTTGTATTGATGATTTTAACCTAAATTACCTATGAACCCATGTAATTGATGAACCTAAGATTTTGACTAAATTATGGGTTACTTGATATTCGCTTAATGTTGATGAATTCATGTGTAGTTTCTTATGGGCTTTCTATTGATGTAAGAATTGTATTCAATTGTTATCAAATTGGTATAGGATTGTTTAATCTATGTTGAATTGGTTTAGATTTCATTGATTTCTATAATTGTGTATTAAATTTGTGTTCATGGCCATGGGTAAGGGCCTTATGATGTTGAATTGGGTGATTTTGTATTGGCTTGAATTGTTGATGATGAAGTGGTGGTATGCTTCCCTATTTCTTCTTTTTCGATTTTAATTATACTTCAATTATGTTATGATTGGTTTGGTCCACCTTTGGTGGCGGTGCTATGTGAATTGATGTGGTCTTGTCGGCGTTACTTTCTAGTATATTGATGATCGTGGCCTTGTTGGCAATACTTGAACTTATATGGCTATTTGTATCGTTAATTTGATGATGTGTGATCATATGTACCTATATGTGGAAGTATGTGTTAGACTATTTATACTATTTAGTTAATCATGTTATGCTTTGACTATGTGTTAATTATGTAGTCTTAGAGTTAGATCAAGGTTGTTCATAATTTGTCTATATGAGTCTAGAATGGTTAAGTTGATAATGTTAAGGTAATGAATAGGTTGACTGAATAAGGTTAAGGGTCATTCCTAAGAGTCTAAAGAAAGATAGGCAATATATGTTAAATGGAAGTATGTTGTGTCTTATTTAGGTAGACTTTTGTCCCTTACTTGATGCTTATGTGAATATGTGATGTTTTGACTTAGGAACCTAAAGGGTATTAGTCTTGAATAAATGAATATAGGTCAGACCTTGAATGATAATTAAAGGGTCATTTATGTGGAACCTTGAACCAAGTGGTAAGGTTATGAATTGTGAAGTAGTAAGCCGTAATGGTATCCTTCATGTAATGAATGATGGACTTAAGGTTGATTGTCTGGAACGGCATCATATCATACCTTAGGAAAGTCATGATGATCTTCTTGTCTCCATAGTGAGATAGCCCTAATGGACCTTGCTTTGGTAGGTTAAATGTAATTGGGTCATTAACTTGATATGGGACCCACTTGTATGAACCTTAATGTGAAATGGTCTATGAGAACTAAGGGTAGAACCGAGTGAGTATGGTAAAGGGGAAGTAGTTCTAGTTAAGTATGAGACTAGAATGCAAAGCACGCCCTTCATATTCCTTAACCATGTGCGTACATGGGATCTCTATGTTCTACCATTGGCAAAGAGAACACCTCATCAAAGTAGGATAGAACTTCGGATTCCATGCTTTGCTACCATGGTCTATGTCAGTTATTGCCTATTCTCATCATATGGGATACCAATTAGAGAAGTTCTATGAAGTTTAGATGGTGGTCTGGGACGCTACTTAGACATTGCACAATGGGCTTTGAAGATGTTAATAAGAGTCCCTAGTTCTTTTCTAAGACCATTATTTGAATGTCCTTTATGTGATGTATGTCTTCTAAATGAACTAATGAACTAATGATTTAATGATAATGAGTATGTAAATGAATAAGTACCTAACCTAAAGTGACTTAAGGATTCCTTAGCTAAAGTGTGAAGAGGGCATAAAGGATGATCTCTTCATGTCTTATCTTTGGAAGTCTTGAGAATGACTCTAGTTAGGTAAGTTGCTTGATATATTGGCATGATCTAAATCTAGGAAGTCTTAAGGATTATTTAGGTATCCTTGAAGTGGATGTATGGGCGTTCTCTTCTAGGAGTACTTGAGTAAGTCTTTTGATAGCCTTGGTAGGGGAGATTGTCATATTATGTATGTATTGTATGTTGGTGTATTGTAGGTGTTTATGTGTCTCATTATGAGTAATATTGAGGATCGTTTAGGCACATCTAGAGAGGGTGTATGGGTGGTCTCTTTTTGTTTGACTTAAGTGAATCTTAGAATGACTTTAGTGAGAAGACTAAATGCTAGAAGATGTTCAAAGAGGAAAGCTAGGACTTCACTGTACAGTGAAGTGAACTCACTGTAAAGTGAGCTCTAAATTTATGATTTTAGTTTAAGTGTTCTCTTATGTGATTATAAGTTGCTAAATGCTATTCTTATGATGATATTATGATGTTTTAAAGAAAAGATGCATATTTCTAATAAAGTCCGTTTTCATGATTTTATGCATAATGCCATACTTAGTACATGTGGTTGTACTAATTACATGCTTTATTTTCTATCTATAGTTCTTGGTAGGTGAAGAGCTTTGGGAAGAAGACTTGAACAAGGAGGTCGTTCAAGGAGAGTTGAAGTATGTCCTCACTTGACTCGAGGCCATATATGTCATTTTGTGTTTCATTAATGAAGTTTTATAATAGACTATATAGGAGTATGTTTTAAATTTCGTACGGGTCGTGTCCCAAGTATTATCATGTCTTAAGATGATGATTCAAGACTTATCATTTCCTATTTATACTTATATGAAAGAGTTTAAGACTTCTGTATTGTTTTTATGAAATGTTTTAACTCCGCACTACTTTTCGTTATGTATATGCAATGAATGATATGATAGAATTGTATGAGACCTCCGAGAGGTCGAATATGCCGGTCACAATCCAAGATTGCACCCTAACTTCTAGGGTGTATTTTGGGATGTGACAATAATGGTACATGATATGCATATGATTAACTTGCACATTGTTGATACTATATGTTGATTGGTTTCACTTATGAATATGTGTTGGTCTACATTGTTAAAGTATGATGATATGTACTCTCAAATGCCATGCTATGTGAAGTGGGATGTTGTTCATGATTCTTGTTGGGTTACTTGATTGAGTAAGGTTATGGGTCCATGCTTGGTCATTGCACTTGTTGACTTAATAGGGGTTCATGGGTAATTGTCTTGCTTTGTTATGTTATAATGAACTCTTATTCATGCTTGTAACTATTATAACTTGATGATAGAGTTGCTTGACTATGTGTCCAATTATATGATATGCATGTTGACTTGACAAGACTTAGTATTGTTGGTATTGTGGTGTACATGCATTGGACTTAACAAAATGTGTCTAATTGATTGGTATGGTCTTATTGAATGTGCATAAAACTTATCAAATTAAATTGCATACCTTTATGAAATGTCCCTTTTCTTAGCAAGATTTCAAGATATGTGTGCATATGGTATCATACTTAGTACAAGTGGTGTACTAACCTCATTTCTTCCTTTTCCCCAATATTTTAGGTTCCGGTCGTTGAAGGGCTTTTGGATACGACTTTGAAGAAGACTTGGAATTTTGGATCATCCAAGTTGGGTAGGTCCTCACTTTCCGAGGGCAATGCCACTATCAAGCTATGAAGTTGTTTTAGTATTAAGAATCTTATGTTTCTTTCCTTTTCATTTGGATACTCAACGTTGTATGACCTATATGTGGTCTTATTGTATTGATTTATGGGCTAGGCCAAATTTGATATACTCTTGTTAGGTGGTTATGAGATGAGACGACTATTTGAGACTATGTTATATTATATATACCTATGTGCAAATAAAATTAGAAGACTAAGTAATCTTCCTATACGAAGGTTCTATGTATATTCGATATGTATATCATGTGTATGTAGAGGTCTATGTAAACCTCAATGTAGAAGTAATGAAAATTTTTAAATTTTTCCACGTTTTTGACCTATAAATGTAATGATGTAAGCTAAGAGGCTAGTCTTTGTTCTCAAAGAGGACGACGACGCCGGTTACATCTAAGGGGGTGCTCCGGATGTGACAAACTTGTTATCATGGCATGAGGTTAAATATCTTTGGGTCGATGTCTCTCTCAACCAAGTCTATGTAGATTCATACTCATAATTGTGAAGTGTGCCACACTTATGAATAGGAATCTATGTGATGCTTAGGAAACTCTCACTTTCTTGGAAGTTCAATATCGTGACTCTAGAGTGTTAGCTCTATGTGCTTTTGCATCTAATCCTTTTATTGTGGTTATAGGCAATGAATACTCGAAGGAATGCGGCACGAAGACTTGAAGAAGATATTGCCAATGCGGGAGTTCCTCCACGTGCTGATCAAGTTCCTCCTCTTGAAGTAGATGCTAATGATGACCAAGCTCCGGTCGATTCTCCTTTGACGGATGGTGCCATCCGGGATGCTCTTTTCCAAATGAACCAATTCATTACTACCCAAGCACAAGCCGCCACTACTCAAGCTCAAGCCATGACGGCCCAAGCTAATCGGGAGGTTTTACCCTGAGCAAACCAACAAGTTGCTACCATGGCCTCGCGTCTAAGGGATTTCACTATAACGAATCCCCCTACTTTCTATGGGTCCAAGGTTGAAAAAGACCCCCATGAGTTCATTGATGAAATCTACAAGATTGTAACGACCCAAAGTACACCCTAGTCGTTACCTGCATCGTCATCCTCTACGAAGACTAAGACAAGCCCTTAGCGTTCGTCATAGCACATCATAGGTAAGAAAATACGGGAAAATTAAAAACTTTTGCTTATATAGCAAAGAGGTTTACATAGACATCTACATAGGAAGCATACATAGGTTTCTCACATAAACAACATACAACGTATAGGAATTTAGTCTAATACTTTGTCTCACATTAAGCCATCTAAAGAATGAATCACAATAGTTTGGGCATATCCTTTAGTCTATTACAATATGCCATATAGGCTGCAATGAAATTCTCAACATGAGAAAGGAATAATTGTCTCAAAACATAGACAAAACTAATAAGGCTTTAGGAGTGTCACTATCCTCGTAACTCATGAGTACTCACCAATTGACTTAGAAAAGAGCCAAGTCTTCTTCTTCAATGACCACGAATCTCCTCAATGGCCCGAAACTGAAATGTTTTGGGAAAAGGGAGAAAATATGGGTTAGTACAAACCACATGTACTAAGTATGGCTCCTATGCACAAAATCATCAATGCATGAGAAAAGGACAATTTAGTCAAAATCATGCTTTTTATCAATTTAACTAAACATGCATATATCAAAAGCATAATAAATCAATTCAACATAATAGTAACCCAACACATAGATCACCCAAGCAATACTTGTGCAAGCCATAGATACAACCCCATAATACCATCCAAAGCTAAATATCACATTAAGCAAACCACTTCATACTTGAAACGTACTTTCATAACATGTTTATACATCAATACTTACTCATATATAATTAGCATACCCGTAATCGTAATCATAATCATAATCATAAAGGAACACTACTAGGACCATCCCTTAGGATCCGACACGTGCAATGAGTAAGAGAAGTCCCATACCCTCCCTTCCCTTATGTAATAGCCTTCAAGACAACCATAATAAGAGTTCACATACTTCACTTATTCATTTACATTTACATTAGGGAGATAAGTGCAATAATCGACATGAGACCATATGAGCTACATGGAATCCGGTGTTCTACCCCCACACCGAAAAGAGAGTTAATACTTGCCTAAGGTGTAACCATTCGTACGTAGCTATCTAGGTGGATCCACTAAGCTAGAGTCCAATGTGGGCACATAGTTAAGGGTCAAGGAGATTGTTTCTGGAAAGCTTGAGTTATTTACGTGGAGGTTTCCATCTCATGAGACAACACATAACTAGGGAATCCGGACTTAATGACGTGAGGAAACCCATGTGGAAAGTCAGACTTACTAACGTGAGACCTCCATCTCATTTACATGCCCTTTTGGTGCTAAGCAATTATTCCCTTTAGTTATCATCATATGACATCATACAAGTTCACATTAGTCTCTTTTAGACCCTTAAGTAAATATCTTATCATAATAGCTCATAGGTGACCACAAGTGAGAACTATCCTTTCACTTTAGATACAACATTATAACCATGAGAAACTACATTCAATCATATAATGATCACATCATAACATAATTACATAATTCATAACCAATTCATAGATCTAGGGTTAGGGATGAGGGATACTTGTCACCAACATCACAACAACACAATTAGCTATAGCATAATTATCACATAAGTACATTTCACCCTGCATAATTGAGATCAAAAGAGAATCAAGATCATACCTCATTTCCCTTCATCGGACTTGTCACATCGGGTTTACCCCCTAGACGTAACCGGCGTCTTCATCCTCTTTGAGGACTAAGACTAGCCTATTAGTCTACATCATTTCATTCATAAGTCAAAAATATGTAAGAATTTAAAACTTTTCATTATTTCTAATTGGAGGTTTACATAGACCTCTACATACACATAGTATATATCGGTATCGAGTATACATAGACTCTTCGTATAGGAAGGTTACATAGCCTTCTACTTTTATTGCACATACATATATATATAAGATAGAACATAGTCTTAAAGATTGTCACATCTCATAACCATCTAAAATAATCATAACAAATTGGGCATAACCCTACATCAATGTAAAGAATCCACATGTAGACTTATACAAATCGTACTTAAATGAAAATAGAAGGAACATAAAAGTCTTTAGAACTAAACAACAACATAAGCTCGATATCGGTATCGCCCTCGGGAGGTAAGGACCTACCCACTTTGATGGTAGAGAATATCTAAGTCTTCTTCAAGTCGTCTCGAATGAGCCTTCAACAACCGGAACCTAAACTATTTGGGAAAAAGGAGAAAATGGGGTTAGTACGCACTTGTACTAAGTATGAGACCATATGCACATGTAATGTCAAATTATGCTAAAAAGGGCATTTTATTAAAACATGCTACTTTAATCTTTGAAAAGCCTTATGCATCATCAAGGAAAAACATACAACTCAAAAAGGCATATTCATAAAGTCAAAGCAAATAACATACTTTAACCCATAATCCAATATAACCCTACCCTCAAGTAATTACATCACAAGTATGAATAAGAGTTCATCATAGCATAATAAGCAAGACAAGTACTCATGAATCCCTATCAAGTCAACAAGTGCAATAACCAAGCAAAACCACATAACCTTACTTAATCAAGTAAGCCAACAAGAATCCATAACAAATGTCCAAATTTACATAATATAATCTTAAAGGATACTTAACATCATACCTTAACATCATAGAGTAGATACATGTTCATTAGAATAACCATCATAATATGATATCATTTACATGTAAAGTCAACATATTATCATCATTCACATCATTAGCATATATACATATATAATATCAACATCCTAAAGTTTCCCTCAAGGCAAACTAGTGCAAGGCATAGGTAGAGTCCCATACCCCTACCTAGGCTAAGTCAAACCTCTTAAGTCACCCTAGTTAGTTTATACTTCATTACTTCATTTTTGTTTAGGGAACAATCGCCTTAACCGACATAGACCACAAGAGCTAAGTGTGGAATCCGGTGTTGTAAAACCTTACACCGATGGAAAGTGGTCTACCGGCCAAAGTAAAACCAAACGTAAACGTAGTTGTCTAGGTGGATCCACTAGCTAGTCTTCCTATGGAGGCAACATAGTTCAAGAACTAAGAGATAGGTATTCCCTCTTCATACCACTTTGTAATTAGGCCTCCTCTCATAGGAATCTGTTGGATGAGTATCCCTTAAAGGGGAGTCAACATCACATATAGAACTATAGGGTAACTCTTCCTCTATGGAAAGTCATCACCTCCCATTGTCAAGTTCACTCGGAGATAATCTAAGTCCCTTTATTGAAATGTCTTTAGTGTCCTTAATTATTAATCATAGCTTAGTTTAGGTCATAGTGTCTAGCCCTTGTATACTCATCATCATCATAGCTCAATAAGAATTGCATGAGTATAGTCCTTTTATCACAACTCATATAAGTGAGGTTACCACATTTACATATTCATTCATAATAAGGCACATTGGAAGTCAAAAACATCCTTATAGCATTTCATCTTAATCAACCTCACAACCATAGTAAAGACATTTCAATTCAACATCATACCACCCTATCAATCCTAAACAAGGCATACTTCAATAGAATATCATGACCTAATCACAATTTACCATAGTTTGAAGTAAAGTATAGGGATCACAAGACTTACCAAGTATTCTTCATAATTCATCATTAAGATCTTACCATCAACCCTTAATTAAACTCAATTAGGTCATAAAGTCATCAAAATTCAATAACCAACATAATCACAAGGCTAAAAGAATCACTACATCACAATTCGACACTAGATCAAAAATTAAGATTAGGTCAATTCATCATAACCTAGATCACTTCTCAAGAATTAGCATGAAAGACTACAAATAAACCTAATTTGTTCATGATTAGTGTAACAAAATCATCTTATAGCAATTCAACCAATAACCAAGTCAATTTAACCAATCACAACCTAATTTCTATCAAGATCAAACCTAGGGTTAAGGGTCATCATCTACAAGCTAGACCAAACCATCAAGGTTGATCATAATTAAGTTAGAATCAATGTGAATCTATTCATATTATCCAAAAGAAACCATAAACAAATCAATTCATAACATGATTTCGAGATTGAGAAGAACCCACATGAAAACTCAACTTTTAGAAATACTTTGAAGGAACCCCTTGAGGAAAAACGTTTCAATGGTGAATAGATCCCATACCTCAATGTTTGATGAATATTTGATGGTGAAATCGTCCCTTTTCAGCCCCCAAATCCCTCCCCCTAGCTTGTCTTCAATGGTGTCTTCCAATAGAGAGAGAAAGAAGAGAGAAGGAAGAGGATTTGTTTTGAGAGTTGTGTTTAGACTAATTGGGGTTGGGGTCTTTATATGGGAGGTTAACTAACTTAATTAGACTCCCTTAAGCCCCTAATTAACCACATAACCTATTAACTAATTAAATGACCTAACTTAAAAACGTGCAGCAAACTTGACCCTCACAGACGAGACCCCGATCGACGATCCGCCTGTGAGTCGACGACTAGTCCCCCCTCCGTCCTGCACACTCGTCATTTTGGTCAGAGACTTGTGTAGGAGACATCTCCATCAATTTGGCTAAGTGTGGGACGATGGTTGGCATCGACGCCCAGTCGACCCACACACGAGCTGTTGGTTGGGTTTCGTTGATGCACACTTCCAAGGCAGTGTTTCCTCCAACGTGCTAGGGTCCTTCTCAAGGGCCCTTGGTTGGTCCTTGGGGAGTTGTACCTGGATGTTTCGATCATGAATCGTCTTTATCACATTTTATACACCCTCTTACCATATTTCATGCATTTTTGACTCCTAAAAGTTAGTCAAATAGGCTTAGACACGTTATTACCTCTTTGAACTAAATTTCCGGACATCACAGACGTTCTTGGACGTTTTGGTTTCTAAACATCCTAAATGACCTTTATTCATTAATATGGACTTTAAAACAGTGTCTAGACCTCATGACACTTATGTTAGGTTTTAAGGCACGTCTTGGATTTTCAAAGTGTTACATTATCCCCCCTTAGGAACATTCGTCCCCGAATGACACTAAAAAATCTTTTGAAGGAAGGAATAGACTCAAGACTAGCATCCCAACCAATCAACAATACAAAAACAATATAAATAATAACATTTCAAAAAGGCAATTCAAAACTTCAATTACCACACATAAGACTCAAACATTTTAATATGAGGAATTTCCTTCTCACAACACATATGAGCTCAACATACTCTACATGAGTCAATAAGAACAAAGTTCAACTTTACCAACATGCTACAAAACTTTTCATCAAGACTCACCATATAAAAATGCACAACATAACTCAAACAACCAAAAAGGCAAAATTTCAAGTTCTAATGCACTATTCACTATAGCCTCACTGTAACGTTTTCAAAAATGCACATTTTGCAAGACTTTACCAAAAATCAAGAAACTTCAATTTCTATCATTATTTTTCATTATTAATAAAAGTAACTAACCTTAGTTATGAAATATATGAGGGTAACGTGACTTCATGTCGGCCTCAGCCTCCCATGTTGCGCCCTCAACTAGGTGATTCTTCCATAACACCTTTACGGAAACCACCTCTTTATTCCTCAATTTCTTTACTTGCCTATCAAGAATTTGAACCGGGACGTCCTCATAAGATAGATTATCCTTGACACCAAGACCCTCAATAGGAAGAACGAACTCGGGATCACCGATACTCTCCTTCAGCATGAAAACATGGAAAACCGGATGAAGCAAAGCTAATTCACTAGGAAGTTTCAATTCATAAGCAACCTTACCAACCCTTTGTAAGATTTCATAGGGACCCACATAACGAGGACTTAGCTTCCCTTTCTTGCCAAACCTAACCACCCCTTTCATAGGTGAAATTTTTAAATACACTTTATCGCCTTCTTCAAACTCCAAATCCCTTCTCCTATGATCAGCATACGACTTTTGCCTACTATAGGCAGTTTGCAACCGATTCCTTGTGATAAGAACTTTCTCCAAAGTATTATAAATCAAATCGGGACCAAGAAGTGAAGGCTCACCCACTTCAAACCATCCAATAGGAGACCTACACCTCCTACCATACAAGGTTTCATAGGGAGCCATGGCAATGGATGAATGAAAACTATTATTATAATCAAACTCCACCAAAGGCAATTGGTTATCCCAATTTCCCTTGAAGTCAATAATACAAGACCTAAGCATATCCTCAAGGGTTTGAATAGTACGTTCCGCTTGACAATCTGTTTGGGGATGCAAAGTGGTACTCAATTTCACCTTAGTATCCAACCCTTCTTGGAATGACCTCCAAAACCTAGATGTTAATTGTGCACCACGATCCGATATGATGGATAACAGAATACCATGGCAACACACAATCTCATGTATGAAGATCCTAGCATAATTTTCCGCTGAATAAGTAGACTTGACGGGAATAAAGTGAGCGGACTTGTTCAACCTATCCACAACCACCCATATAGAGTAATATTGCTTTTGAGTCCTAGGTAAACCCACTACAAAAAACATATTGATGTCTTCCCACTTTCAAGTAGGAAATTGGATTTCTGTAGTAAGCCACTCGGCTTTTGATGTTCGGCCTTTACTTGTTGGCAATTTGGACATTTAGCGACAAACTCCTCTACGTCCTTCTTCAAACCTTCCCACCAATATGTTTCCTTAAGGTCATGGTACAACTTTGTCACACCCGAATGAATGGAGTAGCGGGATCCATGGGCTTTCTCAAGGATCCGGTCCCTCAACCCATCTACCTTGGGAACACACAATCTTCCTTGGCACCTTAAAATACCATCCCCCCTAGGGAGAATGCTTCATTAAGATTGCCAAGGACCGATTCCTTGAACTCCATCAATGATTTATCAAGGTGTTGTTTTTACTTCACCTCAACTATCAATGATGACTCAGAGTTATTATGAACCATGAAACCACCATTTGGAAAATTTTCCAACCTCACACCCAACCTAGCCAACCTATGAACATCTTTCACTAGGTCTTTCTAGGCTTCATCTATGTGAGACACACTACCCATAGTCGTACGACTTAGAGCATCCGCAACCACATTGGCCTTATCGGGGTCATAGAGGACACTCATGTCATAATCTTTCAACAATTCTAACCACCTTCTTTGTCGGAGATTCAACACCTTTTGGGTAAACACATATTGGAGACTCTTATGGTCGGTGAAGACATCGACATCTACACCATACAAGTAATGCCTCCACATTTTCAAGGCAAACACCATGGCCGCTAACTCAAGGTCATAAGTTGGATAGTTTCTCTCATGCACCTTAAGTTGCATAGAAGCGTAGTCTATCACATTCCCATGTTGCATAAGCACACACCCTTAACCCACTCGGGATGCATCACAATACACAACAAAACCTTTTGTACCCTCCGGTAAGGTCAATACCGGAGCGGAGGTAAGCCTATCTTTCAAGGTTTGGAAGATCTTTTCACATGCCTCCGACCACTCAAACTTCTTACTCTTTTCGGTCAAAGCAGTCAAGGGAGATGCAATGGACGCAAAACCATCCAAAAACCTCCTATAGTAACCTACTAGACCCTAGAAGCTCCTAATGTCGGTTGGAGTCAATGGTCTAGGCCAACTTATCATCGCCTCCATTTTCCTTGGATCAACCTCCACTCCCTCACTGGAGATGACGTGACCAAGAAACGCCACCGACCTCAACCAAAACTCACATTTGCTATACTTGGCAAACAATTGATGTTCTTTAAGGGTTTGCAATACCACCCTCAAATGACCCATGTGATCACTCTAATTTTTTGAATATACCAAGATGTCGTCAATTAAGAAATGACAAATGAATCTAGGTAATTTCAAAACACCCTATTTATTAGGTCCATAAATGCCGCCGAAGCATTAGTGAGCCAAAGGACATTACTAGGAACTCATAACGACCATATCTAGTCTAAAACGCCTTCTTTGGTATGTCCTCACCTCTCACACTAAGTTGATTATACCCCGACCTCAAATCAATCTTAGAAAGTAGCTTGCCCCTTGGAGTTGATCAAACAAGTCGTCAATTCGAGGGAGAGGATACTTATTCTTAATAGTGATCTTATTGAGTTGGCAATAATCGATACACATTCTTAAGGACCCATCCTTCTACTTCACAAAAATAACAGGAGCACCCCATGGAGAAATACTAGGTCTATTGAATCCTTTGTCTAGTAAATTTTTGAGTTGAGCCTTCAACTCTTTCAATTCGGCCGGATCCATCCGATAAGGAGGAATTGAAACGGGATTTGTATCCGGTGGAAAATCGATACCAAAATCAATTTCCCGTTCGGGAGGAATACCGGGAAGATCATTAGGAAAGACCTCCAAAAATTCACTCCCTACGGGGACCGATTCAATGGGCTGAATTCGGAGTCTAGATCTTGGAATCATACAATATGGTATAGACAACCTTTAGCGATCATTTTGCATGATTTTAGAAAAGAGATGATACGACCTCTAGGAATAGAATTCCCCCCCCCCTTCCACTCTACAACGGGTTCATTTGTAAAGTTAAACTTCACTACCCTTGTCCTACAATCAATAGAGGCAAAGCAAGCATGCAACCAATCCACACCCAATATAATATCAACATCAAGAATATCAAGTTCTACTAGTTCAACATAATAAACTCTATTGGGAAACATTATTGGACAATTTCTATACACCCTTTTTGCAACAACCAACTCACCCACCGGAGTAGACACTATAAAAGGTTCATGCAAAATATCGGTCAAAATGTCAAAATTTTTGTATAATAGAGGGGTAACGAATGATAAAGTAGCACATGGATCAAGTAAGGCATATACATTAATAGAGAAGACGTTCAACATACTGGTCACCACCTCGGGAGAAGTCTCTTGCTCACCCCTAGAGCGGAGATCATATAAGTGGTTCTTCTTTGGAGCCTCATTTGAACCACTTTCTTGGGTTTGAGCACTACCCTTGTCTTGACCCCTCAGATTGGATAATCCCTAACCTTGTGCCTACTTTTACCACAACCAAAACAATTCCCCGTTCCAACCAAGCATTCACCAAAATGACCCTTTCCACACTTGGCACATGTAGGCTTCTCATTTGGTGAGTTTCCACTTATTTTAATGTTTTTGGAAAAATAATATTTTTATAAGTTTTTTGACTTTTTATAGTCGCCACTTATTTTTTAAAGAAAAATTAAGAAAATTTTTGTTTTCAAAATACTTAAACAGAAAAATCAATTGAAAACTATAAAAAAGGGTTAGGGGATTCTTATTTATATTTTAGAAAGGTTTTTAAGTCATCCTAAAATATCCGCTAATACGGTTTTCCGGCGACTAATTTAGTTTGGCTAAAACTTAACTTTATTTGAGAGAAAATTTCGTTTGGAGTTGTTTGAAACAAAGTAATTAATTTTACTATCTAAGTAAGAATTGGTTTGCAAATTTATTCATTCTTTTAGAATCCTTTTGAAATTAAATTTAAGTCAATAAAATATTTACGGCATTTGCGAGGATTTGGATTCTTTAACTTTAAAAACTACCGACAAATAAAGCAGATAAATAAACGAAAATAAGAGAAAGAGAGAGAGAGAGAGAGAGAATTTGGTCCAAATCCGGGTTATTTGTCCGCCTGGACCGGTATTTGGACCCATCTTCCGTTTTGGGGCTTAAGCCCATTTGTACCTGTCCAAAATTCTAATAGTCTAATTCTAATAGCTTAATAACATTAAAGACAAGGGCTTAGGCCCAATATAACAAAATACAACATATAATGCCAATTAAAATATGGGCCTTCTGCTCAAATTTCTTCAACTCCGACTCGCCCCACTCGAATTCTTCCAAACTCGGGACCTGTACGTCAATTTTATAGGTTGACTCTATGAAGTCGTTATTGGGCCTTCGTGTCCCATGGGAATGGAAAGAAGAGGCGCTGGAGTTCCATGAACTCACTCAAAATCACATGCAACGATAAAATAAGAAAAGGATTAATATCCATGCTTATGATAATGGAACTCATAAATAAGGCAAGACTAATCAATAAGAGGACGAACATACTGACAACCACAAACTTGACAATAATCTAAAAATATGTCCTATATATATATTTTACGCTTGCCATTTAGAAACTTGTCAATCAAACTTCCCCTTTTCTTCTTTTAAGACAAACGAATCTAGGCTAAATGGTTTTCCGAGATAAACGAGATGCCGAACTAAAAACACTTGACTTAATCTTGAAATAAAAATAGATATATAAAATAACCATGGTTGCGAGATAAAGTCTTCATATTAAACCGACTTTGTGTAGCATATATTTTAATCTTGAAGGAATTGATTACTTAACAGCAATGATAATTTGAATCCCAAAGAAATAAACACACATATAACGCTACGTGACCATCTCTTTATTATTATTATTATTATTATTATTATTATTATTATTATTATTATTATTATTATTATTATTAAAAAGAAGAAGGAATAAATAACAAATAAATAAAACGAAAAAAAATCTAAACATGAATAATAAGCAAAAGAAAATAACAAGAGAGTTCCAGCCATAAAAAAAAGAGAAAAAAAAATCAACACATTTTATTATTTTTAAGGCCTCAAGATGATAAAGCTGTTAACAGAATCGAGGGTGTTGTCCCAAAATAGGCTAAATACGATTACTCAGAAGATAAACACTTCGGGGGTGGGAACTGACCGGGAAGAATAAGACAACAACTAAAGGGTGGTTTAGATAACATGAGGGCATAAAATCGACTAAGCAAGTGACATTAGAAAATGAGAACACAAAGATACTCCAGGAAGTACAAAACACTAAGTTCAATATTCAAAAATATATGAGAGGGACAACCTAAATGAACTCTAAAAAATTAAACACAGATCTAACAGAACTAGTTAAGCTAATCAATCGAAACAAGTTAGTGAGGTAGTATAAAACAAAGACATAACACATTCAAATTATCTAAACTATATCCATGAAGCCAGCCACAGTACTTAAGTTTTACGACCTTGAAACAATGGGCAAGGACAAACATCCCTTAGCTAAGCATAAAAACATGTAATAATTGAAAATGTGTAAGGTAGGCAGGTATAGAAACTTGTCAACATGAGAAAATTTTGCTACTTTAACAGGGACCTATATGCATTATAGAAGAAAACAAATTAGGTGGTCTTCTGGAAATAAAAACGAAATGATACAATATTGTTTTAACATGCTGAGAACGCTTAACAAAATGTAAACAAGAACATAAATATGAAAACCAAACCATGAACATTTACCACGCACACATGGGTTCAATACGCAGGGAATACAGGCTTGAAGACAAATACAAGACCAATGAATCGAAACCGGGACGAGAGACATCAGGATAGCCTGTCTAGACCTTGGATAAAGCCAAAGAGTCTAGATTCAAAACAAATTAGTTACAGAGCCAACTAGTCGAGTCCAAACTAAAAAAAAACAGGCTATTAACATCTCGAATCATTCACTCAAGTCAAAGACATCGAACATAGTGTTCGCTAACATCCAACTACCTAACTGTGACCGAAAATAGAGGAAGAATGAAAAGGAATCGCAAAAATATTGTGAAGAGACAGGCAATACCTTCTTCGGTGCAGCGAACGGAGAACAAGGCGAGCTAGAGATCATCGATTCCACAACATTAAACACGATCTCAATCTCGAACAGCCAACAAAGAATGCAAGACCAAACTAGGAAAAGGGCTCTCCACAACTTAGGATTAGAGAAAAAGGCGTTTTTGAAATTTCCTGTAGTATGAGGTGATTTTTTTTTTGTTTAGAATTCTTCTCCTCTGTAAATATTCCAAACTCTAAGGAAAATATCCGACCAAAATCCTTTCCAATCCCTCTTTTTCTGTTTTCTTAAAGAAAGATTTCAACAAAAATTGCTAAAAAATCATCCCCCTTTACAGAGAGATGAAGAGAATATATATAGGAGGAGATTAGGGTTCAGGAAAAGAGAGGGGGAAAAGGACGAGGGCAAAATCGTATTAGAACTTGGGGGTTTGAATTCCAATCCCAAAATTTCATCCAAAAGGGAGAGAATCATCCCCTGCAACTTCAAAAACTTTTTTCCAGAAAAGGAAAAAAAGGGGGAAAAAATTCACAACTAGCAAATTTGGGGGGAACAGTTCAAAATTGTACAATATACAACGGGAAAACAACGAGGATCGTCCGATTTATTAGCAAGGACGAAAAAACAACGGGATTTTGCCACCTAGCCTTTTCCTTCGTACAAGCTCGTACCCAACAGCATAAGAAAGCAGGAAATGTGTGGCAGCCTTTGCTTTCCGTCTATCGCCGTGTAATTTGACGTTGTTGTCGCTGAAATCGACATCGCTCGTGAACTCTATGATGCGTGCTCTAGCATGGGGCGCGTACCGGATCAAGGGTGGCCTTCACGCATTCTCTCGGATGGTTGTTTCGTCTTTTGACGTGAGATGCCGTTTGGTGCGCTGTGCCAGCTGCTGTTAACGTTGGAATGGGGCGAAAATGAAAAGGTGGGTCGGGTTGACTAGGTATTGGGTTGGGGCGAAAACAATGGGCTCGAAATTGCTGAAATTTTTGGGTAAATTTGGGTTGTCCTTTGTATTGTTGAATTGGAAAATGGGATGGGTTTAAGGTTTAAGTGGTGCTGGGCCTGTGTTGTGAACTAAAGAGAAGTGGGCTGCTGGAAAATTTTGGGAGAAAAGGCCCAAAATTAATTTTTGCAAAGTGTTGAAAGGATTTTGGATAAGGTAAAAATGAATTAATAAAAAATTAATTGACAAGCTTCTTACTTGTAGCGAAATAAAATAATCGATTTAATTATGACACAATTAGTCCAAAAGTGTGCGCTAATTTAGCAAAGTATTACAACCAAAAATAAAATCCTTTTGAGACGATTTTCGAATAATCATAAAATATACTAGTTATATACATAAATACGTAAAACACATACACTATCTAAAAATTATAAAAAGGTGATGAGATTAATTAAAAGTAACTTAAAATATTTTATACTATGTAAAATCTAATTATTTTTAAACCGTGCAGAATTAAGAAGCTCGTTAATTAATTCATATCGTCGAAGGTCAAAATTAGGTGTCAACAACTGTCCCTTTTTTTACTTGGATTGGTGCAAGAAATTCAAGGAAAATGAAATAGACCAAACTAATTTTGACCGACCACCTATTCATATTTAGGAAAGGGATTTGGTACGATTTTAGGAATTATGGCCGAAACCCCGAAAATGGGTTTCCTACATATCTCAGGCTATATGAGAATTCAGGCCACTTGTAGTTTGATACACTTGATTTACCGCACAATTTTGAAAGGATTCAAAGTCATCTCGATACCGGATTATGAAGGGACCGAAATGCTCTCTAACAACGCAAAAATAACTATGCTAAGTAATGCTTAAACGTACCTAGAATGCATGGATTAGAACGGGTTCACACGGCTTGTTACGCGTAGAACCATACCTCGGAACATATGAACTAGCCAAGCCAACCAACTTGGTGAATTATTTGAGCTCGGCAAGGTGAGAACCAACTATGTAGGGCACCCAAATTGAAGAGATTCACCCGGATGAGTTTTACCGGACTTAAAAGGGGTAATCTTAGGTTTGGAGGGTCTAGGGGTAAAATGGTCTTTTCCAGGCTAAGGGTAGTATTGTAATTACCCTAAGTATTAATTAATTAATTAATTAATATGATTAAGGGACAATTCGGGTAGGGATTGACCGAATTTGACCCTTATGAAAATTTAAGCTTTACCGGGTTTGAACCTGAGTGGAAGCAATGAATTAAATGAATTAATTGGTATTTAGTGAATTATTTGAATAAATTAATATTTAATTTTCTGATTTAAGTAAAGGAAAATCAGATTTTTAATAATAAAATTAGTAAATAATGAGGAGTCCTAGTTTGACGAAGTCTCCACCTAACTCTCCTAATCCTAATCCACTCATTCTCACGTCTCTCTATCTACTCTCACCCTCACTTGCACGATCAGTCTTCAACAAAAGAAAAAGAACAAAACAACAATTAAGGTTCATCAAGAACTTGAACGCTAAAACTCAAAAAGCAAAACAAGCTTCAAAACGAAAAGCAAAAACAAGTTCTCTACGGATTGTGCTTGTGATTTTGGTGGTGAGACGTTGGCTTAGCGGGGGGATTTTGCAGCACGTAAGAACACTTTGAACGACTTCAGGTATGGGTTTTCTTCCCTCTTGCTCCCTTCCCCAAGAGACCCCTAAGGTTCAAACTATTCACAATCAAAAACTAAGGTTGTCCCCGTTGCATGCCCCTGTCATTAGATCCTTTGAAAGATCAAGTATGCGTTAGTATGACTTCTGATAGATGATTTTAGAGCTGGTTGTGATTACGTGTTTGAATGTGTATTCGGAATTATGTAGAAATGAAAGAAGTGTTTCCGAAAATGTGTGATATGTTAACTTGTGGGTGCACGTGTGTACTGTGATTTTAGTCTCGCCTTGAACCATGGAATTTGACATGTTAAATTGTTGTATTTTACGTGTATGAATATGTTAAAAAAGTGATGTTCATATGATTTCAAAGTTGTTGAATTGAATGAAAATTTTTGATTGAAAGTAACCTTGAAAATGCACCTAAAGATCTCCCTAAAAACTACTCGAAATGTCTTAATGTTTAACGTGAAAGTGGGTGAGAAAATGAACTGAAAAAAGGTGATCAAATGTCCAAAAGTAACCATGAAAACTCACCTAAAGATGCACTAGATGCTACACGAAAATTGTCCTAAATCTAACATTTAAAAGTTTAGAAGAAGGGATGCAAAAAGGGTGAACAAATTTCCAGCATTCTGGAAATTTGTTTTCGGCAGCTTACTGTTAAAAATGTTACTTTTAAAATATTTTTATAATGCATGATGTCAGTGGGGATTGAACCCAAGACCTCACCATATACAAGTTATAAAAAATTAAATAATAAAATGATAAGGGGGATTCGAAATGGGGTAAAGCTCAAGTGAAAAGTTAGGAGAAAAATGAAAGAAAATGAAGTGAGGCGTGTGGGGTTCGAACCCACAACCTCTTGGACGGATGAAGGAGAGAGGAGAAAAATGAAATAAAGAAATAATAAAAATGAGGTATGTGGGATTCGAACCCACAACATCTGGCCGAATGAGAAGGTATGGAGAAAGTGCAATTAAAAATAAGGTGAGGTTGTAGGGGTTCGATCCCACACCCTCTTAGTCTAAGCGAAGGAATCAAGTAAAGAAAGAAAAATAAAAGAATGTGGGCGTGGGGATTCGATCTTGGGTTCCCCAGGCCGAAATGTTTAAGACAAAAATCAAGAAAAATAAGATGAGGTGAGTGGGGATTGAACCCACAACCTCTTGGATAGGTGAGAAAGTTAAGAGAAAAACTAAGAGAAATAAAATGAAGTTGTGGGGGATCGATCCCACAACCTCTTGGCCTTAAACGGAAAAGAGAGGAGGGAAAATAAAGAAAAATATATGGGGGTGATGGGGATCGACCTAGGGTCCCCCAAATCTGAAAAATACAATTACCAAGTTTAATATAAGATTAAGTGTTGCTCAAGGGATTCGAAATCGGGTTCCCTTGCCCAATTCCGATTGACACATAAGTCTTACGTGATTAAATAATTAATGAATGCTGCCTATAGGAATCAAAATTGAGAGCTTGGCATACTTACAAGATGCATAAGTCTTGTACCACATAATCTTTGGCAATATAAATCACTTAAACGAAGTATGAATGAAGCCTCATGGCTTGTGTATGGACTCATAACTCCAGCATACGTTTATAAAGTAAGTGAACCAAAGATGTTATGTGATGAATGATGAGACCCCAGAAGGGTTAAGTAAGAGTGTGAAACACACTAAAAGGCCAAGTGCATTGACATATGATGAAATGAACATTCACGTGAAAAGGGGTGAGTAATTATGAAGGGCAAATGTGCTAAGTCTAATGAATGTGGTGACAACATGATAAGAGTCTAATGTAAAATATGAGAGCAATCTCAAATGAGCCTAAGTAAATGTTACCAAAACGTACTCACCTATGAGAGTGTAAAGTTAATGAAGAGACCTGTCTCTATGAACACTCTAATGAAAGTATAAAAGTTAATGCATACTTAATACTAATGATGAGATGAGATATCATCTAATGAGCAATGATTCCCTCATGCTAGAAGACAGCTTCTATGATGTATGAGATGAATGTAATGAAACTTTATACTGAGCACCGATAGGCTAGCTATGAGTGGTGATTCCTTCTTTTACTTACAAGATGCATAAGTCTTGTACCACATAATCTTGGGCAATAGAAATCACTTAAACGAAGTATGAATGAAGCCTCATGGCTTGTGTGTGGACTCATAACTCCAGCATACGCTTATAAAGTAAGTGAACCAAAGATGTTATGTGATGAATGATGAGACCCCAGAAGGGTTAAGTAAGAGTGTGAAACACACTAAAAGGCCAAGTGCATTGACATATGATAAAAGGAACATTCACGTGAAAAGGGATGAGTAATTATGAAGGTCAAATGTGCTAAGTCTAATGAATGTGGTGACAACATGATAAGAGGCTAATGTAAAATATGAGAGCAATCTCAAATGAGCCTAAGTAAATGTTACCAAAACGTACTCACCTATGAGAGTGTAAAGTTAATGAAGAGACCTGTCTCTATGAACACTCTAATGAAAGTATAAAAGTTAATGCATACTTAATACTAATGATGAGATGAGAAATCATCTAATGAGCAATGATACCCTCATGCTAGAAGCCAGCTTCTATGATGTAAGAGATGAATGTAATGGAACCTTATACTGAGCACCGATAGGCTAGCTATGAGTGGTGATTACTTCTTTTGGGAAGGCAGAGGTTCGTGTAATTCTCATGAGATGAGACTGTTTGTCCAGAGGGGTATCGATCTCCTTATATCTCCTAGTCTTTGAACCTATGCAGCCAACATAGGGATCTAGCAGGGTTCAATTCCCTATATACGCTAGCATGTTTTGGTTTCACTTTGGCCAGTGATTCCACCTCTTTTTGGTGTAGGGTAGACACAGGATTTCATGGAGCTCACATGATCTATGTCGGTTAAAGTCAAAGTTCTCAAAGAAAGAATGAGGCCAGCCTCATGTAATGCCACAATGAAATGAACGATACCAAAGATGTTTGGGTAGGATAATCAAGAGGTGAACTACACTTATGTAATGACACTAGGTCATTCTTAGTCATTGCACAGGGAACCAATGATAGTCTTAAACTACATCCTAGGTATAGCTGGTTTTTACACTAGCCTATGAATGAAATGAAATGGAGTACGTATGAATGAATGAAGCAGACTCTGTGTTTGCTAAAGAAGGCTCCCTAGTTGAGGTCCCATATGTTGAGCCCTCATTTTGGGAAGTCCTAATGTTAAGTCCATGATTCCAAGGTCTCATGGCATATGAACGAATGAAATGAAATATGATATGTGCTATATGCAATATGTTATGTGCTATATGCAATATGTTATGTGCTATATGCAATATATTATGTGTTGTGTGCAATATGATACGTATGATGATGCATGTTACTCTCATGGCATGACTTTCCTAATCCGATTTTGGCAAGTCCGCTGACTTGACTTTCTACAACTCATATCATTAAGAGAGAGCTATTCTAAATCATGCATGTTCGTGGTGTGTGCTTGCATATACCCATACTTAGTACAAGGGTGTACTAATTCCATACATTTATCTACTTTTAGGTCCAGGTGCAGCTGGACGTTAGAGCTTACGAGTCGACGCAGAAGTTATCCGGACGTGGAGCTTTCATCCGGATTTGGTAGTCCCTCATGCTTTAGAGGATGCTTACTAGCTTATTCTAACGTAGACGTAGGCATGAGCTAGTGGAGTATGTTCCACTAGCGTTTCTTTCGTATTTACTTTCAGACGTTGCATTAGTGCCATTTTGGCAACTCTATATTTATGACAGTATCTTTCATTTGATTATCTTGATTTAGATGGTTGTTGTGAACACTTATGAGTTTACGTAGATAGTATTATGCGAGATCAATGTTTTCCAATATAAAGTTTAAGTAAACAAAAGTTTAAATTTTCCGCTAAAATAAACCTAGATGAAGTAACGATGACGTATGTAGGCTTGTCTGCGACCTCTGAGAGGTCAACGATGCTGGTCTTGTCTGAGGTCTAGATTCCGGTCAAGATATGCTCGGAAATAGGATTAAGTGGGAATGTTGCAATACAGCCGAGTTTTGAACATTGAGCCCGCCTACATATCCTTAAACCTTAGGTATCAGACTGTTTGTAGTTTGAGTCAATCGGTTGAAAAGGGAATCTATTAGGTTAGACAACCTTTAGCTAGATGAGTGACAAATTAATTCGCGTAAGAAAAGGAGGCTTGTAACCTCTTAGCCATGATTGTGGCACGCTTCACACCCATAATTAAGAATTTACACGGACATAATTTCCAAAGCTCTTGGCGCATTGTCACTCAGATTGGAAACTTGCCTCCGGCAGACAACCAAAATTCTGGATGCAAAACCAAAACTGACAAAAGCCAAAGAAAAACCCACATGCCTACGATAGGGGTGTGGTTTGATTGTGGTGGAAGTCGCTCCTCTGCTCGCGTCCCAAGAGTTTGACACTCCTCTTTGGACTATGTCCAGTTCGCTGCTAAGAAAAAGTTCCACGTTGTGCTGCATCCTTTTTGATGTCGTCCGCACCTGTAGTTTGTTTTTGGATATTTCATCGTTTCGGCTGCTCTCGACAAAGACTGAAATAAAACTCGTCAGCTAAAAAATGTAATTCAAATGGGAGATAGTATCTTTTACCGTGTCGACACTTAGTTGCTCTCCTTCAACATTTAACATCCACTCGATCGGCTTGACTTAAAGCAAATAAAGCTTATGTCTTATGTTTGCAATATAATCTTTAATGTACTCTTCATTTGATGTCGAAATAAATACAAACTGATGTAGTGTGCTGATATTTCTCTTGATGTCGTCTTCAATGCTTTCTTGATGTTTAATCTTGTCAAATAAGTTGATGTCGATGGGTAAATATTTCTCTTGAGATGCACGATTTCCTTCTCCGGTAGTGCATGATTTCCGCGGGCATGAATATCTTCCCGCGATGTGTGAATATTAACTCGCGATGCATGATCTTTCGCCATGCATGAATATTGACCCGCGATGCCTGACTTTCTGCGATGCATGATTTTCTGTGGCGCATGAATATCTTCCCGCGACGAGTGATTTCTTGCGGGGCATGAATCTTCCCGCGATGCGTTAATATTAAATCGCGATGCATGATCTTTCATGATGCATGAATATTGACTCACGATGCATGATTTTCTCTGGGGCATGAATATCTTCCCGCGATGAGTGATTTCTTATGAGGCATGAATATCTTCCCGCGATGCATGAATATTAACTCGCGATGCATGAGCTTCCGCAATGCTTGATATTGACTCGCGATGCATGAATATTGATTCGCGATGCATGACTTTCCGCGATGCATGATTTTCTGCGGGGCATGAATATCTTCCCACGATGCGTGATTTCTTGAAGGTATGAATATCTTCCCGCAATGTGAATATTAACTCGCAATGCATGAATATTGACTCGCGATGCATGACTTTCCGCGATGCATGATTTTCTGCGGGGCATGAGTATCTTCCTGCGATGCATGAATATTAACTCACGATGTATGATCTTCCGTGATGCAAGAATATTGACTCGTGATGCATGACTTTCCGCGATGTATGATTATTGACCCGCGATGCATGAATTTCCGCGATACAATATTTTCTGCGGGGCATGAATATCCTTCCGCGATGCATGATTTCTTGCGAAGTATGAATATCTTCCCGCGATGCGTGAATATTTATTTGCGATGCCAACCTTTGTACCAAATGAAAAAAGTGCTTCAATCGAGCTACATAGTTATCTTCTGGGTGCCTTCTGGATAATGATATCATCTCAATTGTCAATATGATAAGATGAACCTTCCGGTAGTGTATTGTCTCAATCGACAATAGAAATACACTGACCCTACTGGTAGCAACACTATCGCGTCTGATAATACGATGTAGATGGCGTCCTTGACGAAAAACTATAAGCTATCATTTCCGGGATTTTCATTTGATTCATCTTTGAATCTAGCTGGACGCTCCTTATAGAATTCATGTTGTTGAGAATTGAATTAAATAAACCATTCACTTTTCCAGATCTTCGATATGAGTAATATAAAATAATTCCTGCATCCACAGAAAAAGTGTAAATTGGGGGATGCCTTTTCCCCCTTGACTTCTCCATATTCATCGATCGGAGAAATCTGATGATTTCAGAGCAAGATTATAAACCTGCGTTCACAGAAAATTCATTAATTTTAAAATAAACTGATCTGTGTCGATTCTTCAGTTGTTTTCTCCCCGTCATGCTATCATCGGTTGATTTTTCTGATCTCCCAATTATTGATAGATAATATAAAATATTTCATGCCAAAACAAATGAAATACACATGGAAAATGTTAAGAAAAAATAAATTTTCGAAAAGTGACATATTGAAAAGGGTTACTGCCAAGTATCATGTCACGTCCGGCTTAGCGAACTTCTTTGATTTTGATGCTTGGAGGTCTATCTGATTATTCGCTGGGGAGTATTCAGAGTCTCTCTAGACTGTCGATGAACCCATGTTGAAATTTTGAGGCCATCCTCAAAAATTTGTCCTAGCTACAAGTTTTGGTTTATCTTTAACTCTTGGTGTAAATTACGGAATTTTTGAGATCCTTTCAAAAATTTTGTCCCAGTTGCAAATTTTGAAGTATCTTCAGTCTTGACTTGATGAGGAAAAATTTTCTTCTCGAGAATTTTCGAGACCCTCTCAAAAATTTTGTCCAGTTTCTATTGTAAAGAAAATAAATAGAAATCTTACGTGAGATATGACCGAACCCTTGTGGCGCCTACGTATCCTGTTGAGGCAAAAATCAGGTCAAACGTAGTTCCCCATCAAGGTTAACAACAATAAAAAATTACAAAGAAACCGACCGAGGCTGACACAGGACGCCTATGCATCTCATTCTTGAGAATTCAGGTCTAACGTAGTTCAAACAAGAGGTATAAAACTTAAACAAAGCAAATACAAGAAAATAGAACAATTACAAGTAAATGACAGAAATACAAACTGAAACTTCACACGTAATATCTCTTGACAACATCTGAGTTGATCGGCTTCGGCCATGCGGTGCCATCCATCTCCGACAGGACCAAAGCACCTCCAGATAATACTTTGCAAACCATGTAGGGTCCTTGCCAATTTGGTGTGAATTTTTCTTTGTACTCATCTTGATGAGGAAAAATGCGCTTAAGGACCAACTGACCGATTTCAAATTTTTTGGCTCTTACTCTCTTGTGGAAAGCACAAATCATTCTTTGTCGATACAACTGACCATGAAAGACAACGACCATTCTCTTTTCATAAATAAAGGTTAACTGATCAATCCGCTTGCTGACCCATTCAGCATTACTCAACTCATCTTCTTGGATGATTCTCAAGGACGGTATCTCAACTTCAGTAGGTATGACTACTTCCGTTCCATATACCAGCAAATACGGAGTGGCTCGAATCGACGTTCTGACAGTTGTTCGGTAACCCAACAAAGCATATGGAAACATTTCATGCCAACCTCTGTGATTGTCAATCGTTTTCCTCAAGATCTTCTTGATGTTCTTGTTGGTGTCCTCTACAGCTCCATTCATTTGAGGACGATAAGCGGTTGAGTTTCGATGAGTAATCTTAAATTGCTCACATATGTCTCTCATCAAGTGACTGTTGAGATTTGCACCATTATCAGTAATTATGGATTCTGGTACTCCAAACCTGCATATCATATTGTTACGAACAAAATCAGCTATAACTTTCTTGGTTACCGACTTATAAGAAGCTGCTTCCACCCACTTTGTGAAGTAATCAATAGCAACAAATATGAATTTTTGTCCATTAGAAGTGGATGGCTCTATCGGACCGATGAAATCAATTCCCCAAGCCACAAATGGCCAAGGTGAACTCATAGCATTGATTTCGTGAGGCGGCACTCGAATCAGATCACCGTGCACTTGACATTTATGACATTTCTGCACAAACTTGCAACAACCATTCTCCATAGTCATCATAAATAACCGGCTCGAAGGATATTTCTCGCCAAAGTGAGCCCATTCATATGTGTGCCACAAACTCCAGCATGCATTTGTTCGATAAGCTTCGCAGCTTCAACAGCATCGACAAATCTGAGGAGACCCAAATCTGAAGTCCTCCTATAAAGGGTTTCTCCACTTTGAAAGAAATTGAGAGCCATACGACGTATCAAGTTCTTTTGGTTGGATGTAGCATCTTCCGGATAAATCTCGGACTCCAAATACTTTTTTATATCAAAATACCATGGCAAACCGTGTGGTTCTGCTTTAACATGTGAACAATGAACTGGATGTTCTTTCAGTTCTATATCCAGGGGATTACTATAATCAGTATCTTGATGTTTAATCATCGAAGCGATGGTGGCAAGAGCATCGTCCAACTCATTTTGTATTCTAGGAGTATGTCTGAACTCGATCTTACGAAATCTTTTGCACTACTTCTATACATACTGCACGGAAGGTATAATCTTCTGGTTCTTCATGGCCCATTCTCCTTGAACCTGATGAATCAACAGATCTGAATCTCCAATAACCAACAATTCATGGACATTCATGTCGATGGCCATTTTCAAACCAAGAACACAAGTTTCATATTCAGCCATGTTGTTCGGGCAATTAAATCGGAGTTTAGCTGCCATGGGATAGTGTTGACAAAATTCTGACACTAAGACCACTATGATACCTTTTCATTGGTGATTTTCCGCTCTATCAAAGAATAACCTCAAACCAGGATATGTTTCAGAAATATATTCACCCACAAACTGTACTTCTTCATCGTGAAAATAAGTCTTCAGTGGTTCATATCCTTCATCAACAGGATTCTCTGCAAGATGATCAGCCAAGGCTTGTGCCTTTATTGCTTCTGAGGCACATACACAATATCAAATTCACTCAACAATATTTCCCATTTGGCAAACTTTTCGATCGGCACCGCCTTCTGGAAAATGTACTTCAGCGGATCCATTCTGGAAATAAGGTATGTAGTATATGAAAACAAATAATGTCTCAATTTCTGGGCAAGCCAAGTCAAAGCACAACATGTTCTCTCCAACAGAGTGTAACGAGACTCATATGTAGTGAACTTCTTGCTAATGTAATAGATAGCTCTTTCCTTCTTTCATGTCTCGCCGTGTTGACCAAGCACGCATCCGAATGCACTATCTGAGATGGAAAAATACAGCAACAATGGACTCCCTTCTCGTGGAGGAACCAATACCGGTGGATTGGACAAATAGTTCCTCATAGCATCAAAAGTAGTCTAACATTCTTCAGTCCACTTTGTCAAAGGATCTTTCTTCAACAGCTTGAAGATAGGCTCACACACCACGGTTGATTGAGCGATGAATCGACTGATGTAGTTCAATCTCTCTAAGAAACTCATCACCTCTTTTCTCGTCTTCGGCGGAGGTAACTCTTGAATTGATTTAATCTTGGAAGGATCGAGCTCAATACCCCTTCTGCTGACTAGAAATCCCAACAACTTGCCAGCTGGAACACCAAAAGCGCACTTAGCGGTATTTAACTTCAAGTTGTAACAACGTAAACCATCAAAGAACTTCTTCAAGTGATCCGAACTCTTGCGGGACTTGATTATGACGTTGTCTACGTACGGCTCAATCTCCTTGTGAATCATATCGTGAAATATGGTTGTCATATCCCTCATATACGTAGCACCAGCATTCTTGAGGCCACATGGCATCACCTTATAATGATATACACCCCAAGGTGTAATGAAAGCTTTCTTTTCTGCATCTTCCTCGTCCATCCGGATCTGATGATAACCTGCGTAACAATACACAAATGAATGCATTTCATGCTTAGCACAGTTATCGATCAATATATGAATATTTGGCAACGGGAAATTATCCTTAGGGATGGCTTTGTTGAGATCTTTGTAGTCGACACAAATTCTGATATTCCTATCCTTTTTGGCGACCGTAACATCATTGGCCAACCAAGTCGGGTATGGCGTCACTTCCACCAACCGATACTCGATCTGTTTGGTGATATCTTCTTTGATCTTTAAACTCAATTCAAGATTGAACTTCCGAGACTTCTGCTTCAATGGACTGGACACTGGATTAATCGGCAATTTGTGAGACACAACATTGGTACTCAGCCCTATCATGTCGCTGACTTCCCAGACGAACACATCACTGTATTTAGTGAGTAAATGTATCAAATCCTTTTTTTGAACTTCATTCAAATGAACACTAATTTTGATCTCTTGGACACACTCTTGATCTCCCAAATTCACATTTTCAGTTTCCTCTAAATTCGGCTTATACTGATCTTCAAACTGCAGGAACTCCTCAGCGCCTCATTTTATTCTTCGTAATCATCAACCTCGTCATCACCTTCTTCATTTTGTTCGTTCAGCTCGTGACATGACATGACATTGGAAGGTTTAAAACTTATACCACTGAAACCATAAATAAACAAAGTTAGGAAAATAAAATGTAGCAAATAAGTAAATAAATAATTTTTTAATAAAAGTGACATTCATTCAAATTGGAAATAATGCAAAAATTTGTCATGGCAAAGGTCCATGTTGCCTTTTTCGAACATCACGGGGTAATTTTAAAAATTCAAGCAATTTAGGAAAATGCAAAATGGTGGGTCTCGGGCCTCTTCCGGACCGCCACTGATATAAATATGCATAAATAGTGTCCTTCTACCAAGGAGTTCGGGGAATCAAAATCAGCGTGGAGGACCAATTTTGTAGCATCTCTCCATGCTCAACATCGCATAATTCTGTCAGCTCGACCTCGTCCTCAATGACATTATCAATCTCTTTGAAAAGGCCGCAAATTCCTTCCACAGATGAGGGATAGGCTTAGCCAATGCTTGATCATTTTTCTTTGTCTTCATATCATCATCTGTAGGGATGTATCCCAAACCATATCTTGCTCCGTTGACGGGAACTTGAATAGGCTCAATAATACCTTGGGAATTTCTTCCCAATCCGAACCCTGGCTCGAATCCATTCTACAACATCACAGTGGCAATCATTTTGTACACGACAGGCATAGGAGGCTATGGGGCCAATTCCTCACCGGTGGCATTTACCAGCTCCACCGTGTAGAAATCTGTACCTCGCGATACATCATCAATAATCGGCGCCTGTTTGCCAGAGTGACTCCCTTCGCCATGAGTAATCAGCTCTTCATTCTTCCAAACGAGTTTCATCATCTCATGAAGAGTATAAGGCACAGCTCAAGCCATGAGAATGAAAGGCCTTCCTAGAAGAAGGTTATAGCTGGTGTCAATGTCCAAGACCTGAAATTGTGCACAGAACTCTGTCGGACCCATTTGGATGACCAGATTTACTGCTCCTCACGTGTCTCTCTGAACCCCATCAAAGGCTCTCACATTGACTTGGTTTTTCTCCAGCTTCCCCAAGTCAAATCGTATTTGCCTCATTGTCGACAACAGGTAAATTTTCAGAGCGGATCCATCTTCCACCAAGACGCGATTTATGACCTTTTCGCGGCATAAGACAATTATGTTCAATGCCTTGTTGTGTGATTTCCCTTCAAAAGTCAACTCGTCATCACAAAAGCTAATTTGATGCCCTCGGATAACCTGGTGGATCATAGCGGCCACATTATCGCTGCTTGTGCCCACGGGAACATACGTATCATTGAGAGCCTTCATCAAGGCTTGCCCGTGCAGCTGGGAGCTCATCAGCAGGGCCCATACGGAAATATGGGCTGGAGTTTTCTCCAAATGTCTAACAATTGAATAATCATTTGGCTGCATCTTTCTCTACAATTCCTCTGCCTCGCCTTCGCTTATCGACCTTTTAGCCTGATCCTTCTTCTGCCCTCCAAGAGCCAGCTCTTCGGGAGTATAAAACCTCACAGATCAGGTCATACCCTAAGCGGTAGCAATTTCAATCACAAATTTTGGCCTGACAAGAGTTTCCGATGGCACCAAGGCAACAACCTTTGCGTGTGTAAGGATCACGAAAACTTTTTTCTCTTTGACGCTCAACTAGGACACAGCCCTTTCCAACTCGTCATGAACAATTGGAGTTATCACCTTTGTCACGCACCAATCATCATCCGTCTCTATCATGTTGATGTTTATGCCTCCATGATTTGGCAAAGGGTTGGTGTTGACATTAGGCACTGCTAGTTGATGAAAAGCCACCTCTTGGTCGATCAGATCTTGAATCTTGTGCTTGAGGTTGATGCAGTCTTCGGTATCATGTCCAACACTGTTGGATGATACGCACACCTTTGATCGGGCCTATAAAATTTCAAACTAGTATCCACCGGCTTAGGCCCCACTAGGTGGATATATCCAGCCGCAGCCAGTCACTCGTACAACTTTGTTTGGATTTTGGCGAGCGCGGTAAAGCTCCTGGGAGGCTTCTCAAATCTGGGTCGAGGTGGATCATAATTGCCTTGTGGAGGAGGCATCTATTGATAACCTCTGTTATTGGGACGGGGAGCTTGATTTCTGGGATAACGATTTGTTTGGTTATTTGGAGATGGAGCTTGGTAATTTGGAGGGGTATTTTGATAGAGTGGAACTTGTAATTGATAAATAGGAGGTGGTGCTCTGTAGCTCGACTGCACGTTGGTACAGTTAGGAGCAACACTTTGGTAAAGGGGAGATGGAATTTGGTAAAGTGTGGGAGGATTTTTGTAAATAGGAGATGGATTTTTGTAATTTGGAGGGGGAGCATTTTGGTAGGTGGAGGTAGAATTTTGGTAGACTGGAGGAGGATTATTCGGATGACTAGCTTGCGTGTAGCCAACCTGGTAGGAATTCTGGGAAGGTCGAGAACAAACTTGGGAAGATGATGATCTTCTAGGGTTTTTCTTCCCCTCATATGAGACAGCAGCAACGTCCTCTCTCTTCTTCTTCAACAATCCTGATGATCCGGGTGACGCGGCTACACGGGCTATCTTTCCTGGTTTCAAACCATCTTCAATAGTCTCAACAATCTTGACTATCTTAGCAAACTTTGCTCCAACGAGCAACATGATTTTATCATAATATTCGGGCTCTTGCACCCGTACGAACACTTCGACTATCTCTTTCTCAGACATAGGCGACCTTACCCTTGTGACTTCTTTTCTCCATCTATAGGCAAACTCTTTGTAGCTCTCAGTGGATTTCTGCTTCATATTTTCGAGAGAGTAGCGATCGGGGACAATTTCTACGTATTAAGCAAACCAATCGATGAAATCCTTTGCCAGAGTATTCCAGCTAGGCCATTGCCTGGTCTCGTGGGAGGTGAACCATTCCAGAGCCTACCCGCATAGACTTCGGCTGAAGATCCGCATCAACAAAGCTTCAATCCTACCAACTCCAACAAGCTGGTCGCAGTAGGCTCTTAGATGAGCCATAGGGTTCCGTACTCCTCCGAAAGTAACAAATTTTGGAATCTTGAACTCTTCTGGGGGTCAAAATTTGGATGGATGCATAAATCCTCATAGTTTAGACCAGCGACATCGGGGATGCTTTGGAACTCTTTCACTGCTTTCCTGATTTCTTCCTTTATATCCACCATCGCTTTTTCTTTTTCTCTTCATTGTCTTTCCTGTTCCTCGTAATGGTCTAGCTCAGAATCATGCACGTCGTGCTCAGTAGGGACGGGAATCTGGAAAGTTGTTCTTTTGGGTAGGGGTGGAGCTACGGAGGGACTCTGGGCATTTTATGTGGTTTGGTAGTTTTGTGGATAAATCTGAGGATTGGTATTTTGATTTAAGTAGTGGTGGGATGTTTGGGGATTAAAAGTATTTTGGTTTAGATTTTGGCTTTGGTTTTGTAGTTGTGGAGCGGTTTGATATTGTGTATTTTGAGGATTGGGTGGCATTTGGGAATGGTTGTTTTGAGGAGGTGGTGGAGTCTGGTAGGAGGCGGAAGCATATTGGGGATTGCGGGTAGTCAATTCTATAATGGAGGGATGCCGGGCAGGAATAGGCGGAGATTTTGAGCTGGATCCATGTTTGAAGAAGGGAAGTAGAGAGGAGGTCCCCTATCGGAAGCTTTAGCAGTGAAACTTGGTGGAGGCAAGTCCTGTCTCCTCTGCATTTCTACTCTCATGTCCGCGATCTGTTGCATCAGTTGCATAATCAACTCGTTCTGTTCCGCTATGGTGGGTTGAGCCACCACAACGTCGGTGAGACTGACTTCTTCATTATTGTCTCCCATCACTGCTTTTCACTTGTCTGAATCTTGTCTGGCAAAGGAATCTGCGGGACCTTTTGATCTAGTGAAATAGGGATGATCTGCCAGCTTAATCGACACAGATCAGTTTCAAAGTACCTGAGGAGGAAAACAACTCAAAGGCAGATTTGTCAGTTTGGATTCAGAATACAACATGCATAATATCACAAAGAGAGCAGATAAACACACAAGTTGCTTTGTTTTAGGATATCTTCAACCCACGAGTAAGGACGGAAACAGATTTTTAACAAGCAGGAGTTTGCTTGCTTTTTTAGTTCGACACCATCTCGAAAAGGCTAAATCACGTTGAGCTAAGGTCTTCTTGCAGCTGCTCTTTGA
Source organism: Solanum lycopersicoides (assembly GCA_022817965.1). Lineage (NCBI taxonomy): Eukaryota > Viridiplantae > Streptophyta > Magnoliopsida > Solanales > Solanaceae > Solanum > Solanum lycopersicoides. The sequence goes on from CM040621.1 coordinate 45,499,843, forward strand.
TTTCTGTTGATCTGGTCTTCACATTTCCTTGTAACATGAAGGGGAGAATGAAAATTTCCAAAGATAGGGGCCGGGCCTTGGAAGGCTGCCTATGTATCTCACAAGGAGAATTCAGGCCCAACGTAGTTCGAGTATAAAATAAAACATTGATTTTCATTCATTCATTCAAGACGATTACATGGAAATTGAAAGACAACAAAGCTTGAAAGATAAAATAATGACTACATCTAAGTCATTCTTCTTCTCGTTGTAGCATCAATCACGAGGAACAAACTCGATTTGAATTTTTCCCATGTTGACGAGGGTTTCGAGTCGTAGCAAAAACCGAGACACCTTGAGAGGCTATGATCTATAGCATCGTGGTAAGCATAAGGGTTGAAGATTTTTCTTCCAACGGGATCGAGACCTCTGTCATCATCGTGGAGAGAGGCTAAGACCCCATTCTGGACCAAATCCATGTAGATATGAAACATTGATCCTCTGAACGATGTGAAATAATGACAAACAAACTGAGTGCGCTCAATTGTCTCCGACTGGTCGTACGTGAGAAGGGTATCATTATCCCACATGTGCGGGATATTCCTAACGTCGATCTAGCGGCGGAACCTCGCTTTAAGTTACACGCATTCTTCTATAGTATGACCTCGTTGGTTTGGGTGGAAGGCACATATCTTCGAAGATTTTTCTTGCCCAATGATTGAAGTTGCTCCCTTATAAGGTTCCCATATGAGATGTTCGTACAAAAGGGCGCAAGACATAACCTTCGCCCCCATGCTATGTTTCGGTTCATAGTCCGGGAGGGTGATCCATCTGTCTCCTCCTTTAGACGGACCAGGAATGGAGGCTTGTAGATGATTTCCTCGTCAATGTCTTCCAAGTCGCTCCAGGGTGAGCGTCATTGGGACCACTGTTAGCTTTCTCCTCGCGGATAGAGTATTTTTCGCGCATTTTCTAAAGTTTATCGATCATATTATTATGGAAGGCTTTGTTCTTCTTCCTCAATGCGGCCATTCTTTCCCTTATGGTGGTGAATCTTGCCATCTCCGCCGTCAGTTCCTCATCTAGCGACACATTTCTGGCTAACAAGACAAGCAGTTTCTGAATCTATCTCCGCTTCTCTTGCTTCCCTTTCTTGAACCCTCAGTCGAAGCATATCTAACTTCTTACTCAAATCTTCTCTCTCCGTCTCAACGTTCTTCTTCCTCTTCATTTTTTATGCCAAATTTTCATCCAGCATTGCAGTTGCGGTTTTGTAGATTGTTGTGGCAATTTCATCACTGAGTCTTTCTTCTTTGACTTCCTGGATTTCTCGCGTGATTTGTTCTATCTTCCTTTCTAACTCTTCTCCAGTAAGTTCCACCTTGATACTCATACCCTTTTCCATAGCAGTGATCTTGCTTTTCCTGAGACAGCAGAGTAGTGATTTAGGATTTGGGGTATGAGATATGTCTTTTGAGTGAGAAACTTAAGACTCGGAAAATTTTGGTCAGACATTTTGTAATAGTGACTTGTATGTATATTTTCTTGAGATTTCTGTAAAGTAGTGACATAACGATATCCTCATTCAAACAACGTATCACATAAATGGTTAAACACATATATCGTGTCCTAATTATGCATGTGACCTTTTTATGCCAAGGGTAGGTCTAGCGATCTGATGGATGTATTGCGTCATTTAAAACAGATTGTTGCATCCCCCAAAATAAGCTTCACAAATAATTATAGCATCCGTTACATAATTTCAAACAAAACGGGGGGTACATTTTCAGGAAAGGGGAATACAATTGCGAATACAAATAGAAAACAGTCCCACGCAGGGGAGTTAGAAGTTCGAAGGTCCTGCTCCTCTTCTGGCTTTTTCTACCTCTTTGCGGATGATGCACTTGCTTGTTACCACTTACGGCTCAGCGAACACATCTTTGGAAGATGGCGGAATGACCCGTAGAGTGTTGATCTGCTCATCCAGGGTTGCATCTAGATGCATCAAACAGATCCTTGCATCGATCAGCTCTTGTGACATCACAGCTAAAGCCTTCTGACTTTCTAACTCTCTAGACTGGTATTCTTGCTCCCTTCGTCGGAATCCCTACTCCCTTTAGTCCCATTCTTACTGAAAATGATATGCGTGGATCTGGAGCTTTATTTGTACGTCTTCAATTTCTTGACCCACGCGTGGTGTTGGGTTAACTACGCCACGCAAATCATTCTGCAACCACGTCTTTTATTCATCGACATACCCAGCTTTCTATCGGTTTTCAGCTATATCCCACTTCATGTTGACGCGTCCGGCCCATTCTCGGAGGATGATCTTGGCGAAAGGTATTTTAGTGCACCCGTTGTAATCGACGAAGAAGGAGATAGTATCCCATTGGGCAGGTGTGATTTATGTTCTATCGAATTGCCGCATCACCCTAGCTGGGTTGTAGGGTCGCAATACTCGGATGCCGGGAAGGACCAAAAAGGGAAGTTTGGCCTCCTGTGCTGCTATCTTCTCTGACATGAAGTTTGGCAACATACATTGTATGTATCTTTTTCTTAGATCATAAAATACCCTCGCCCACGCATCCCTGGTGGTATGAATTGGGAACCTGCGGATGCTTAGATAGAATTCGTAATTATCAAGGGGACTCATCTCGCTAGGCTTGGCCAACTCTTGTGGCTAGGCGCCGTCCCTTTTGCACAAATGTTAAGTCATCCACCACTGAAGCAAAATGTTGCAACCTTGGAAAAATGGGAACCCATTCTTACACAAGCTCAGAGATAGATAGATGTCGTCCAGAATGACCGGGGCTAAACTGCAGTGCTTTTTTTCCTCTTCTTCATCACCAATCCCTCTGAAGATGGCGTCTACTACCATCACAACCTGGGTATCAATCTTTTTTCCTTAATCTGAGGGAATACCATCGTTCCTAAAAGGCATGCGGAGAATGCAATAAACCGTGTTAGTCTCCAAGTACTGTGATCATGAAATTCTTTTGGAAATAATTTGAAATAGTTGTCGTGCCCCCATCTTTCAAAAAATCTCATTAATGGTATATCTTGAACACCCAACCAGTCCGCATTTACTAAAAATAATATGTCTTTCAACTTCTTACTAGTCGGCCTATCCGGTAGAAGGATGTGATGATATGGATATTTTTTTTCTTCTTACCACATGTTCCGATGGAGTCCAAACAATCTTTTAACTCCTATAGTGTTGGTGTTATTTCGACATCTCTAAATCAAAAAACTATCTTCTTTCATCCCAGAACCGAGTATCTCGATAAACGTGGGCCAAACCTTGAAGTCCATTATCGAAGGTAAGTGGCCCAAGTGAATCGAGATTTCTCTCTTTTGATAGTCTTTGAGGTTGTCCCACCACACGCGGAGAATGTCTAGTGTCTTGGTGACCATATTGAAACTGAGGAACTGACTCGACATCTACAAAAACATACAACTAGTTAGTTGTCACCCCCCCCCCCAAGATACAACAAATAGTCAAACACGCAAACATCCTTCAGATTAACACATAAATATGATCGTCCTATCGAGCCGTGGGCTCTTTGGACTCAGGGCGGTCTTACTAATGGGCCCAACACTCCTTGGGTGTTGGGTCATCTTAGGCTAATGCGCTACTTTTAGGGGTTTGGTTTCGCTCTATCTTAGTTTGACTAGGCGTGCGATGTATTTTATAGTGGAAAGGGTAACCCAAGAGGACTACTTAGGCTGGGACAATTAACGACCGTTGATTGTCAAGTAGCCTACTACATTCGTCAGGGTGCCCTGAGAAAGATTTGGTTAACGAACGACTGCGAACCCGCATAATCGTCCTTTAAGTGGAAATAAAAATAATCGTCGTTTGACGGAGTTATGATATGTCATGAATGCAACAGTTGAATAAGGCGATAACTAAACAGATAAACAGTTAACTTCACATAGCCAAAACACTTTAGTTTTAAGGTTAGAATCCTCAAAATTTCCAGCGAAGTCGCCATTTCTGCTTTAACGTTTTCGGAAATATAATATTTTTATATGTTTTTCGATTTTTTAGAGTCGCCACTTAATTTTTAAAGAAAAATTAAGAAAATCATTGTTTTCAAAAGAATTAAACAGAAAAATCAATTGAAAACTTTAAAAGGTTTGGGGATTCTTATTTATATTTTAGGAAGGTTTTTAAGTCACCTAAAATATCCGTTAATATGGTTTTCCGGCAACTAATTTAATTTGGCTAAAACTTAACTTTATTTGAGATAAAATTTCATTTGGAGTTGTTTGAAACAAAGTAATTAATTTTACTATCTAAGTAAGAATTTGTTTGCTAATTTATTCATTCTTTTAGAATCCTTTTGAAATTAAGTTTAAGTCAATAAAACATTTACCGCGTTTGCGGGGATTTGGATTCTTTAACTTTAAAAACTACCGACAAATAAAGCAGATAAATAAATGAAAATAAGAGAGTGAGAGAGAGACAAAGAGAATTGGGTCCAAATCCGGGTTATATGTCCGCCTGGACCGGTATTTGGACACATCTTCCGTTTTGGGGCACAGGCCCATTTGTACCTGTCCTAAATTCTAATAGTCTAATTCTAATAGCTTAATAACAGTAAATACAAGGGCTTAGGCCCAAATAACAAAATACAAGATATAATGCCAATTAAAATATGGGCCTTCTGCCCAAATTTCTTCAGCTCCCGACTCGCCCCACTCGAATTCTTCCAAACTCGGGACCTCTACGTCAATTTTATGGGTTGCCTCGATGAAATCGTTATTGGGCCTTCGTGTCCCATGGGAATGGAAAGAAGAGGCACTGGAGTTCCATGAACTCACTTAAAATCACATGCAACGATAAAATAAGAAAAGATTAATATCCATGATAATGATAATAGAACTCATAAATAAGGAAAGACTAATCAATCAGAGGACCAAAATACTGAACACAACCACACACTTGACAATAATCTAAAAATATGTTATATATATATATATATATATATATATATATATATTTTACGCTTGCCATTTAGAAACTAGTCAATCAAACTTTCCCTTTTCTTCTTTTAAGACAAATCAATCTAGGCTAAATGCTTTTCCGAGATAAACGAGATGCCGAACTAACAACACTTGACTTAATCTTGAAATAAAAATAGATATATAAAAGAACCATGGTTGCGAGATAAAGTCTTCATATTAAACAGACTTTGTGTAGAATATATTTTAATCTTGAAGGAATTGATTACTTAACAGCTATGATAATTTGAATCCCACAGAAATAGAAAGACATATAACGCTAAGTGATCATCTCTTTATTATTATTATTATTATTATTATTATTTTAAAAGAAAAAGGAATAAATAACAAATAAATAAAATTGAAAACCATCTAAACATGAATAATAAGCAAAAGAAAATAACAAGAGAGTTCCAGCCATAAAAAAAAGAAAAAAAAATCAACACATTTTAGTATTTTTAAGGCCTCAAGATGAGAAAGTTATTAACTGAATAGAGGGTGGTGTCCCAATTAGTTACAGAGCCAACAAGTCGACTCCAAAATAAAAAAAAAGGCTATTAACATATCGAATTATTCACTCAAGTCAAAGACATCGAAATTAGCATCCGTTAACAGCCAACTACGTAACTGTGACCGAATATAGAGGAAGAATGAAAAGGAATCGCAAGAATGTTGTGAAGAGACGGACAACAGGGTGAGCTAGAGATAGCGATTCCACAACCTTAAACACGATCTCAATCTCGAACAGCCAACAAAGAATGCAAGACCAAACTCGGAAAAGGACTCTCCACAACTTAGGATTAGAGAAAAAGGAATTTTTAAAATTTCATGTAGTATGAGGTGATTTTTTTTTCTGTTTAGAATTCTTCTCCTCTGTAAATATTCCAAACTCTAAGGAAAATTTCCGACCAAAATCCTTTCCAATCCCTCTTTTTCTGTTTTCTAAAGAAAGATTTCAACAAAAATTGCTAAAAAATCCTCCCTCTTTACAGAGAGATGAAGAGAATATATATAGGAGGAGATTCGGGTTCAGAAAAAGAGAGGTGGAAAAGAACGAGGGCAAAATCGTATTAGAACTAGGGGGTTTGAAGTCCCAAAATTTCATCCAAAAGGGAGAGAATCATCCCCTGCAACTTCAAAAACTTTTTCACAGCAAGCAAATTTGGGGGAAGTGTTCAAAATTATACAATCTACAACGGGAAAACAACGAGGGTCGTCCAATTTCTTGGCAAGGATGAACAAACAACGGGATTTTGCCACCTCGCCTTTTCCTTCGTACAAACTCGTACCCAGCAGAAGAAGAAAGCAGGAAATGTGTGATAGCCTTTGCTTTCCGTCTAGCGCCGTGTAATTTGATGTTGTTGCCGCTGAAATCCACGTCGAACCTGAACCCTACGTTGCGTGCTCTTGCGTGAGGCGCGTATGGGATCAAGGGTGGCCTTCACGCATTCTCTCGGATGGTTGTTTCGTCTTTCGCCGTGAGCTGTCGTTTGGTGCGCTATGCCAGCTGTTGTTAACGCTGGAATGGTGGGAAAATGAAAAGGTGGGTTGGGTCGACTAGGTATTGGGTTGGGGCGAAAACAATGGGCTCGGAATTGCTGAAAATTTTTGGGAAAATTTGGGTGGTCCTTTGTATTGTTGAATTGGAAAATGGGATGGGTTTAAGGTTTAAGTGGTGCTGGGCCTGTGTTGTGAACTAAAGAGAAGTGGTCTGCTGGAAAATTTTGGGAGAAAAGGCCCAAAATTAATTTTTGCAAAGTGTTGAAAGGATTTTGGATAAGGTAAAAATGAATTAATAAAAAATTATTTGACAAGCTTCTTACTTATAGCGAAATAAAATAATTGATTTAATTATGACACAATTAGTCCGAAAGTGTGCGCTAATTTAGCAAAGTATTAAAACCAAAAATAAAATCCTTTTGAGATGATTTTCGAATAATCATAAAATATCCTAGTTGTATACATAAATACGTAAAACATATACACTATCTAAAAATTATAAAAAGGTGATGAGATTAATTAAAAGTAACTTAAAATATTTTAAACTTTATAAAATCTAAGTATTTTTAAATCGTGCATAATTAAGAAGCTCGTTAATTAAGTCATATCGTCGAAGGTCAAAATTAGGTGTCAACACCACTCCTTCCCTTTTGAGCTCTAGGTTTAGCCACCTTATCATCACGAGCCTTAGGGAACTTAGATGGAACTTGATTAGAGAACCTCTTCTTGAACTTAGGCTTGTCTTGAATTTCAAGCCTATTCTTAGAACAACCTCCATCAAAAGATATTTCCCTCTTAGCATCTCTACTCTTCCACTTAGCCCTTGCCCCTTCCACGTGTTTGGCATGCACCATAAGACAAGAAATATTCATGTTGTCATGTAACATAGCCGAATGACACTCCTCTTGCAAATCATACGACACCCCCGTCACAAAGCGGCTCATTTATCTCTAGGATCGGAAACCAAAAAGGAGCATATTTTGACAATTTAGTGAATTTCAAGGAGTATTCATGAAAACTCATACCTCCTTGGAGAAGTTTGATGAATTCCACCACTTTAGCTTCCCTCATATCCCTAGGAAAGAACCGATCAAGAAAAGCTTTCTTGAAAATCTCCAAAGTTACCAGACCACCCCTAAGAGGCCTATTGTCCCTCCATTGAACATACCAAGTTTGAGCCAAATCCTTGAGTTGGTATGTGGCTAACTCAACCTTCTCACTAGTGGACAACCCCATAGCAAATAGTATGTTGTAGATTTCATCAATGAACTCTAGGGGGTCTTCTTCAACCTTAGACCCATAGAAAGTGGGAGGATTCATCCTCTTGAAATCTCTTAGACGGGATGCCATGGTAGTGACTTGTTGATGTGCTCGGGGTACAACCTCCTGGTTAGCTTGGGCCGTCATAGCTGGAGCTTGAACAGTTGCGGCTTGGGCTTGAGTAGTAATGTCTTGGGCCATTTAAACAAGGATATCCCTCATGTCACCCTCCGCCAAAGGTGGAGGATTGACCGGAGCTTGGTCAACATTAGCATCTTGTTCCTGAGGAGGAACTTGATCACCACGCGGAGGAGCTCCAGCATTAGCGATCTCCTCTTCAAATCTTTGTGCTGCATTCCTTTGTCTTTTCATTTTTCCTATAATCACAAAAACAGGATTAGCTGCAAAAACACACCATAAGTATACTCTAATGGCACGATATTAGATTTCCAAGAAAATGAGAGTTTCCTAGGCATCATGTAGGTTCCTAATAATAAGTTTGGTGTGCTTCACAATTATGAATACGAGCTTACATAGACGTGGTTGAGAGAGACATTGACTCTAAGATAATTCAACCTCATGCTCTAACACCATGTTTGTCACATCCGGATTTACCCCCTAAACGTGACTGGCGTCGTCATCCGCTTTGAGGACTAAGACTAGCCTCTTAGTCTACATCATTGCATTCATAAGTCAAAAATATGGAAGAATTTAAAACTTTTCATTATTTCTAATTGGAGGTTTACGTAGACCTATATATACACATAATATATATCCGTATCGAGTATAAATAGACCCTTCGTATTGAAAGGTTACATAACCTTCTACTTTTATGGCACATACATATATATATATTTATATATAAGGTAGAACATAGTCTTAAAGATTGTCTCATCTCATATTCATCTAAAACGATCATAACAAATTGGGCATAGCCCTACATCAATGTAAAGAAGCCACATAGGCTTATTCAAATCGTACTCAAATGAAAATATAAGGAACATAAAAGTCTTTAGAACTAAACAACAACATAAGCTCAAAATTGGTATCGCCCTCGGGAAGTGAGGACCTACCCACTTGGATGGTAGAGAATATCCAAGTCTTCTTCAAGTCGTCTCGAATGAGCCTTCAACGACGGGAACCTAAAATTTTGGGAAAAGGGAGAAAATGGGGTTAGTATGTCACTTGTACTAAGTATGATACAATATGCACATGTAATGTCAAATTATGCTAAAAAGGACATTTTATTAAAACATTCTACTTTACTCTTTGAAAAGCCTTAGGCATCATCAAGGAAATACATACAACTCAAAAGGCATATTCATCAAGTCAAAGCAAATAACATACTTTAACCCATAATCCAATATAACCCTATCCTCAAGTAATTACATCACAAGCATGAATAAGAGTTCATCATAGCATAATAAGCAAGACAAGTACTCATGAATCCCTATCAAGTCAACAAGTGAAATAACAAAGCAAAGCCCCATAACCTAATCAAGTAACCCAACAATTATTCAAAACCAATTTCAAACTTCACATAATATAACCTTTAAGGATACTTAACATTATACCTTAAGATCATAGACTAGATATATTTTCATAAGAATAACCATCATAATATGATATCATTTACATGTAAAGTCAACATATTATCGTCATTCACATCATTAGCATATATACATATATAATATGAAATTCCTAAAGTTTCCCTCAAGGCAAACTAGTGCAGGGCATAGGTAGAGTCCCATACCCCTACCTAGGCTAAGTCAAACCTCTTATGTCACTCTAGTTAGTTTATACTTCATTACTTTATTTTAGTTTAGGGAACACTCGCCTTAATTGACATAGACCACAATAGATAAGTGTGGAATCCGGTGTGTTAAAACCTTACACCAATGGAAGGTGTTCTACCGGCCAAAGTAAAACCAAACGTAAATGTAGCTTTCTTGGTGGATCCACTATTTTGTCTTCCTATGGGGGCAACATAGTTCAAGAACTAAGAGATAGGTATTCCCTCTTCATACCACTTTGTAATTGGTCATCCTCTAATGGGAATCTATTGGATGAGTATCCCTCAAAGGGGAGTCAACATCACATATAGAACTATAGGGTAACTCTTCCTCTATGGAAAGTCATCACCTCCCATTGTCAAGTTCACTCGGTGTTAAGCTAAGTCCCTTTATTGAAATGTATTTAGTGTCCTTAATTATTAATCATACTTAGTTTAGGTCATAGGGTCTATCCCTTGTATACTCATCATCATCATAGCTCAATAATAATTGCATGAATATAGTCCTTTCATCATAACTCATATAAGTTCACATTTACATATTCATTCATAATAAGGCACATTGGTAGTAATCAGCATCCTTATAAAATTTAATATTAATTAACCTCACAACCATAGTAAAGATATTTCAATTCAACATCATACCACCCTATCAATCCTAAACAAGGCATACTCCAAGACAATATCATGACTTAATCACAATTTACCATAGTTTGAAGTAAAGTATAGGGATCACAAGATTTACCAAGTCTTCTTCATAATTCATCATCAAGGTCTTACCATAAATCCTTAATTAAACTCAATTAAGTCATAAAGTCATCAAAATTCAATAACCAACATAATCACAAGGCTAAAAGAATCACTACATCACAATTCGACACTAGATCAAATCTTAAGATTAGGTCAGTTTATCATAACCTAGATCACTTCTCAAGAATTAGAATGAAAGACTACAAATCATCCTAATTTGTTCATGATTAGTGTAACAACATCATCTAATAAATTCAACCAATAACCAAGTCAATTGAACCAATCACAACCTAATTCCTATCAAGATCAAACCTAGGGTTAAGGGTTAAGGGTCATCATCTACAAGATAGACCAAACAATCAAGATAGTTCATAATTATCTTAGAATCCATGTTAATCTATTCATATTATCCAAAATAAACCATAAACAAATCAATTCATAACATTATTTTCGAGATTGAGAAGAACCCACATGAAAACTCAACTTTTAGAAATACTTTGAAGAACCCTTTGACGAAAGAAGTCTCAAAGTTTAATAGATCCCAGACCTCAATGTTTGATGAAGATTTGATGATGAAATTGTCCCTTTTCATCTCCCAAATCCCTCCCCCTAGCTTGTTCTCAATGGTGTCTTCCAATAGAGAGAAAGAAGAGAGAATGGAGAGGATTTGTTTTGAGAGTTTTGTTTAGACTAATTCGGGTTGGGGTCTTTGTATGGGAAGTTAACTAACTTAATTATACTCCCTTAAGCCCCTAATTAACCACCTAACTTCTTAACTAACTAACTTAAAAATGTGCATCAAACTTGACCCTCACAGACGAGACCCCGATCGACGGTCTGTCTGTGAGTCGACGACTAGTCCCCCCTCCGTCCTGCACACTCGTCGTTTTTGTCAAAGACTTATGCAGGCGAGGGATCCATCAATTTTTCTAAGTGTGGGACGAATGTTGGCATCGACGTCCCATCGATCCACACACGATACATTGGTTGGGTTTCGTTGGTGCACACTGCCAAGGCAGTGTTGCCTCCAACGTGCAAGGGTCCTCCTCAAGGGCCCTTGGTTGGTCCTTGTGGTGTCGTACCCGGACGTTTCGACCATTAATCGACTTTAACGCATGTTGTACACCCTATTACCATATTTCATGCATTTATGACTCCTAAAAGTTAGTCAAATAGGCTTAGACACGCTAGTACCTCTTTGAACTAAATTTCCGGACGTCATAGAAGTTCTAGGACATTTTTGTTTCTAAACATCCTAACTGACATATATTCATTACAATGGACTTCAAAACAGTGTGTAGACCTCATGACACTTATGTTAGGCTTTAAGGCACGTCTTGGATTTTCGAAGTGTTACATGACTTCATACTTTGATACCCAAGAATTCACAACCAACATAAGAAATAGGGCAATTCATGAAGTATTAACATAACTAAAATTAAAGTAAACAAGGGACATATTCATCACCCATAACAATTCACCTTAATCAATCCAAGAAATTAGGGATTTGTGGGAAAGACATGGGTCAAGGGAAAATTCATAGGAATTCATCAATTTACCTCAATCATACTTAAACAACATTAATTCATCATAATTCATCAAAAATAACTCAAATTTTGTTTTATAAAGAGGACCCATGTGAGGAGAAAAACTCTTGTTTTGGGGGATCTAGAAGTCATCTTTTGAAGGACCTCTTGGGGAAAGTAATCCCAAGAGTGAAAGAAACCATATCTTATTGATAAGAGAGACAAGAAATTGGGTTGAAAAACTTGAATTCTTGATCTTCTTCTTGGAGCTCTATTGGTCTTCAATGGAGTTTTGGGAGGAAGAGCGAATTTGGGAGAGAGAGATTTTTTATTTAAACTTGTGGGACTTGACTTTTGTGTTAGAATGGACCTAAAAATGACCCTAATACATTATATAGTAACCCATAAAATTACCCAAAAGACCCCTCACTTAAATGGGTTTATTTGTGAAGTCAAAACACCCAAAATACGACTTTTACGATATTTGGGAAGTAGGTGCGCGTCGAGAGGCTAATTCCCCAATTTATTTTTCAATTTTTAGCTGAGGCAGTAGGGTCCGTGTCATCCCCGCATCGCGAGGCCAACTCCAAATTCCCATGTGATGGATGCACGACGTGCAGCCGCCACCAGAATCTGCCTGCACACAAGCTGCCTTGGCAACTTGTTCGCCCAATTTTGGTTCCTCCCCAAGGACCCTTACGGTGGTTCTTAGGGTGTCGTTTTTGGACGTTTAGACTATATATACTACACTATTCCTAGACAAAGTCCGTTTACAAGTTTTTTACTTCATATGACCCTCCAAAACCTTCACCAAACATAAGGACGTCAACATAGTTGAATTTCGCTAGTTTCCGGACGTTAAGACTTTTCTTTAATCCTATGGCTCCAATACTTCTCAAACAAGTTGTTTATACTTATTTAGGTCTAAATTCATTGTTACTCAACATATTAGGCTCTATTATAGGTCATGGATTTCTGGGGTGTTACAATATCCCCCCTTAGGAACATTCGTCCACGAATGACACCTTAAACCTTCTATTGGAAAAAAAAACAGGACTCAAGACTAGCAGCCAACCACAACCAAAATCATAATGATTCACAGATCATAGGAGGAAATTTCAACTCACTTTAACATAAAAACATAGCATAAACAAATAGGAACTTAATCCAAACATACCATAACAAAAGCTCAACTTTTTGTATCGCTTAAGGAGGTATTACCTTCTCCATTTCAAAATGAGCTCAATATGAACATTAAAATTTGACATGCTGATTTCTTATCAAAACCACATCAAACATGCTCATTATAATCTTCCATGAGTACTTATAGCACACAACACACTTAAGTGAAAGCCAACATAATAAATATTTTTCATGGAAAGAAAAGAACTCAACTTAAGCATGAATTTCTACTATAATATGCACATATATTTAGAAAAACATGATAATATCAATATTATACATAATAGACATATGAGGAACAACTAACCTCAACCTTGACTAGGAGTAAGGGCAAAAAGATGAGGATAGCGGGATTTCATGTCGGCCTAGGCCTCCCATGTAGCTCCCTCAACAAGGTGGTTCCTCCATAGAACTTTAACGAAGGAAACCTCCTTATTCCTCAATTTATTAACTTGACGATCCAAAATCTCAACCAGGACCTCTTCATAAGATAGGTCCTCCTTTATCCCTAAACCTTCTAGAGGAAGAATGGAAACCGGATCACCTATACACTTCTTAAGAATAGAAACATGAACACCGGATGAATCATGGCCAACTCATTTGGCAACGTCAACTCATAGGCAACACTCCCCACTCGCTTCAAAATTTCATATGGGCCCACATAACGAGGATTAAGTTTCCCCTTCTTTTCGAACCTCATAACCCCTTTCATGGGTGAAATTTTCAAATAGACCCAATCTCCTACTTCAAATTCAAGGTCTCTCTTTCTATTATCGGCATAAGACTTTTGCCGACTAAAAGCCATTTTCAACCTCTCCCTTATGAGTCGAACTTTCTCCGTGGCTTCATACACTAACTCGGGACCAAGAAGAGCAAACTCACCCACTTCAAACCATCCAATCGGGGACCGGCACTTTCTACCATAAAGCGCTTCAAAATGTGCCATATCGATACTTGCATGGTAGCTATTGTTGTAGGAGAACTCAATTAGTGGGAGATGATCAACCCAGTTGCCCTTGAAATCAATAACGCAAGCCCTCAACATATCTTCGAGAGTTTGAATAGTGTGCTCCGCTTGTCCATCTGTTTTAGGGTGGAAAGTGGTGGTAAGCTTTATTTGCGTACCAAGTCCATCTTGGAAAGATCTCCAAAAATGTGAAGTGAATTGAGTTCCCCTATCCTAAATGATGGATAAGGGTACCCCATGCAACTTCACAATTTCCTTAACATACAATTTAGCATATTCCTCCGCCGAGTAAGAAAACTTTACTTGAAGGAAGTGGGCTGACTTGGTCAATCTATCCACTATGACCCATATTGAGTCATGTTGTCGACGGGTGCGAGGTAAACCTACAACGAAGTCCATGTTGACGTCTTCCCGCTTCCAAGTGGGAATGTCAATATTTTGGGTAAGACCTCGCGGCCCTTGATGCTCGGCTTTGAGTTGTTGGCAATTCGAGCATCTAGTCACAAAATTTGCTATCCCTCTTTTCATTCCATTCCACCATTAAATGTTACTCAAATCATGATACATCTTGGTAGCCCCCGGGCGCCATGAGCCTCTTCCATGATCCTCTCCCTTAAACCATCCACATCCGGAACTCATAAACTTCCATGGTAACTAAGTACCCATCCTCCCCTGGAAGAATGATTCATTATTCTTTCTAAGGACCGACTCCTTCAACTCCATCAATAGGGGATCAAGATGTTTTTTAGATTTCACATCCACCACTAAAGACGACTCAGAGTTGTGACGAACCATAAAACCACCCTTTGAAGATTTTTCTAATCGGACTCCCAACCGTGCCAACCGATCAACATCCTTCACTAATTCTATCTTCTCATCAACCACGTGAGCCACATTGTCCGTAGACACAAGACTCAAAGCATCCACCACTACATTAGCTTTCCCGAGATGGTAAAGGACACTATATAGTCTTTTAGAAGCTCTAACCACCTTCTTTGGCGTAAATTGAAGTCTTTTTTGGTGAATAAATATTCTAGACTCTCATGATCCGTGAACACATCAACATGCACCCCAGATAGATAGTATCTCCAAATATTTAGAGAAAATACCACGGTCGCAAGCAAGGTCGTGTATTGGATAATTCTTCTCATGTGGCTTGAGTTGTCTAGAGGCATACGATAAAGATGACTTTGCCATGTTACATGATCACACATCCTAGACCCACTCGGGAGGCATCACAATAAACCACAAACCCATCGGTACCCTCCGGTAAGGTCAATACCGGAGCGGAGGTGAGTCTATCTTTCAATAATAGGAAACTCTTCTCATAAGATACTGACCATTCAAAATTAGACTTATTTTGGGTTAAGGCCGTTAGTAGAGATGTGATAGACGAAAATCTCTCAACAAACCTCTTATAGTAACCGGTCAACCCTAGAAAACTCCGAATGTCAGTAGGACTCAAAGGTCTTGGCCAACTTTTGACCACTTTTGTCTTCCTTGGATTAACCTCTACTCCTTCACTAGAGACAATATGCCCATGAAATGCAATCGACCTCAACCAAAACTCACACTTGCTAAACTTAGCAAAAAGTTGGTTATCCTTGAGAACTGGCAAAACTATCCTCAAATGTCTCATATGATCATTTTCACTCCTAGAGTATATCAAAATGTCATCAATGAAGACAATCACAAACAAATCAAGATACTTTCTAAAAACTCAATTCAGGAGGTCCATGAAAGACGACGGGGCATTAGTTAGACCAAATGACATCACTAGGACACAAAATGACCATATCTTGTTTGGAATGCAATTTTTGGAACATCAACTTCTCTCACCCTAAGTTGATGATAACCCGACCTTAAGTCGATTTTCGAAAAGTAACTCTCTCCATGGAGTTGATCAAACAAGTCGTCAATCCTAGGGAGCGGGTACTTATTATTTATAGTGACTCTGTTTAATTGACGATAGTCTATGCACATTCTCAATGACCCATCCTTATTCTTTACAAACAATACGGGAGCACCCCATGGCGATATGATCAGTTGAATAAAGCTCTTATCTAACAAATCTTTGAGTTGAGAATTTAGCTTTTTCAATTCGGCCGGGGCCATCTGATAAGGAGGAATTGAAATAGGTTGTGTATCCAGTAACAAGTCTATGCCAAAACCAATCTCCCCTTCGGGAGGAATTCTGGGAAGGTCATCGAGAAAGACCTCCGGAAATTCCCTCACTACGGGTACCGACTCTATTGGGGGGACCTCATATTCAAGATCCCTAACTCTTACTATGTGGTAGAGACAACCCTTTGCAATCAATTTGCAAGCTTTTAGACATGATATGATCTTACTCCTAGGATTTGAGTTTCCTCCCTTCCACTCAAAAATGGGTTCATTTGGGAATTGAAATTTCACTATACTTGTCCTACAATCAATAGAGGCAAAACAATCATGCAACCAATCCATACCCAAAATAACATCAAAATCTAGCATATCAAGTTCTATCAAGTCAACTAATGTAACTCTATTGGTCAAGGAAATAGGACAAACTTTATAGACTCTATTAACCACCACAGAATCACCCACCGGGGTAGAAACCGAGAAAGGTTCATCTTATAGTCGGGTAGTATTTCAAATTTCATAGTTACAAGAGGATTCACAAATGACAATTTAGCTCCCAGATCCAAAAAATCATATGCATCAAAGGAAAATAAATTTTAACATATCGGTAACCACGTCTGGTGAGCTCTCTTGATC
This sequence comes from Solanum lycopersicoides, assembly GCA_022817965.1. Taxonomy (NCBI): domain Eukaryota; kingdom Viridiplantae; phylum Streptophyta; class Magnoliopsida; order Solanales; family Solanaceae; genus Solanum; species Solanum lycopersicoides. The sequence goes on from CM040621.1 coordinate 45,516,563, forward strand.
ACTTCGGGATTTGAGAGCATAGAAGTGGTTCTTCTTAGGAGCATCCGGATTTGGGGCACTTGCTTGAGCTTGAGCATTTTCCCTTCCTTGAGACTTCATCATAGGGCAATCTATCTTCATGTGACCACTCTTGATACAACCATAGCAATTAACCATTCCAACTAGGCACTTACCATCATGTCTCTTATCACATTTTGCACAAAGCGGCTTCTCAACATAAGATCTTCCACCTTTCCCCTCTTGGGGCTTGGGAGTAGGCACCTTACTCTTGTTGACCCTTAGAGAATTATAAGGGCCTTGGTTGGAAAACCTCCTTTTGAACCTTGGTTTGTCTTGTACCTCAAACTTAGCCTTGGAAGAATTCCCATCTTCAGTTCTTACCTTCTTCAACTCCCTACCAACTTGGTTAAGCTTTTGCTCCTCAATTTGTTCGACATGAACCATGAGGCGAGAGATGTCCATGATAGGAATCAACATATCCAACCTACACTCATTAACCACAAGATCAGATATTCCCATAATAAATTTGTTCATCTTGGCTCTAGAATCCGCAACCATAGTCGGAGCATACTTGGATAGTTGAGTGAACTTGAGGCGATACTCTTCACGCTCATAACCCCTTGACGAAGGTTGATGAATTCTTGCATTTTCCTCTCCCTTATCTCCAAGGGAAAGAACCTATCAAGGAAAGCCATTTTGAAAGCTCCCCAAGTTATTTGGCCTTCTATAACCGGCCTCTCATCCTTCCATTGCTCATACCAAACTTAAGCTACGTATTTAAGTTGGTAGGCGGATAGTTCTGCTTTTTTTTTAGAAGAAACCCTCATAGCATCAAGAACTTTCAACATTTCATCAATGAACCCTTGTGGGTCCTCCTCCACCTTAGAACCATATAAAGTATGGTGATTCATCCTCGTGAAATCCCTAATCCTTGAAGCGGTGGTGTTAGCATTGGGGTTCACTTGCACCCTTGAATCTCTAGCAACTTGGGTAGCCAACACTTGAGTCAAGCTATGTATGGCCGACCTTATCTCAACGTTGGACATAGCCCGTTCTTCAATAGCAACTTGAGGGTTTTGAGGAGCTTGAGGGGGAACCGCCTCATTATATTCATTGCCTATAAGCACAATAAAAGGATTAGAAGAAAGTACTAAATAGAGCTAGGACTCTTAGGCACGACTAAGGAATAACAAGAGAGTGAAAGTTACTAAGCATCACATTGTCTCTCATTCATAAGTGTGACGCGCTTCACAATTATGAATAAGACCCTACATAAATGTGGTTCAGTGAAACATCAATCCTAGAATTTACTTAACCTAAGACTTTGATACCAAATTTGTAACGTCCCAAAGTACACCCTAGTCGTTACAGGCATCGTCGTCCTCTACGAGGACTAAGACAAGCCATTAGCATTCGTCATAGAACATCATAGGTAAGAAAATACGGGAAAATTAAAAACTTTTGCTTATATAGCAAGGAGGTTTACATAGACCTCTACATAGCAAGCATACATAGGCTTCTCACATAAACAACATACAACATATAGAAATTTAGTTTAATACTTTGTCTCACATTAAACCATCTAAAGAATGAATCACAATTTGGGCATAGCCCTTGGTCTATTACAATATGCCATATAGGCTACAATGAAAGTCTCAACATGAGAATGAAATAATTGTATCAAAACATAGACAAAACTAATAATTCTTGATCAGTGGCATTATCCTCAGAACTCATGAGGACTCACCAATTGACTTAGGAAAGCGCCAAGTCTTCTTCTTCAATGACCACGAATCTCCTCAATGGCCCGAACCTAAAATGTTTGGGGAAAAGAGAGAAAATATGGGTTAGTACAAACCACATGTACTAAGTATGGCTCATATGTACAAAATCATCAATGCTTGAGAAAGGACAATTTAGTCAAAATCATGCTTTTTATCAATTTAACTAAACATGCATATATCAAAAGCATAATAAATCAATTCAACATAATAGTAACCCAACACATAGATCACCCAAGCAATACTTGTGCAATGCCAAAGATAGAACCCCATAATCCCATCCAAGGCTAAATATCACATTAAGCAACCCACTTCATACTTACAACATACTTTCATAACATGCTTATACATCAATAATTACTCATAGCTTATTAACATAACCATAATCATAAGTATAATCATAATCATAAAAGCACACTACTAGGACCATCCCTTAGGATACCACACGTGCAATGAGTAAGAGAAGCCACATACCCTCCCTCACCCTATGTAGTAGTCTTCAAGACAACTCTAATAAGAGTTCACATACTTTAGTTATTCATTTACTTTCACATTAGGGATATAAGTGCAATAAACGATATGAGACCATGTGAGCTACATGCAATCTGGTGTTCTACCCCCACAACGAAAAGAGAGGTTTAACACTTGCCTAAGGTGTAACCATTCGTACGTAGCTATCTAGGTGGATCCACTAAGCTAGAGTCCTTTGTGGGAACATATTTAAGGTTCAAGGAGATTGTTTCTAGAAACCTTGACATACTAACGTGAAGGTTTCCATCTCATGATACAACACATAACTAGAGAATCCAAACTTACTAACGTGAGTAAACCCATGTGGGAAGCTGGAGTTTCTAACGTAAGAACTCCATCTCATTTACACGCCATTTCGGTGCTAAGCAATTATTCCATTTAGTTATCATCATATGACATCCTACAAGTTCAGATTAATCTATTTTAGACCCTTAAGTAAACATCTTATCATAATAGCTCATAGGTGACCACAAGTGAGAACTATCCTTTCACTTTAGACACAACATTATAATCATGAGAAACTACATTCATTCATATAATGATCACATCATAACATAATTACATACTTTATAACCAATTCATAGATCTAGGGTTAGGGATGAGGCATCCTTGTCACCAACATCACAACAACACAATTAGCTATAGAATCATTATCACATAAGTACATTTCACCTTGCATAATTGAGATTAAAGGAGAATCAAAATCAGACTTCATTGCGCTTCATGGGACTTCATACTTTGATACCTAAGAATTCACAACCAACATATGAAATAGTGTAATTCATGAAGTATTAACATAACTAAAATCAAAGTAAACATGGGACATATTCATCACCCTCAACAATTCACCTTAATCAATCAACGAAATTAGGGATTTGGGGGAAAGACATGGGTCAAGGGAAAACTAATAGGAATTAATCAATTGATAATCAATTCATACTTAAACAACATTAATTCATCATGATTCATCACAAATAACTTACAATTTCGTTTTAGAAAGAAGACCCATGTGAGGAGAAACACTCTTGTTTTGGGGGATCTAGAAATCATCTTTTGAATGACCTATTGGGGAAACAAATCACAAGAGTGAAAGAAACCATACCTTATTGATGAGATATCCACGAAATTGGGTTGAAAAACTTGAAGGCTTGAACTTCTTCTTGGAGCTCTATTGGTATTCAATGGAGTTTTGGGAGGAAGAGAGAATTTGGGAGAGAGAGATTTTTTATTTCAACTTGTGGGACTTGAATTTTGTGTTAGAATGGAACTAAAACATACCCTAATACATTATATAGTCACCCATTAAATTACCCAAAAGACCCCTCACTTAAATGGTTTATTTGTGAAGTCAAAACACCCAAAATACAACTTTTACGATATCTGGGAAGTAGGTGCGCCTCGCGAGGCTAATTCCCCAATTTATTTTTGAATTTTGAGATGAGGCAGTAGGGTCCGTGTCATCTCCGTGTCGTTAGTCCAGCTACAAATTCCCAAGTGATGGCTGCGCGACGCGCAACAGCCACCAGAATCTTCCTGCGCACAAGATGCCTTGGCAGCTTGCTCGCCCAACATCGTTCCTCCCCAAGGACCATTTCGGTGGTCCTTGTGTTGTCGTTTTTGGACGTTTAGACTATCTATACTACACTCTACCTAAAAAAATTATTTTACAAGTTTTGGACTTCATATGACCTCTGAAACCTTCACCAATCATAGGGACGTCAACATAGTTGAATTTTGCTAGTTTCCGGATGTTAAGGCTTTTCTTTAATCCTATGACTCCAATACTTCTCAAACAAGTTGTTTATACTTATTTAGGTCTAAAATCATTATTACTCAAAATATTAGGCTCTATTATATGTCATGGATTTATGGGGTGTTACAAAGATCCTCTATGTTATGGGGTTGACTACTAGTAAGAAGACCGAGTTAGCCACTTACAAACTCAAAGGTGTGTCCCAAACATGGTATGTCCATTGGAGGGACAATAGGACGTTAAGGGGTGGACCGGTGACTTGGGAAGTGTTCAAGAAGGCTTTTCTTGATAGATTCTTTCCTAGGGAGAAACGGGAAGCTAAAGTGGTGGAGTTCATCAACCTTAGTCAAGGAGGTATGAGTGTGCTTGAATACTCCTTAAAATTCAGTCAATTGTCAAAATATTCTAGTTCTTTGGTTTCCGACCCTAGAGATGAAATGAACCGCTTTGTGATGGGAGTCTCGGATGAATTGCAAGAGGAATGTCATTCAGCTATGCTATATGAAAATATGAACATTTCTCGTCTCATGGTTCATGCTAAACAAGTGTAAAAGGCAAGGGCTAAGAGGAAGATTAGAGATGCCAAGAGGGCAAGATCTTCTGATGGTGGTTCTTCCAAGGGTAGCCTTTAGATTCAAGACAAGCCTAGGTTCAAGAAAAGGGTTTCTAGTCAAGTTTCTTCCAAGTTCCCTAAGGCTAGGGATGATAGGGTGTCTAACCCTAACTCTATAAAGGGCAGGGATACTAGTTTACCAACCAAGAAGCCAACTTGTGGAAAATGTGGCAAGAAGCACTATGGTGATTTTCTTAGGGGAACGGATAATTATTTTGGTTGTGGTAAGAGTGGGCACAAGGTTCGAGATTGCCCAAATTTGAGTGGGCAAGACAAGGGTAGTGGTCAAACTCAAGCAAGTGGTTCTAATGATGCTCCGAAGAACGATTTTATGCTCTCCTCTCTAGGGGTGATCAAGAGACTTCTCCCGACGTGGTGACCGGTAGGTTGAAAGTCTTTTCCATTGATATATATTTTTTACTTGATCCGGGCGCTATATTATCTTTCGTTACTCCCTTGATAGCTAAGAAATTTGATATCTTACCTGACATTTTAAGTTAACCTTTTATGGTGTGTACCCTGGTGGGGGAGTCGTTTGTTGCCAAGAGGATGTATAGAAATTGTCCTATAATGTTGCCCAATAGAGTTACTTATGTTGAACTAGTAGAACTTGATATGTTTGATTTGATGTCATATTGGGTATGGATTTGTTGCATGCTTGCTTTGCCTCTATAGATTGTAGAACAAGGGTGGTGAAATTTAACTTTCCAAATGAGCCCGTTTTAGAGTGGAAGGGGGGAAATTCTATTCCTAGATGTCGTATCATATCTTGTTTGAAGTCTTGTAAAATGATCTTTAAAGGGTGTTTATACCATATAGTAAGAGTCCATGATTTAGACTCCAAAATTCCTCCCATTGAGTCGGTCCCCATAGTGAGGGAATTTCCGGAGGTCTTTCCTAATGATCTTCCCGGTATTCCTCCAAAATGGGAAATTGATTTTCATATCGACTTGTTATCGGATACAAATACAATTTCAATTCCTTCTTATCGGATGGCTCCGAACGAATTGAAAGAGTTGAAGGCTCAACTCAAAGATTTACTAGACAAAGGATTCATTACACCTAGTATTTCTCCATGGGGTGCTCCGGTATTGTTTGTGAAGAAGAAGAATGATTCCCTTAGAATGTGTATCGATTATCGCCAACTCAATAAAGTCACTATTAAGAACAATTATCATCTCCCTCGGATTGACGACTTGTTTGATCAACTCCAAGGGGCAAGTTACTTTTCTAAGATTGACTTGAGATTGGGGTATCACCAACTTAGGGTGAGAGGTGAGGATATACCAAAAATGGCATTTCAGACTATATATGATCACTATGAGTTCTTTGTAATGTCCTTTTGTCTTACGAATGCCCCGGCGGTGTTTACGGATCTCATGAATAGGGTGTTTCGAATTTACCTTTATTCATTTGTCATTGTCTTCATTGATGATATCTTTGTATTTTCAAAAAATGAGGGTGATCACATGGACCGTTTGAGGATGGTGTTGCAAATGCTTAAGGAGAACAAATTATTTGCCAAGTATAGAAAATGTGAGTATTGGTTGAGGTCGGTGGCGTTTCTTGGTCATATTATTTCTAGTGAGGGAGTTGAGGTTGATCCAAGGAAAACCGAGGGGGTGAGAAATTGGCCTAGACCATTGACTCCAACCGACCTTATGAGTTTCTTGGGTCTAGTGGGTTATTATTGGAGTTTTGTGGATGGTTTTGCGTCCATTGAATCTCCCTTGACTACATTGACCCAAATGAGTAAGAAATTTGAGTGGTCGGAGTAGTGTGAGAGAAGCTTCCAAATATTGAAAGATAGGCTTACATCCTCTTCGGTGTTGACTTTACCGGAGGGTACAAAGGGCTTTGTTGTATATTGTGATGCATCCCGAGTGGGTTTAGGGTGTGTGCTTATGCAACATGGGAAAGTAATAGCCTATGCTTGTAGACAACTTCAGGTGCATGAGAGAAATTATTAAACTCATGATCTTGAGTTAGGGGCCATGGTATTTGCCTTGAAAATATGTGTCACGACCCGAAAGTACCCCCTAGAAGTTAGGGAGAACCCTTGGGTCATGACAGGGCGTACTTGACCCTTTGGGGTCTTGTACAAGCCCTTTAACTATCGTTCATTACATAAGACGTGAAAAGTAGTGCAGAATTTAAAACTTTTGACGACATTTAATATAAAAAATAAGTCTTTCATAAATACTTAGAGAATCTCATCATCAAAAGCCAACTTAAAGACACGACATAATATCTTAGGGACACAGCCCTTTACATTGAAATAAAAATACATAATAAGTCTTAATAACAAAACTAGAAACGTAGACTATGTCCTGGATTATATGAGGACATACCAAATCTTAAGAGAGTAGATTTCCAAAGCTTCGCCTTCTAGACTTCTTCTTGCTTCCAAACCTATACTTATAGAGTATATAAAAGTATGGGGTTAGTACAAATAATGTAGTAAGTATGGCATATGCAAAAACATGTAAAAAATGAAATTTTAGTAAAATAAGCTTTCATGCCAAATAATTAAAATATTCATGAATTTAGAAGCAAAATAACATAAGAAACATCATTTAACACTTAGAGGAGGATTTCCATAATTTTAACAAAAAGAGACACTTTACACTGAACTACCCAACATTTACAGTGAACTCTTATGACATTATAGTGAACCAAACTAACTCCAAAACAGTGAACTCCCAAGGTATTGCCAAGAGGAAGTGAACTCAGTTCCGTAGGAGTTTCCCTAACCGAGGTTATCCTAAGAATCTCCAAGGTGAGACAAGAAGGAAATGCACATACACCTTCTGCAATACACACCAAAGTGATCCTCAAGACTACCTCTTTTCGGCTTACTCACCTTGGGAAAACAATCCACCACTCAATAACAAGACATTAGAAGAACACTCAAAAAAGACACCAAGACGTCCCTTTTGGAATGCCTACTTAGTGCAATGAGTAGATAGTGTCCCGTTCCACCACCTACCCTAAGTAGTACACTCTTTTAGAAGGATTAGCACCAAGACTCCCTTTCGGAAGGTCTACTTAGTGCAATGGATAGATAGCGTATCATACCACCACCTACCCTATGTAGTACGTTCTTTTAGAAGAATTAGTTCATTCAATTCATATAGTACCCACCAAGACTTCCCTTTAGGAATTCCTAACTAGTGCAATGGATAAATAGCGTCCCATTCCACTACCTACCCTAAGTAGTACACTCTTTTAGAAGACTTATCATTTTCATTTATTTTGTGGGGGGCTATATTAGCCGACATAGACCGTGAGATCTAGACATGGAATCCCTATATTAAGCCCTATCGGATGAGGGATCCTCACTTGCCTAGAGTAAGGTCATTCTCTTAGCTTTTACATGGCTTACCCAATAGCTACACCTATGTGGGCGCATAGTTAAGGGATAAGGACATTGCTACTAAGTAACTCATTCTCTACTAACGAGGAGTACTCATCTCAAGAGGTACATTGGAATACAACATCTCAACTCACGAAGTGTAACCACCCCTTCTTCATATCCTCTCGGTGCTAGGCATAACTCCCCACGGATTCTAAACATATATACTATAGGTTAAGGATAACTAGTGAAAACCACATCTCAACTCAGGAAGGGCATTCATCCTCCGACGTATCTTAGAAAGTTCTTAGGATATAGTGAGGTTGCTACTAAACACTTCATCTCAACTCACGAAGAGTGTTTACCCCAAAACTCCTCTTTTGGCTTAACTTAGCTTCATTCATTCATTCAAGAGTGAGTGTGTGTGTACATGTGAGCACACCTTGCACATAAACATCATTTCATTTACATTTAACTTATATACATGCTTAGACCTTGATTCATCACATCACACACTTTACATGCTTCACATAATCATATAATTCATTTAAGCTTACTCTCTAACCTACTTCACATAATAGGTTCATCAAGCACATTTAACAAGAATGATATCATTATCATCTTAATTCAGACATAAAAATCCTTCATGATCTCATTCACAATAAACAAGTAACTTCACATTCATACAATTCAAGTAAACACCGCCACCAAGAAGGTAGACCATACCACTCAAGAGCGTTTCGAAATTAAAGCTAAACAATATAACCATCTTACTCTTTTATCCAAGCTTCAATCACCTGTAATATTTTACTCCACATTTCATTATAATATAGCCCTTAGGGTAGTATCTAATCAACAATATCAACCATAAGAAACCAAAGCTCAAAGGCTACCAATTCATGCTCATTTAACCCATTGCTTAAGACAACATTTTATAAAAAGATTTAACATATTTTCATTGAAGTTTTAATATTAAAATAACCAACTAACATTAGAAATATCATTTTTAAATCATTCAAAATGTTTTCATGCAAGACCCATATTTAGAGTTGAAGATAGAGGGAACTAGGGTTGAATTTGAAAATCCATTAGAAGTGGCTCCTTGAATGGAAGAGAGTTCAAGGATGGATACCATAACTTAAGTAGAAGAAACCCCACTATTTTTATGAAGAAACACGTCCAACCAGCCCTCCTAGCTCTCCTTGAGTCTTAGCTCCAATGGTGACTTTGAGAGTTTGTTTTTAGAGAGAGAATTTGAATATATAAATGAGGGGTCTTTCCTAGGTCTAGGACTTAAAAGTAATATAATATAACTTAAAAACCCTAAAAATATCATCCTAGGGTCATAAAAGACTTGGGGTGAATTTACAAAACACCCCAAGTAAAGGAAGCAGACGAAACAGCTTTTGCAGGCCACCATCGACGCCTCTCAATGACAGACCGTCGATGCTTAGACGTACCATTCATGAGGGCTCGTGGTGTGGGTCCTTAACTCCCAAACCTGCAGGCATTCATTTCCAAGTGACGGACCAGTTGGACGAGTCGTCGTCTAGTGTACTGGACGCCGACTAGCTCATCGATGGACTTTATTTTTTTAAAGTTTTTGTCTTAGATTTGGGGTCTCTTCTAGGGCCCCTCGTGGGTCCTATATGGATTCATTCCCGGACGTTAAACCCCTATACTAATTCATCTAGGTCTTAGTAACATCTCACACCAATTTCAAACAAAAAGAACACGTAAAGCTCACTCAAATATTCCAAGAAACAAAAGCACTCTCTAAGGCACACTTTGCGAATGTCATGGACGTTCTCGGATGTTTGACCTCCAAACTTAACTAAACTTCACACACTGCCTAAATACACTAATATAACTCATTTTATCACAAAATTAACTCAGGAAACAACCACGAAGCTCTAGTTGACCTTAGTTCATTTTAGGTTGTTACAATATGGAGGCATTACTTGTATGTATCCATATTGATGTGTATACCAACCAAAAGATTCTTCAATATGTGTTTACTCAAAAGGATTTAAATCTTCGACAAATGAGGTGGTTGGAATTTTCGAAAGATTACGACATAAGTGTCCTCTATCACCCCGGCAAGGCCAATGTGGTTGCGGATGCTCTAAGTCGTATGACCATGCGTAGTGTGTCTCATGTAGAGGAAGCCAAGAAAGACCTAGTGAAAAATGTTCATAGGTTGTCTAGGTTGGGTGTGAGGTTGGAAGATTTTCTGAATGGTGGTTTATGGTCCATCATAACTCTGAGTCATCTTTGGTAGTTGAGGTGAGTCCAAACAACACCTTGATCAACCATTGATGGAGTTGAAGAAATCGGTTCTTGGCAAGCTTAAAGAGTCATTCTCCTTAGGGGGATGGTGTCTTGACGTATCAAGGAAGGTTGTGTGTTCCCAATGTAGATTATTTGAGGAACCAGATTTAACACTTCGAAAATCTAAGACGTGTTCTAGAGCCTAACATAAGTTTCATAAGGTTTAGAAACTGTTTTGAGGTCCATTTTAATGAATATAAGATAATGAGGAAGTCTAGAAACCAAAACGTCCATGACGTGCAGAAAGTAGTTCAAGGAGGTACCAGCGTGACTTAGCCTATTTGACTAGCTTTTAGGAGTCGGAAAATGATAAAAATTGGTGGAAGGGTGTATAAAATGTGTTTAAGTTGATTCATGGTCGAAACGTCAGGGTACGACTCCCCAAGGACCAACCAAGGGCTCCTGAAGAGGACCCTAGCAAGTGAAGTCAAACACTGCTTGGGAAGTGTGCACCCACGAGAGGGACTCATTTGCATAGTCTCTGACATTGACTATGGATGTGCAGCATGGAGGGAGGGCCTGGCCATCGATGGACCAACGATCCGTCGATCATGGTCCCGTCGATAGGGCGTGTAATTTCCGGTACGTTTTAACTAAGTCTTAACTAATTAATTAAGGGGTTTAGTGGTTAGTTAGGGATTACTTGAAGTCTAATTGACTTAATTAACCCCCCATATAAAGACCCCAACCCCATTAGTCTAATTACAACTCACAAAACAAAACTCTCTTCCTTCTCTCTACTTTCTCTCTCTATTGGAAGAAACCATTTAAGACGAAGCTAGGGGAGGGTTTTGCGGGCTGTAAAGGTACAATTTGACCATCAATTCTTCATCAAACATTGAGGTATGAGATATAATTAACTTTTGAGACCTCTTTTCTCAAAGGGCTCCTTCAAAGTATTCTCAAAAGTTTAGTTTTCATGTGGGTCTTTCTCAATCTCGAAATTAATGTTATGTATTGATTTATGTTTTTTTGGATAATATGAATATATAATATGTATTCTAACTTAATTATGATATATCTTGATGGTTTGGTCTAGTTTGTAGAAGATGACCCTTAACCCTTAACCCTAGGTTTTGATATTGATATGAATTAGGTTGTATTGGTTCAATTGACTTGATTATTGGTTGAATTACTACTACATGATGTTGATACACTAATCATGAACAAATTAGGGTGATTTGTAGTCTTTCATGTTAGTTCTTGAGAAGATGGTCTAGATTAGGAAGTATGTTGTGAATTGACCTAAGTATCTTATCTTAAGCTATGATCTAGTATTAAATTGTGATGTAGTGATTCTTCTAGCCTTTTTATCATGTTGCTTATTGACTTACGATGATGTATACCGAAATTGGGTTTAATTGAGGGTTTATGGTAAGACCTTTATGATGAACTATGATGGAGACTTGGTAAGTCTTATGATCCCTAACCTTTACTTCAAATTTTGCTTAATTGTGATTAAGTCATGATGTTGTATTGGAGTATGCCTTGTATTAGGTTTGATAGGGTGGTATGATGTTGAATTTAAATGTCTTGATTATGATTGTGAGGTGTTGGCTTAAGATGAAAATGTTATAAGGAGGGTGAATGATTTACCAATGTGCCTTATCATGATGTCAAGATGTTAATGTGCTAACCTTACCTATATAAATTGTAATGAAAGGATTTATACTCATGTTATTCTTATTGAGCTACTATGATGATGTTTATATAAGGGGTAGACCCTATGACCTAAACTAATCTATGATTGATAATAGAGGCTTAAAGACATTTCAAAAAGGGACTCTAGCTTAGCAGCGAGTGAACTAGAGTGAGGAGTGTCCCTTCCCACATAGGGGAGGTAGGATCACTAATGTACTCTTTGAGATTAGAGACTACAATGCATGTAGCATAAAGAGGGTCCCAACTATATCTCCTAGTTCTTGAACTATGTTGCCCCCATAGGAATACTAGCTAGTGGATCCACATAGTTTCTATGTTTATGTTTTGGTACTACCTTGGCAAGTAGTCCACCTTCCTCCGGTGTAGGGATTTATGACACCGGATTCCACATTAGCTCATATCGTCTATGTCGGTTAGGGAAAGATGTTCCCAAAAGGTAAAATGAACTAAAGGAATGAACTCTAACTATGGTAATCTAAGGGGTCTAGTCTAGGTAGGGGTATAAGACTCTACCAAAGCATTGCACTAGTTAGCCTTGAGAGGAATCTTAGGAAGATGTTCTTATGTATGAGTAAGCTAATGATGGTATATGTTATATATGATGAACTTGCACATTGTTGATACTATAGGTTGATTAGTTTACTTGTGAATATGTATTGGTTTATATTATTAATGTAAGATGATATGTACTCTTAAATGCCATGTTATGTGAAGTAGGATGTTAGTCATGATTCTTGTTGGGTTACTTGATTGAGTAAGGTTATGGGGCTTTACTTGGTCATTGCACTTGTTGACTTGATAGGGGTTCATGGGTAATTGACTTGCTTTGTTATAATGAGATATACTCTAATTCATGCTTATTTTTAATATGACTTGATGATAGAGTTACTTGAATATGTATCTAAATATATGATATGCATGATTGACTTGACTAGCTTGATGTTGTTGTTCTTGTGATGTACATGCCTATGACTTAATGAACATGCATTATTGGTTGGTATGGTATTGTTGAATGTGCATAAGGGTTTTTAATGAAAAGTGCATACTTTATGAAATGTCCCTCTTTCTTAGCATGTTTTCATAAATGTGTGCATATTGTCTCATACTTAGTACAAATGTCGTACTAACCCCATTTCTTCCTTTTCCACAATATTTTAGGTTCCGGTCGTTGAAGGCTTTTGGAGAGGACATTGAAGAAGACTTGGATATCTTGATCATCCAAGTAGGGTAGATCCTCAATTTTCGAGGGCGATGTCACTATCTAGCTTATGGAATTGTTTTTAGTTAAAGACTTCTATGGTTCTTTCTTTCCATTTAGTATGAAACATTGTATAGACCATGTGAGGAATTCTTATTTTGATGTATGGGTTATGCCCAAGTTCTTACACTCTTATTATATGGTTATGAGAAGAGACTACTTTTATGACTATTATGACTATGTTATCTTTTATATACTTATGTGCAATAAAAGTAGAAGACTAAGTAATCTTCCTATACAAACGGTCTATTTATACTCGATATATATATATATATATATGTGTATATTTATATATATATATATATATATATATATATATATATATATATATATATATGTAGAGGTCTATGTAAACCTCCTAGTAGAAGTAATGAAAAGTTTTAAATTTTCCGCGTTTTTGACCTATGAATGTAATGATGTATGCTAAGAGGCTAGTCTTAGCCGTCAAAGAGGACGACGATGACGGTTACGTCTAGGGGTAAACTCGGATGTAACAAACTTCGTATAAGAGAATGAGGTTGAATATCTTTGAGTCTATGTCTCTCTCAACCATGTCTATGTAGGTTTGTATTCATGATTGTAAAGCGTGCCACACTTATGAATAGGAATCTATGTGATGCTAAGGAAATTCTCACTTTCTTGGAAATCTAATATCGTGCCACTAGAGTATACTTATGTGATTATAGGCAATGAATGCTCGAAGAAATGCGGCACGGAGACTTGAAGAATAGATTGCCAATGCGGGAGCTCCTCCCATGGTGATCAAGTTCATCCTCTTGAGGAAGATGTGAAAGATGACCAAGCCCCGGTGAATCCTCCTTCTTTGATGGATGAGATTATAAGGGTCGTTCTCTTCCAAATAGCCCAAGCCATTACTACCCAAGCACAACCCGCCACTACTCAAGCCCAAGCTATGACGGCCTAAGCTAATCGGGAGGTTGTTCCCCGAGCACACCAACAAGTTGCTACTATATCCTCTCGTCTAGGGAATTTCACTCGGATGAATCCTCCTACTTTTACGGTTCCAAGGTTAAAGAAGACACCTAAGAGTTCATTGATGAAATCTACAAGATCTATATGCTATGGGGTTGTCTACTAGTGAAAAGTCCGAGTTATCCACTTATCAACTCAAGGATGTGGCTCAAGCATGGTATGTCCAATTGAGGGACAATAGGTCGTTAAGGGCTGGTCCGGTGACTTGGGAGATCTTGAAGAAGACTTTTCTTGATCGGTTCTTTCCTAGGGATAAAAGGGAAGCTAAAGTGGTGGAGTTTATCAACCTTCGCCAAGGAGGTATGAGTGTTCATGAATACTCATAGATATTTACTAATTTGTCAAAATATGCTCCTTCTTTGGTTTCCGATCCTAGAGATGAAATGAGCCGCTTTGTGACGGGGGTGTCGGATGATTTGCAAGAGGAGTGTCATTCGGCTATGCTACATGACAATATGAACATTTCCCTTCTTATGGTGCACGCCCAACATGTGGACGAGGCAAGGTCTAAGAGGAAGAGTAGGGATGTGTCACATCCGGGTTTACTCCCTAAATGTAACCGGCGTCGTCGTCCTATTTGAGGACTAAGACTATCCCCTTAGTTTTCATCATTATATTCACAAGTCAAAAATATGGAAGAATTTAAAACTTTTAACTATATCTAATTGAAGGGTTACATAGACCTCTACATACACGTAATAGTATTATTATCGAGTATACATAGACCCTTCGTATAAGAAGATTACTTGGTCTTCTACTTTTATTTCACATATATATATAAGATAGAAATAGAGTCATAAAATCTGTCTCATCTCATAACCATCTAGAATGACAATATCAACTTGGGCATATCCCTACAACAATAAAAGTAAGCCACATATAGGTTTTATACAACTTGTTCTCAAATGAAAGATAAAGTAAACATAAGTGTCTTAATATCTAAGCAAATCCGTAGCTAGAATATTGGCATCGTCCTCGGCCAAATGAGGACCTACCACTTGGAAGAGAGAGAATATCCAAGCCTCCTTTTAGATCGCCTCGAAGGAAACCTCAACGACCGGAACCTAAAATGTTTGGAAAAAAGGGAGAAAGTGGGGTTAGTATGCCATATGTACTAAGTATGAGACCATATGCACATATAACAACCAAACATGCTAAAAGGGACATTTAGTTAAATCATATCATTTTACCTCTTTAAGGACTTATGCACAACCAACAAACTATACCAATCATTTAGACATGTATAACAATTCAAATAAGTTATATGCATATCAACATACTTGAACCCACAATCTCATATAACTCTATCACCAAGTAATAATATCACAAGCATGAAATAAGAGATCATCATGTAAATAGTAAAGCAAGACAACTAAACATAATCCTCATAAAGTCAACAAGTGCAATGACCAACCAAAGACCCATAACCTTACTTAATCAAGTAACCCAACAAGAACCATAAGTAGTAACTCACTTCACATAACATAGTCTTCAATTACACATAAATTCATACTTTAACAATAAACACCAACTGCATGTTCATAAGCATCATAATCATCATATAAGATCATTTACATTCATCATCATTTACATACATAATATTAACCTTCTAGATCTCCTATCAAGGCAAACTAGTGCAAGGCATAGGTAGAGTCCCATACCCCTACCTAAGCTAAGACAAACCCCTCAAGTCACTTTAGTTAGTCTATACATCATTACTTCATTTTAGTTTAGGGAACACTTGACTTAACAGACATAGACCACATGAGCTAATGTGGAATCCGGTGTCGTAAAACCTTACACCGATGGAAGGTGGTCTACCGTCCAAGATAGAACCTAACATAAAACGTAGCATCTAGGTGGATCCACTAGCTAGTATTCCTATGGTGGTAACATAGTTATTGAACTTGGGGAAACATTGTAAGCATCACTCTACACACTATTTGGGTCATGAGGCTATCCACCCCGTGAGAACCGTAGTGAACCCTACTTTCCATATGTGGGAAAGTGTCACCCTCTCACATACAAGATCACTCGGTGCTAAGCTAAGCCCCTTATTGAAATGTCTTTAATCTTTATTTATCAATCACAGCTTAGTTTATGTCATAGGGTCTAGCCCTTGTATAATCATCATCATAATAGCTCAATAGTAATTGCATGAGTATAATCCTTTCATCACAATCCACATAAGTAAGGTTAATACATTACATACTCTTTCATAATAAGGCACATTGGTAATCACCACCATCCTTATAACTTTACATCTTAATCAACCTCACAACCATAAGCAAGACATTTCAATTCAATATTATACCACCCTATCAATTCTAAACAAGGCATACTCCAACCCAATCATCATGACTTAATCACAATTAATCATAATTGAAGCAAAGTATAGGGATCACAAGACTTAGAAAGTCTCCTTCACAATTCATCATCAAAGTGTTACCATACACCCTTAGTTCAACTCAATTAGTTCATCAAGTCACCATAATTCAATAACCAATATAATCACAAGGCTAAAAGAATCACTACATCACAATTCCATAATAGATCAAAGCTTAGGATTAAGTCAATTCATCATACCCTAGATCACTTCTCAAGAAACTAGTATGAAAGACTATAAATCACCCTAATTCATTCATAATTAGCATAACAACATCATATAGTAGTAATTCAACCCTTAACCAAGTCAATTGAATGAACAAGATACAATATAAGTAAAGATCACAACCTAGGGTTAGGGACTTAGGATCATGTTCTTCTATTTATGCAAGACCATAAAAAATTTCCATAATCAAGTTAGAATACATGTTAAACTATTCAATATAACCTAAAGAAAACATCAACAACTCAATTCATTACGTCAAATTCGTAATTGGAAGAAACCCATTTGAAAACTCTAGATTTGAAAATACTTTGAATGAACCCTTTGAGGAAAGAGGTCTCAAAGGTGAAAAGATATCATACCTCAACGTTTTGACAAAGATTTGAAGATGAATTCGTCCCTTTCCATGCCAAAAGCCCTTCCTTAGCTTAGTCTTCAATGGTGTCTTCCAATAGAGAGAGAAAGTAGAGAGAAAATAGAGGAATTGATTTTAGAGTTCTCATTAGTTTAAAGGGGTTGGGGACTTTATATGGGTGATTAACTAACTTAATTAGACCCCCTTAATCCCTAATTAACCGCCTAACCCCCTAACTAATTAATGGAACTTAATTTAAAACGTGCAGGATTTTAAGACCCCTCCAGACGGAACCCCGTCGACGGGCCGTCTGTGAGTCGACGAACCTACCCCCCTCTTGTCCTGCAACTACGTCGATGAGTTCAGAAACTTGTGCAGGCGAGAGCTTCCTCCAGTTGTCTAAGTGTGGGAAGATGTTGGCATCAACGCCCCGTCACTCCACACACGGACAGTATCCTCTTCCGTCAATGCACACTGCCTAGGCAGTGTTGCCTCAATCTGTAGGGGTCCTACTCAAGGGCCCTTGGTTGGTCCTTGGGTAATCGTACCCGGACATTTCAACCATGAAACATCCGTAACACGTGTTCCACATATTTTCACCAAATTTCGTTAATTTCCAACTCTTAAAAACTAGTCAAATAGGCCAAGGCACACTAGTATCTCTTTGAAACAACTTTCGAATGTCATGGACGTTTTGGTTCCTACACTTCCTAAATAACCTATATTCATTAAACTAACTTAAAAATAGTGTCTAGACTTCATGACACCAATGTTAGGCTTAACGACACGTCTTGTATTTCCGAAGTGTTACAGGATGCTAAGAGGGCAAGATCTTTTGATGGTGGTTCGTCAAAGAATATGCTTGAGATACAAGACAATCCTAGATTTAAGAAGTGGGTTTCTAATCAAGTTCCTTCCCAGTTACTTAAGTCTTGTGGTATAGGGTGTCTAACCCTATGCCTATGAAGGGAAGGGATGCTAGTTCACCAACCATGAAGCCAACTTGTGCAAAGTGTGGCAAGAAGCACTATGGTGATTGTCTTAAGGGAACGGATAATTGTTTTGGTTGTGGAAAAAGTGGGAACAAGGTTAGGAATTTGTCACGAGCGGAATATAGACCCCAGACGAGACCGACGTCGTTGACCTCTCAGAGGTCGCAGACAAGCCTACATACGTCGTCGTTACTTCATCTAGGTTATTTTAGCGGAAAATTTGAACTTTTGTTTACTTAAACTTTAGATTGGAAAACATTGATCTCGCATAATACTATATACGTAAACTCATAAGCGTTCACAACAACCATCTAAATCAAGATAATCAAATGAAAGATATAGTCATAAATATAGAGTTACCAAAATGGCACCAATACAACGTCTGAAAGTAAATACGAAAGAAACGCTAGTGGAACATACTCCACTAGCTCATGCCTACGTCTACGCTAGAATAAGCCAGTAAGCATCCTCTAAAGCATGAGGGCCTACCAAATCCGGATGAAAGCGTCGACTCGTAAGCTCTAACGTCCAGCTGCACCTGCACCTAAAAGTAGATAAATGTATGAAATTAGTACACACTTTTACTAAGTATGGGTATATGCAAGCAGACACCACGGACATGCATGATTTAGAATAGCTCTCTCCTAACGATATGGGTTATGGAAAGTCAAGTCAGTGGACTTGCCAAAATCGGATTAGGAAAGTCATGCCATGAGAGTAACATGCATCATCATACGTATCATATTGCACAAATCACATAACATATTGCATATAGCACATAACATATTGCATATAGCACATATCATATTTCATTTCATTCGTTCATATGTCATGAGACCTTGGAATCATGGACTTAACATTAGGACTTCCCA
The DNA here is from genome assembly GCA_022817965.1 of Solanum lycopersicoides. Classification (NCBI taxonomy): domain Eukaryota; kingdom Viridiplantae; phylum Streptophyta; class Magnoliopsida; order Solanales; family Solanaceae; genus Solanum; species Solanum lycopersicoides. Next base: position 45,535,667 of record CM040621.1, read on the forward strand.
AAATGAGGGCTCAACATATGGGACCTCAACTAGGGAGCCTTCTTTAGCAAACACAGAGTCTGCTCATTCATTCATACGTACTTCATTTCATTTCACTCATAGGCTAGTGTAAACACCAGCTATACCTAGGATGTAGTTTAAGACTCTCATTGGGTTCACTATGCAATGACTAAGAATGACCTAGTGTCATTGCATAAGTCTAGTTCACCTCTTGATTATCCTAACCAAACACCTTTGGTATCGTTCATTTCATTGTGTGCACTACATGAGGCTGGCCTCATTCTTTCTTTGGGAACTGTAACTTTAACCGACATAGATCATGTGAGCTCCATGAAATCCTGTGTCTACCCCACACCAAAAAGAGGTGGAATCACCGGCCAAAGTGAAACCAAAACATGCTAGCGTATATAGGGAATTGAACCCTGCTAGATCCCTATGTTGGCTGCATAGGTTCAAAGACTAGGAGATATAAGGAGACCCATACCCGTCTGGATGGACAGTCTCATCTCATGAGAATTACACGAACCTCTGCCTTCCCGAAAGAAGGAATCGCCACTCATAGCTAGCCTATCGGTGCTCAGTATAAAGTTCCATTATATTCATCTCATACATCATAGAAGTTGGCTTCTAGCAAGAGGACATCATTGCTCATTAGATGATTTCTCATCTCATCATTAGTATTAAGTATGCATTAACTTTAATACTTTCATTAGAGTGTTCATAGAGACTGGTCTCTTCATTAAGTTTACACTCTCATAGGTGAGTACGTTTTGGTAACATTTACTTAGGCTCATTTAGATTGCTCTCATGTTTCACATTAGCCTCTTATCATGTTGTCACCACATTCATTAGTCTTAGCACATTTTCCCTTCATAATTACTCACCCCTTTTTACGTGAATGTTCATTTCATCATATGTCAATGCACTTGGCCTTTTAGCGTGTTTCACACTCTTACTTAACCCTTCTGGGGTCTCATCATTCATCACATAACATCTTAGGTTCACTTTCTTTATAAACGTATGCTGGGCTTATGAGTCCACACACACAAGCCATGAAGCTTCATTCATAGTTCATTTAAGTGATTTATATTGCCCAAGATTATGTGGTGATAGACTTATGCATCTTGTAAGTATGCCAAGGTCTCAATTTGATTCCTATAGGCAGCATTCATTAAATATTTAATGACGTAAGACTTATGTGTCAATACGAAATAGGGCAAGGGAACCCGATTTCGAATCCCTTGAGCAACACTTAATCTTATATTAAACTTGATAATTGCATTTTTTCAGATTTGGGGGACCCTAGTTCGATCACCATCAATCCCATAATATTTCCTTTCTTTTCCTCCTCTCTTTCTCGTTTAAGGCAAGGAGGTTGTGGGATCAATCCCCCCCAAGCTCATTCTTTTTCTCTTAATTTATCTCTTAACTTTCTCACCTATCCAAGAGGTTGTGGGTTCAATCCCCACTCACCACATTTATTTTTCCTCCTTTATTTTTCTCTTAACTCTCTCATCTATTCAAGAGGTTGTGGGTTCAATCCCCACTCACCACATCTATTTTTCCTCCTTTATTTTTCTCCTAACTCTCTCATCTATTCATGAGGTTGTGGGTTCAATCCCCACTCACCACATCTATTTTTTCTCCTTTATTTTTCTCCTAACTCTCTCATTTGCCAAGAGGTTGTGGGTTCGAATCCCCACAGCCTCACCTTATTTTAATTTACATTTTCTCCTTACCTTCTCATTCTGCTAAGAGGTTGTGGGTTCGAATCCCACATACTTCATTTTTATTATTTCTTTATTTCATTCTTCTCCTCTCTACTTCATCCGTCCAAGAGGTTGTGGGTTCGAACCCCACACGCCTCACTTCATTTTCTTTCATTTTCCCCCTAACTTTTCACTTGAGCTTTACCCCATTTAGAATCCCCCTTACAACATTTTATTATTTAATTTTTTATGACATGTATATGGTGAGGTCTTGGGTTCAATCCCCACTGACCTCAAGCATTTAAAAAAATATTTTAGAACGTGATTTTTTTACAGTAAGTTGCCCAAAAACAAATTTCCAGAATGTTGGAAATTTGTTCACCCTGTTTGCGTTCCATTTTCTCAACTTTTAGATGTTAGATTTAGGATAAATTTTTGTGTAACATCTAGTGAATCTTTAGGTGAGTTTTCATGGTTATTTTTGAGAATTTAATCACCTTTTTGCAGTCCATTTTCTCACCCTCTTTCACATTAAACATCAAGACATTTCGAGTAATTTTTAGGGAGATCTTTAGGTGCATTTTCAAGGTTACTATCAATCAAGAATTATCATTTGATTCAGCAACTTTGAACTCATATAAACATCACGTTTTTAACATATTCATATACGTAAAATACAACATTGTAACATGTAAAAATCCAGGCTTCAAACCATGGCTAACTCACGGCACACATATGCACAATCAAGTTAACGTAATTCACTTTTTCGGAACACATCTTTCTTTTCTCACATAATTTCCGAATACACATTCAAACACGTAATCACAACCATCCCTAAAATCATCTACCAGAAGTCATACCAACGCATACTTTAAATCTTTCAAAGGATCTAATGACAAGGGCATGCAACGGGGACAACCTTAGTGTTTTTGACTGGAATTAAGCTGAACTTAGGGGTCTCTTGGGAAAGGGACCAAGAGGGAAGAAAACTCATACCTTAATGTCATTCAACACTTGTTTCAATGCTGCCAATTCCCACGACACCACTGCCTCACCACCAAAATCCCAAATACAATCTGTCGAGAAGAATGTTGTTGATTTTCGTTTTTATCTTAGCTTTTCGTTTGAGTTTTTGTGTGTAAGTTCTTCAAGAGTGAAGAAATATTATTTTCAGTTATTTTACTGATAAAAAACGTGAGAATGAGAGTGAGAGATGTGAGAATGAGAGGATTAGGATTAGGAGAGTTAGGTGGAGACTTAGTCAAACTAGGACTCCTCATTAATATTTTTATTAATTTTATTATTAAAAAATCTGATTTTCCTTTACTTAAATCAGAAAATTAGATATTAATTAATTTAACTAATTCACTAAATACTAATTAAATCAATTTAATCATTGCTTCCACCAAGGCTCGAACTCGGGTGGAGCTAGATTTTGCTTAAAGGGTCAAATTCGGCCACCTCTACCCAAATTGCCCCTTAACCATATTAACTAATTAATTAATTAATTATTTGGGGTAATTACTATACTACCCTTATCTTGTAAAAGATCATTTTACCCCTAGACCATCCAAACCTAAGATTACCCCTTTTAAGTTCGATAAAACTCATCCGGGTGGATCTCATAAATTTGTGTGCCTTCCATAGTTGGTTCTCACCTTGACTAGATCAACTAACTCACCAAGTTGGTCGGCTAGGCTAGTGCATAGGTTCTGAGGTCTGGTTCTACACGCAACAAGTCGTGTGAACCAGGTGTAATCCATGCATTCTAGGTACGTTAAAACATTACTTAGCATAGTTATTTTTGGGTTGTTACAGGATTTCCCTAATGTGAGGGGTCAAGACAAGGGTAGTGGTCAAGCTCAAGCAAGTGGTTCAAATGAGGCTCCAAAGAAGAACAGTTTTTATGCTCTCCGCTCTAGGGGTGAGCAAGAGACTTCTCCCGATGTGGTGACCGGTATGTGAAAGTCATTTCACTTGATGTATATGCCTTAATTTATCCCGGTGCTACTTCATCATTTGTTACTATTCTAGTAGCTAAAAAGTTTGATATTTTGCCCGATATTTTGCTTAATAGAGTTCTTATGTTGAACTGGTAGAACTTGATATGCTTGGTTTTGATATCATCTTGGGTATGGATTGGTTGCATGCTTGCTTTGCCTCTATTGAATGTAGAACAAGGGTGGTGACGTTTAACTTTCCAAATGAACCCGTCGTGTCTATTCCTAGAGGTCGTATCATCTCTTGTCTAAATGCATGCAAAATGATCTCTAAAGGTTGTCTATACCATATTGTAAGAGTCCAAAATTTCGACTCTAAAATTCCTCCCATAGAGTCGGTACCCGTAGTGAGTGTATTTTTGGAGGTCTTTCCTAATGATCTACCCGGAATTCCTCCCGAACGGTAAATTGATTTTGGTATCAACTTGTTACAGGATACAAATCACATTTCAATTCCTCCTTATCAGATGGCTCCGGCCGAATTGAAAGAGTTGAAGGCTCACCTCAAAGATTTACTAGACAAAGGCTTCATAATACCTAGTATTTCTCCATGGGGTTCTCCGGTTTTGTTTGTGAAGAAGAAGGATGGGTCCTTAAGAATGTGCATCGATTACCGCCAACCCTATAAAGTCACTATTAAGAACAAGTATCCTCTCCATCGGATTGACGACTTGTTTGATCAACTCATAGGGGCAAGCTACTTTTCTAAGATTGACTTGAGATCGGGGTATCACCAACTTAGGGTGAGAGGGGAGGATATACTAAAGACGGCATTTAGGACTAGATATGGTCACTATGAGTTTGCAGTAATATCCTTTGGTCTCACTAATGCTCTAGCGGCATTTATAGACCTAATGAATAGGGTGTTTCGAAGTTACCTAGATTCATTTGTCATTTCTTCATTGACGACATCTTGGTATATTCGAAAAATGAGGGTGATCACATGAACCATTTGAGATTGGTGTTGCACGTACTTAAAGAACATCAATTGTTTGCCAAGTATAGCAAATGTGAGTTTTAGTTTAGGTCGGTTACATTTCTTGGTCATATCATCTCTAGTGAAGGAGTTGAGGTTGATCCAAGGAAAACGGAGGCGGTGAAAAATTGTCCTAGACCATTGACTCCAACCGACATTAGGAGTTTCTTGGGTTTAGCGGGTTATTATTGGAGGTTCATGGATGGTTTTGCGTCCATTGCATCTCCTTTGACTACTTTGACCCAAAAGTGTAAGAAATTTGATTGGTTGGAGTCATGTGAGAGAAACTTCCAAATGTTTAAAAATAGGCTTACTTCCGCTCCGGTGTTGACTTTACCGGAGGGTACAAAGGGTTTTGTTGTGTATTGTGATGCATCCCGAGTGGGTTTAGGGTGTGTGCTTATGCAACATGGTAAGGTGATAGCCTATGCTTCTATGCAACTTAAGGTGCATGAGAAAAACTATCCAACCCATGATCTTGAATTAGCGGTCGTGGTATTTGCCTTGAAAATATGGAGGCATTACTTGTATGGTGTCCATGCTATTGTGTATAACGACCATAAGAGTCTTCAATATGTGTTTACCCAAAAGGAGTTGAATCTCCGATAAAGAAGGTGGTTAGGATTATTGAAAGATTACGACATGAGTTTCCTCTATCATTACGGTAAGGCCAATGTGGTTGCGGATGCTCTAAGTCGTATGACTATGGGTAGTGTGTCTCACATAGATGAATCCAGGAAATACCTAGTGAAAGATGTTCATAGGTTGGCTAAGTTGGGTGTGAGGTTAGAAGATTCTCCGAATGGTGGTTTCATGGTCTATCATAACTCCGAGTCATCATTGGTAGTTTAGGTGAAGTCCAAACAACACCTTGATAAATCATTAATGGAGTTGAAGGAGTCGGTCCTTGGTAATCTTAATGAGACATTCTCCTTAGGCGGGATGGTGTTTTCAGGTACCAAGGAAGATTATGTGTTAGCAAGGTAGAAGAGTTGAGGAACCAGATCCTTTAGGAAGACCATGGGTCCCGCTACTCCATTCATTCGGGTTCGACAAAAATGTACCATGAACTTAGGGAAGTATTTTGGTGAGAAGGTTTGAAAAAGGACATAGCGGAGTTTGTTGCTAAGTGTCCAAATTGACAACAAGTGAAAGCCGAACATCAAAAGTCGGGTGGCTTACTACAAGAAATCCAAGTTCCTACTTGGAAGTGGGAAAACATCAATATGGATTTTGTAATAGGTTTGCCTCGGACTCAAAGGCAATATGACTCTATATGGGTGGTTGTGGATAGGTTGACCATGTCCACTCATTTTATTCCCATCAAGTCTACTTTTCAGAGAAAGATTATGCTAGGATCTTCATAGATGAGATTGTGTGTCGCCATGGTATTCCGTTATCCATCATATAGGAACGGGGTGCATAATTCACATCTAGGTTTTGGAGGTCATTCCAAGAAGGGTTGGGTACAAAGGTGAAGTTAAGTACCGCTTTTCATCCCCAAACAGATGGTCAAGCGGAGCGTACTATTCAAAACCTTGAGGATATGCTTAGGGCTTGTATTATTGATTTCAAGGGGAATTGGGACAAGCATTTGCCTTTGGTGGAGTTTGCTTATAATAATACTTTTCATTCATCCATCTCCATGGCTCCCTATGAAGCCTTGTATCGTAGGAGGTGTAGGTATCCTATTGGATTGTTTGAAGTGGGTGAGACTTCGCTTCTTGGTCCTGATTTGATTTATCAGACTTTGGAGAAAGTTCATATCAGAATGAATCGGTTGCAAATGGCCTATAGTCGGTAAAAGTCTTATGCTGATCATAGGAGAAGGGATTTGGACTTTGAAGAAGGTGATAAAGTGTATTTGAAAATTTCGCCTATGAAAGGGATGGTTAGATTTGTCAAGAAAGGTAAGTTGAGTCCTCGTTATGTGGGTCCCTATTAAATTTTACAAAGGATTGGTAAAGTTGCCTATGAATTGAAACTTCTTAGTGAATTGGCTTTGGTTCATCCGGTTTTCCATGTTTCCATGCTTAAAAAGTGTATTGGTGATCCCGAGTTTATTCTTCCTATTGAGGGTCTTGGTGTGAAGGATAATCTCTCTTGTGAAGTTCTAGTTCAAATTCTTGATACGCAAGGAAAGAAGTTAAGAAATAAAGAGTTGGCTTCCGTAAAGGTGTTAGGGAAGAATCACCTAGTTGAGGGTGCAACATGGGAGTCTGAGGCCGACATGAAGTCGAGTTACCCTCATCTATTTGATAACTAAGGTTAGTACTCTTACTAATAATGAAAATAATGACAAAAATTGAAGTTGCTTTGATTGTTAGTAAAGTTTTGCAAAAGGTGCATTTTTGGTGTCTTTACAGTGAAAGTGTGCATTTATACTTGAAATTGCAAATTTGGCTTGTTTTGAGTTATGTTGTGCATTTTGATATGATGAGTCTTCTTGAAATGATATGTAGCATGTTTTTAAGTTGAATTTTGACATAATCGACTCATAAATGTTATGTTGAGCTCTTGTTGTTGTGAGAAGGATAGTCCTCATAATGTAATGTTGAGCCTTATAAGTGGTAAATGAAGTTTTGAATTGCCTTATGTAATTGATATAGTTGATGTTGTTATATATAGTTGTTGGTTGGGCTGCTAGTCTTGAGTCTATTCCTTCCTTTAATAGATTTTAGTGTCATTCGGGGACGAATGTTCCTAAGGGGGGGATAATGTAACACTTCAAAAATCCAAGACGTGTTCTAGAGCCTAACATAACTGTCATAAGGTTTAGACACTGTTTTAAGGTCCATTTTAATGAATATAAGTCATTTAGGAAGTCTAGAAATCCAAACGTACATGACGTCCGGAAAGTAGTTCAAGGAGGTACCAGCGTGCCTTAGCCTATTTGAATAGCTTTTAGGAGTCGGAAAATGATGAAAATTGGTGGAAGGGTGTCTAATATGTATTTAAGATGATTCATGGTCGAAATGTCCGGGTATGACTCCCAAGGACCAACCAAGGGCCCTTGAGGAGGACCCTAGCAAGTTGAGTCAAACACTGCCTGGGCAGTTTGCACCCACGAGCGTGTGTTGATTGACGGGGCGTTGATGCCATCCGGCGACCAACACTTAGCCGAATCACAGGACGGCCTCATTTGCATAGTCTCTGACAAAGACTACGGATGTGCAGCACGGAGGGAGGGCATGGCAGTTGATGGACCAACGATCTGTCAATCATGGTCTCATCGATTGGGCCTGTAATATCCGTCACATTTTTAACTAAGTCTTAACAAATTAATTAAGGGGTTTGGTGGTTAGTTAGGGATTAAGGAAAGTCTAATTAACTTAACTTAATTAACCCCCGTATAAATACCCCAACCCCATTAGTCTAATTACAACTCACAAAACAAAACTCTTTTCCTTCTCTCTTCTTTCTCTCTCTATTGGAAGACACCATTGAAGACCAAGCTAGAGGAAGGTTTTGGGGGATGTAAATGGAAAATTTCACCATCAATTCTTCATAAAACATTGAGGTATGGGATCTAATTCACCTTTGAGACCTCTTTCCTCAAAGGGCTCCTTCAAATTATTTTCAAAAGTTGAGTTTTTATGTGGGTCTTTCTCAATCTCGAAATTAATGTTATGAATTGATTTTTTTATATTTTATTTTGGATAATATGAATATATTAACATGTATTCCAACTTAATTATCATATATCTTGATGGTTTGGTCTAGTTTGTAGAAGATGACCCTTAACCCTAGGTTTTGATCTTGATATGAATTAAGTTGTATTGGTTAAATTGACTTGGTTATTGGTTTAATTACTACTAGATAATGTTGTTACACGAATCATGAAAAAATTAGGATGATTTGTAGTCTTTCATGCTAGTTCTTGAGAAGATGGTGTAGGTTGGGAAGTATGTTGTGAATTGACCTAAGTATCTTATCTTAAGTTATGATCTTGTATTGAATTGTGATGTAGTGATTTTTATAGCCTGGTTATCATGTTGATTATTGAATTATTATGATGTATACCCAAATTGGGTTGAATTGAGGGTTTATGGTAAGACCTTGATGCTGAACTATGAAGGAGCCTTGGTAAGTCTTATGATCCCTAACCTTTACTTCAAATTAAGGTTAATTGTGATTAAGTCATGATGTTGTATTGGAGTATGCCTTTTATTAGGTTAGATAGGGTGGTATGATGTTGAATTGAAATGTATTGATTATGATTGTGAGGTGTTGGCTTAAGATGTAAATGTTATAAGGAGGGTGAATGATTTACCATTGTGCCTAATCATGATGTAAAGATGTTAATGTGCTAACCTTACGTATATGAATTGTAATGAAAGGATTTATTCTCATGCAATTGTTATTGAGCTACGATGTTTATATAAGGGGCAGACCCTATGACCTAAACTAAACTATGATTGATAAGAAAGGCTTAATGACATTTCAAAAAGGGACTCTAGCTTAACATCGAGTGAAATAGAGTGAAGAGTGTCCCTTTCCACATAGGGGAGGTAGGATCAGTAATGTACTCTTCAGATTGGAGACTACAATGCATGTAGCATAAAGAGAGTCCCAACTATATCTCCTAGTTCTTGAACTATGTTACCCCCATAGGAATACTAGCTAGTGGATCCACGTAGTTGCTATGTTTATGTTTTGGTACTACATTGGCAAGTAGTCCGCCTTCCTTCAGTGTAGGGTTTTATGACACCGGATTTCACATTAGCTCATATGGTCTATGTTGGTTAAGGCAAGATGTTCCCAAAAGGTAAAATGAACTAAAGGAATGAACTCTAACTATGGTAACCTAAGGGGTCTAGCTTAGTCTAGGTAGGGGTATGGGACTCTACCTAAGCATTGCACTAGTTAGCCTTGAGGGGAATCTTAGGAAGATGTTCTTTTGTATGAGTAAGCTTATGATGGTATATGTTATATATATGATCAACTTTCACATTGTTGATACTATAGGTTGATTAGTTCACTTATGAATATGTGTTGGTTTATATTGTTAAAGTAAGATGATATGTACTCTTAAATGCCATGTTATGTGAAGTACGATATTAGACATGATTCTTGTTGGGTTACTTGATTGAGTAAGGTTATGGGGCTTTACTTGGTCATTGCACTTGTTGACTTGATAGGGGTTCATCGATAATTGACTTGCTTTGTTATAATGAGATATACTCGTATTCATGCTTATTGTTAATATGACTTGATGATACAGTTACTTGAATATGTATCTAAATATACTATATGCATGATTGACTTGACTAGACTTGATGTTGTTGTTCTTGTGATGTACATGCCTATGACTTAATGAACATGCATTATTGGTTGGTATGGTCTTGTTGAATGTGCATAAGGATTTTAAATGAAAAGTGCATACTTTATGAAATGTCCCTATTTCTTAGCATCTTTTCATATATGTGTGCATATGGTCTCATGCTTAGTGCAAGTGGCATACTAACCTCATTTTTTCCTTTTCCCTAATATTTAGGTTCCGGTCGTGAAGGGATTTTGGAGACGACAATGAAGAAGACTTGGATATCTTGATCATCCAAGTAGGGTAGGTCCTCAATTTCCGAGGGCGATGCCACTATCTAGCTTATGGAGTTGTTTTTAGTTAAAGACTTCTATGGTTCTTTCTTTCCATTTAGTGTGAAACATTGTATAGACCATGTGAGGCATTCTTATTTTGATGTATGGGTTATGCCCAAGTTCTTACACTCTTATTAGATGGTTATGAGAAGAGACAACTATTATGAATATTATGACTATGTTATCTTTTATATACTTATGTGTAATAAAAGTAGAAGACTAAATAATCTTCCTATATGAAGGGTCTATGTATACTCGATATATATATATATGTGTATGTAGAGGTCTATGTAAACCTCCAAGTAGAATTAATGAAAAGTTTTAAGTTTTCCGCGTTTTTGACCTATGAATGTAATGATGTAAGCTAAGAGGCTAGTCTTAGTCCTAAAAGAGGACGATGACGCCGGTTACGTCTAGGGGGTAAACTCGGATGTGACACCGGATCCTTGAGAAAGCTCATGGGTCTCATTACTCCATTCATCCGGGTTCGACAAAAATGTACCATGACCATAGGGAAGTATTTTGGTGGGAAAGTATGAAGAAGGACATAGCGGAATTTGTTGCTAAGTGTCAATACGACTCTATATGGGTGGTTGGGGATAGGTTGACCAAATCCGCTCATTTCATTCCTGTCAAGTCTACCTATTCGTCGAAAGATTATGCAAGGATCTTCATAGATGAGATTGTGTTTCACCATAGTATTCCGTTATCCATCATATCGGATCGGGGTGCACAATTCACATCCTTGTTTTGGAGGTCATTCCAAGAAGGGTTGGGTACTAAGGTGAAGCTAAGCACCGCTTTTTATCCCCAAAAGGATGGTCAAGCGGAGCGTAGTATTCAAACCTTTGAGGATATACTTAGGGCTTGTTTTATTGATTTCAATGGAAATTGGGATAAGCATTTTCCTTTGGTGGAGTTTTCTTACAATAATAGTTTCCATTCATCCATATACATGGCTCCTTATGAAGCCTTGTATGGTAGGAGGTGTATGTCGCCTATTAGATTGTTTGAAGTGGGTGAGTCTTCACTTTTGGGTCTAGATTTGATTTATAAGACTTTGTAGAAGGTTCATATCATAAGGAACCGGTTGTAAACAACCTATAGTCGGCAAAAGTCTTATGCCGATCATAGGAGAAAGGATTTAGAGTTTGAAGAAGGTGATAAAGTGTACTTGAAAATTTCGCCTATGAAAGGGGTGGTTAGATTTGGCAAGAAAGGGAAGTTGAGTCTTCGTTCTGTGGGTCCCTATGAATCTTGCAAACGATTTGTAATGTTGCTTATGAATTGGAACTTCCTAGTGAATTGGCTTCGGTTCATCCGGTTTTTCCATGTTTCCATGCTTAAGAAGTGTATCGGTGATCCTGAGTCTATTCTTCCTATTGAGGATCTTGGTGTAAAGGATACCCTCTCTTATGAGGAAGTTCTGGTTCAAATCCTTGATAGGCAAGTAAGAAATTGAGGAACAAAGAGGCGGCTTCCGTAAAGGTGTTATGGAAGAATCACCTAGTTGAGGGTGCAACATGGGAGGTCGAGGCCGACATGAAGTCTCGTTACCCTCATTTATTTGATAACTAAGGTTAGTTGTTCTTACTAATAATGAAAATAATGACTAAAAATTGAAGTTTCTTTATTTTTGGTGAAGTTTTGAAAAAATGAGCATTTTTGATGTTGTTACTGTAAGTTACAGTGAAATGTGATTTCAACGTGAGATTTTGCAATTTTGCTTGTTTTGAGTTAGGTGGTGCATTTTGACATGGTGAGTCTTTATGGAATGATATGTATCATGTTGGTGAGTTGAACTTTGGCATAATTGACTCATGTAAGTTACGTTGAGCTCATCTTGTTGTTGTGAGAAGGAAATTCCTCATAATGTGATTTTGAGTCTTGTATGTGGTGATTAAAGTTTTGAATTCCTATTTGTATATGATATGATTGATGTTGTAAATGATATTATTATGTATTGTTGTTGGTTGGGCTGCTAGTCTTGAGTCTATTCCTTCCTTGAAAAGATTTTAGTGTCATTCGGGGTCGAATGTTCCTAAGGGGGGGATAATGTAACACTTCGAAAATCATATTGTTCTAGAGACTAACATAAGTGTCAAAAGGTTTAGACACTATTTTAAGGACTATTTTTATGAATATAAGTCATTTAGGAAGTCCTGAAACCAAAACGTCCAAGAACGTCCATGACGTCCAGAAAACTAGTTCAATGAGGTACTAGTGTGCCTTAGCCTATTTGACTAGCTTTTAGGAGTCGTAAAATGATGAAAATTTGTGGAAGAGTGTTTAATACATATTAGAGTTAGTTCATAGTTGAAACGTCCAGGCATGACTCCCCAAGGACCAACCAAGGGCCCTTAAAGAGGACCCTTGCTTTTCGGGGTCAAAGGACTGCCGAAGGCAGTGTGCACAGACGAGTGCCATCGATGGGGCGTGTGTCAATCGATGGGGCATCGATGGCCACCATCGATGGACACTTAGTAAATTTGGACAATGGTTCATTTTGAAAAGTCTCTGAACTTAATGACGGATGTACAGCACGGAGGGAGCAGTGGCTGTCGTCTCACAGACGGACCATCGATCGGGGTCTCGTCTGTGAGGGCCTAAGTTGCTGCACGTTTTAAGTTGGGTTCCATTAATTAATTTAAGGATTGTTTAATTAGTTGGGGGATTAGGGAGGTCTAATTAACTTAGTTAACAATCTATATAAAGCCCTAACCTAATTAGACTAACCTAAACTCTCATAATTCCCAAACCCAAAACTCTCTTCCTTCTCTCTTCTTTCTCTCTCTAGTGAAGAACTACATTGAAGACAAATCTAGGGGAGGATTTAAGGGCTGCAAAGGGTCAATTTTCTCTATCAATTTTCATCAATTAGTAACGTATGGGATCTCTTTTACCTTTGAGACCTCTTTCCTCAAAGGGTTCCATCAAATTGAATTTCAAAAGTTGAGTTTTCATGTTGGTCTTTTCCAATCTCAAAATTGATGTTATGAATTACATTGTTTATGATTTATTTTGGATATTATGAATAGATTAACATGTATTTTAACTTAATTATTATATATCTTTATGGAGTGGTCTAGTTTGGAGAAGATGACCTTTACCCATAACCCTAGATTATGATCTTGATAGGAATTGTGTTATATTGGTTCAATAGAATTGGTTATTGATTGAATTACTATTACATGATGACGTTGTATCAATCATGAATAAATTAGGGTGAATTAGAGTCCTATCATGCTAGTTTTTTAGAAGTTGATCTAGGTTATGAAGTATGTTGTGAATTTGACATAAGTATCTTGTCTTAAGCTATGAACTAGTAATGGATTCTGATGTAGTGATTCATTTATCCTTGTTACAATGTTGGTTATTGATTTATGATGATGTTACACCCTAATTGGGTTGAGTTAAAGGGTTGATGGTAAGACCTTGATGACGAATTATGAAGGAGACTTGGTAAGTTTTGTGATCCCTATTCTTTACTTCAAATATGGTTAATTGTGATTAAGTCATGATGTTGTATTGGAGTATGCCTTTTATTAGGATTGATAGGGTTGGTATGATGTTGAATTGAAATTTCTTGACTATGGTTTGTGAGTTGTTGTCTAACATGTAAATGTTATAAAGATGGTGATGATTTACCAATGTGCCTTATTATGAAGTGATATGCAAATGTGCTAACCTCACTTTATGAATTGTAATGAAAGGATTATACTCATACAATTCTTATTGAGCTATGATGATGATTATACAAGGGTTAGACCCTATGACCTACATTAAGCTATGATGATTAATAAAGACATTAAAGACATTTCAAAAAGTGACTCTAACTTAGCACCGAGTAAACTAGAGTGAGGAGTGTCCCTTCCCACATAGGGAAGGTAGTATCACTAATGTACTCTTGAGATTGGAGACTATAATGCATGTAGCATAAAGAGGGTCCCAACTATATATCCTAGTTCTTGAACTATGTTTCCCCCATAGGAATTCTAGCTAGTGGATCCACGTAGTTGCTATGTTCATGTTTTGGTACTACCTTGGCAAGTAGTCCGCCTTCCTTCGGTGTAGGGTTCCACGACACCGGATTCCTCATTAGCTCATGTGTTCTATGTCGGTTAAGGCAAGATGTTCCCAAAATGTAAAATGAATTAAATGAATGAACTCTAACTAAGATAACCAAAGTGGTTTAGCTCAGTCTAGGTAGCAGTATGGGACTCTACTTAAACATTGCACTAGTAAGCCTTGAAGGAAGTCTTAGGCGGATGTTTTTTTGTATGAATATGCTTATAACGGTACATGATATGTATATGATGAACTTACACATTGTTGATACTATATGTTGATTGGTTTCACTTATGAATATGTGTTGGTCAACATTGTTAAAGTATGATGATATGTACTCTCAAATGCCATGCTATGTGAAGTGGGATGTTGGTCATGATTCTTGTTGGGTTACTTGATTGAGTAAGGTTATGGGGTTTTGCTTGGTCATTACACTTGTTGACTTAATAGGGGTTCATGGGTCATTATCTTGCTTTGGTTATGTTATAATGAACTCTTATTCATGCTTATGACTATTATAACTTGATGATAGAGTTGCTTTACTATGTGTCCAATTATGTGATATGCATGTTGACTTTACTAGACTTAGTATTATTGGACTTGTGGTGTACATGCTTTGGACTTAATAAACGTGTCTAACTGATTGGTATGGTCTTATTAAATGTGCATAAAAATTTTCAAAGTAAATTGCATACCTTTATGAAATGTCCCTTTTCTTAGCATAATTTCAAGATATGTGTGCATATGGACTCATACTTGGTACAAGTGGTATACTAACCCCATTTCATCCGTTTCCCCAACATTTTAGGTTTCGGTCATTGAAGGGTTTTACTTCTTAATGTTGTGATGTGCTTGGTGTGACCTACCATGTTGATTTCATAAGGAAGGAAGTAAAAGCATAATGTGGTTTGGAGTAAAGAAATCCTCCTTAGTATGAATTAACCTCTATGCATTGCTTTAATATGAACTCAATGATGCCATATGTATATGTTGTGACTTGGAGAAGGTAGTTCCTCATTGATCAAAGTTAAGCATGGTGACGTCATATATGACCTTAATGGTATTATGTCTAGATTATAAGATTGTGGTCGATCTACATTATTCATGATGGTTGTGCAACTAAATGAATTGTTCAAAATTTTCTCATGATTTGAATTGTGGATTATGCCTATGTGTGCAATTGAAATCCATTGTATATCTAACCTTGTGATGAATAATGAACATGCCTAAAGTTGGAGAAGGTAGTTCCTCCAAATGGCAATAAATATGAAGAAGTATGTATCCATGGAAATAATTGTAGAAGTAGTCCATGATTGATTATGTTGCTTTGGTTGCATGATTGTATGAAGTTGGTGATTATTTGTAAGTTTATTGCATTGACTATTGTGTGATAACATGTTGAAGTGTTTTGAGCCTTTATAGACTCATTGAGTCCTTGAAAGTGTTTAAAATGTTTTAGGTGTCATTCGAGGACGAATGTTTCCAAGTGGGGGAGTATTGTTACACCCTTAGAATGAGATAGGTTGAATTCGAGCCTTACATGTTTGTTATGAGTTTATTAAGTCCTTAAATGACTAATTATAGTGTTAAAAGGCGGTGTGTTAAGTTTCGAGGACTTTGGAGGTCAAACGTCTAAGAACGTCCAAGACGTTCGAAAGTTGATCTTTAGGCATACTTGTTTGTCTTAGTATGTTTGACTTGTTTTTATGTGTTGTTTGGAGTTAAAAGACAGTGTGGTTGAACCTAGTATCCTAATAAGCAAGCTAAGGGTCAGAACGTCCAGGTCCGACACCCCAAGTATCGCCCTAGGGGTCCACGAAGGGACCCCGATCTTTGTCCAAGCAAGCAGCCCAAGGCAGCAGGGTTTGTGACTTAGTGAAACACAGGCGCGTCGCGCCCTGGTCGGGCAGTTCACTTTCCAAGAACTTGGGGGAGCAGCTCCGCGACGCGGACTTGTTCCCCTACGAAGATTCCGAAAATTAAAGTTGAGTTTGAACTGTCTAAAAGTCCAAATAAGTATGGGGGAGTTTTGGTAACTTTGGGTGACGGTTATAAACTGATTTTAAGACCTATTTAACCCCTTTTCCAAGTCAAAACCCCAACACCCAATAAGAAAAATCAAAACCCCAAAACTCTCTCTTCTTTCGAAAACCCCAAAACCTCCATTAAAGACCAAGCTATGGACGTGGATTCCTGGAGCTTTCTTCTCAGATTTTCGTGAACTTTATAATTTAAAAGGTATGGTTATCCTTCATCCATAGATAACAATTCATCTATGGAGTCCTTTTTAAGCTTTTTCTAAACATGATTCTTAGTCAAAAATCTTATATTTCAATCTAGCCATGAGTTCATTGATAAAGTAATTTCAAAAGCATTCTAATGATAAATATATGCTTAATTACTGATTTTATGATGAATTTCTATCCAATTTTATGAAGAACCCATGATCCTCCTAATTTCTCAAATTGGCCTATAATGTGGGTCTAATGATCTTGATTTCATATTTATAGAATTGTAATTAGATTGTATTGAATTGCTTATTGCTATTACTATCTATATCAATTGAATATGAATTGTGGAGGAATGATCAAAGGTGATCATTAGCTTGGAGAATTTGTAAGTTTACCTATTTTCTCTGATTAGCTTAGAATGTATATTGAATTGTGTTGATTGGTATGGTCCACTTATGGTGGCGGTGTTTACATTCTTGTACATGTTTATGTCTTATGATCATGGCCTTGAAGGCATTAGATGCAAGATGAATTGATATAATGATTCCATGTTTAGGAAGTTGAAGGATTTAGCCTTGATTCTAAGATGATATTCTAAGTGAATTGATGTTATGTGAAGTATATGAATAGCCCTCCAAACGAGTTGCATGACCTAGGTGTGGAGATGATGTTATATGTATATGTTTGATGATCATGTTAGAGTTAGGTGGTCAATATGGCTAGTGATGAAGAATATCCATGTAGCATGACCCCTACCTATATGAAGCATATATGAATGTGTGGTCGAATTAGTCTAGGTGTCTTCTATTCTATTGTTGAATATGTACTTGCCTCCAATGATATAAGTGAGTATGTGTAGTCTATAGTCTTAAATACTCTAGATGTGTTTGACTCAAAGACTTGAAAGAATGTTGTACATGTGTTGTGATATTTAGAGGGTGGCTTCCTCAATGCTATGTGATAGCCATTATGTGATCATGTTGACCAATGTACACACACTTCACGCATATCTACGACTAGGGTAGATTCATGATGATTAAGGAAAGGATAGTTATCCTATGTATCATTACATATTTCTATGCATGTGAAGTATATGATTAATGAAGTTATGAACATGTGTGATTAGAGGTGTTATGTGAAGGTAGATTTCACATTGTATGCACACACACATGATGTATGATTGTATGAATATGTGAAAGGACATTCTCACATGAAGTAGGGTCTAGGATGAAATGACATTCTCATCTTAGAAACCTTTGAGATATATGATGTATGAAGGAGCAAGCTCCTAAAGCCTTCCGTATGAATTAGACTATTAAAGGTATATAGATGTATGAAGGAGCAAGCTCCTAAAGCCTTCCGTATGAATTAGACTATTAAAGGCATAACTATATATATTAAAAAGGGAGTTAGAGCCTAGCACCTAGTGAACATGACAAATGAGAGTGGGAGCTTCACGTCAGTAAGTTTGGCTTCCCACAAGAAAACCTTCACGTATAGCAAGTCCAGGTTCCCAACATAGATGTTGTCTCATAAGATGGAAACCTCCACGCTAGTAAGTCAAGGTTTCTAGAAGAAATCTCCATGTTCTATAACTACGTGCCCTCGTAGGTTATAGCTTGTGGATACTACTTATATAGCTATGTACGATTGGTTGCACCTTAGGCAAGTGTTAACCCTCTCTTTTCGGTGAGGGAGAAGATCACCGAATTCCATGCATCTCACATGGTCTATGTGGGTTATGGTTATGTCTCCTGAAGGTTAATAAATTAACTAAGATAAGAATGTGAATTCTAATCAAATTCTTGACAAGTGTACATATTATAGGGAGGACTATGGACCCTACCTATGCATTGCACTAGATGACTTCAAGAAAGGATAGGATTGGATCCTCTTATAAAGTAAACACTTATGTTATGTATGAATGCATGTTAAGTGACTTTTCTATGTCAAGATATGAATTATAAGTTTGCATGTGAATTGCACTTATGGCTTCTGAGTGAGTTTACTAAGTATATGTGGAGGTATGGGACTCTATGTGTACATTGCACAACTAAGCTTGTGAGGGTGGTTTACTTATGGTATGAACTAAATAACTTATGGCTAAGGTTGTAGTAAAGCAAAGAGTACTTATGTGATTCTATGAAGTATGTGGCCTTATGTCTAGTTATAAATGAAAGTGTTATGACTTGTTAAGTATGTTATGCGTAGTCTAGGGTGACTTCGTAGGTACACTTGGTGGAAATAGTATTATGGGATGCTATCTACATATTGCACTAAGTGTGACTTAGGAGTTGTCTTAGGTTTTTGTCTTTATGTGAAGTGATGTCTATGATGAGCTTATGACTTGTGAATATATGTGGTTGTGTTTATGAAGCATATCTATGAAAGGCTATTGTAAGGTGACCTCAAGGTGATACATTGTACTAAGTGCACTTGAGGGTTACTTAAGGAAAGAATTAAGACAACAGAGAGGTAATGTATTGTATGTATTGAATATACCTCAAAGTATGATAAGTGGTTTTATGTGCTATTATGAGTAGTATTCATGTCTATATGGTGTATGTGAACTATATATGTGCCTATGTTCATGAAGTTTACTAAAAAGACATGTTGCATGATTTCAAATGAAATGTCCTCTTTAAATGCATGTTTTTGCATGGTTGTCATACTTAGTGCATTCTTGTACTAATACCATTCTTCTTCATCTTTTAACACAAAGTGTAAGTGGTGATGGCCAGAGCATGTCTCCTAAGTGAAGAGCTTGGATAAATCTCTCAAGTTCAAGTAAAGGGACCCTTATAATTCACGGGTTGCGTATGTCAAGATGTTTCTTTAAGTAGATGTAATAGTTTAGACTTACATTTTATGTTGTTAAGGGTCGTGTCCCTATTCTTTTCTATTGAGTTGTGTCTTAAGATGCCAAAGAGCCTTACAGTCTAACAATGTATTATGATACTTTATTTATATATGAAGTAATGTTATAGCCTATGATGTGCTATAAAAAGTTTTAAATTTCTGCTACTTTTACGATTATGCAATGAAAGATGTCTAAGGGTTTGTCTTAGACCTCCGAGAAGTCGACGATGTCGTGTGGCGATCTAAGAGTACCTTAACTTCTAGGGGGTACCCTCGGGTCGTAACAAACTTTGTATTAGAGCATAAGGTTTTGTATTTTGTCCTTAGGTTTCAAAGTCTCGTATTTCCACGTCTAGTAGAGTATCGTTCATTGGTGGTGAGTCGCGATATATCTATGAGCGAGAGGCTATAGGACGATAGAGTTCCCCTTCTTCATTATTCTCATGTCGTGCCATAGAACTTAACTCTATATGATATGTCTCTTATGTTTCCTTATCCGGTGGTAATTTAGATGTGATTGCTTGGATTGGGATGATGTCTCAATGCTTGAGAAAAAAAAAAGAAGGTGAGTTTTGATGCTTACCTTGGTTTTATGGTTTGATGAGTATATGTGAAGGTGAATTTAGTATATGTTGATGTGATGTCATTTATGGATCTAGGTCGTTTATGAGGAAGGAGATGCTATGTTGAGAAGTCATGATATGATATGGTTATAGCTTTTTAGTAGTTGTTATGATTGAATCAAGTTCCCCTTGGAATGATGGATTGCCTTATGATTATGTAGGATGGTAGCATCATGTTATGATATAGGCTTGAAAAGACTTGGAGAATGTGGTAAATAGTGAGAAAGATGAATGATACTTTTCTATATGTGGAATTCTTCATAGTTGTCCTTGTGTGAATTGGAATCTTTTGTATAGGCTTGCTTCTAAGGAGGGAATATAGTGTGTTGAGCCTTGTAAAGTGATTGTGAAGTATTCTAGTTAGTGGGAGAACCCTTATGACTAGTTAATGATTCCCTCTATGAACCAATTATAAGAGTGGTAAAAAGGGTAAAAGGAGTTTTATTCCATAAGTTGGAAGTATTATTATCCTGAGGTGACTTAGGGGGATGTATGGTATGTACCCCTTAGCTCTTGAAGACAAGGAGAATTGAGGTTGAACTACTTTGAAGTGGTTAGTTGTCTTTTAAGCTTGATTTTGAGTGTGGGCAATTGAGGAAGTGCTTAGATTGTACCTAGGCATGGTTGGTTGGAAAGTTCCACCAAAAGTGATGAAACTTTTAGGTTGGTCTTGACTTACCTTTACCTTAGTGTTTAAGGGCATGATGTGATTAGGCTTATTACCCCAAGTGGGGGATAATGTGCATAGATGTTAAAACTTTTAGAGCCCTTGATGTCCCTATGTTGAGTTCACTTGAACTTCTCTAGTTTGAAAATCACTATGAAGCGATGGTAAGAAGGGTGTTCATAAGCTTAGATCCCAAGAGAGGGATCACGTTCTTAGTTAATAAGGGTTGTAAGCTAAATTACCCTAACGTTGAGATGAGTTGCTCTTAAATTGGCTTATCCTAAGTGGCGGAGGATGATTTGAGTAGTAAGGTTGTAGATATCCCTAGCTTTTCCTTCTATTCCTACTCAAGCTTGAAACCAAGAATTTTGTAAGTAGCTTGTACGTGATCGAAGTCTTGCATAAAAGGATAAGTTGCATATTCTCCATATGTTATGTATGTCTTAAATGACACTATGTTATGCATGTTATGAAAGGTCATTATTGCATGAAAAGGGAAATTTTGATAAATTTGCATGTTGCTCATGTTATTGTGCATCCTTATACGATAAATGTGCAATTTGATTTCATGAGATACCTTAATGAGCATGATTGATGTCACTCATATTGTGTGGTGTTTTGGCCTCACTATGAGAAATGGAGTCTCCTTTAAATAAGAAAAGATGAGTCTCTTTGAAAAATGAGTGACTTTTGAGATTTAGGGAGTGTTACTATAGGCTCACTCTTGAGGAGTGATGGTTTTTCTAGCCTATGTTTGTTGGTGTGCCTATAAATTTTGATAAATTTCTCTAAATGATGCATGCTTATGAAATCTAGTGATGTGCTAGAAATAGAATGTTGTAAGTTTACTTCCTAATGTTGTGATGTGCTTGGTGTGACCTACCATGTTGATTTCATAAGGAAGGAAGTATAAGCATAATGTGGTTTGGAGTAAAGAAATCCTGCTTAATATAAATTAACATCTATGCATTGCTTTAATATGAACTCTATGATGCCATGTCTATATGTTGTGACTAGGAGAAGGTTGTTCCTCCTTGAACAAAGTTAAGCATGGTGACATCATATATGACATTGATGGTATTATGTCTAGACTATAAGATTATAGTCGATCTACATTATTCATTATTGTTCAAAATTTTCTCATGAGTTGAAGTGTGGATTATGCCTATGTGTGCAATTGAAATCCATTGTATGTCTAACCTTGTGATTAAATAATGAACATGCATAAAGTTGGAGAAGGTAGTTCCTCCAAATGGAAATGAATATGAAGAAGTATGTATCCATGGAAATAATTGTAGAAGTAGTCCATATTTGATTATATTGCTTTGGTTGCATTATTGTATGAAGTTGGTGTTTATTTGTAAGTTTGGTGCATTGACTATTGTGTGATAACATGTGGAAGTGTTTTGAGCCGCTATAGACTCATTGAGTCCTTGAAACTGTTTAAAATGTTTCAGGTGTCATTCGAGGATGAATGTTTCCAAGTGGGGGAGTATTGTTACACCCTCAAAATGAGCTAGGTTAAATTAGAGTCTAACATGTTGTTTATGAGTTTATTATAGTGTTAAAAGGCAGTATGTTAAGTTTGGAGGAATTTGGAGGTCAAACGTCCAAGACATTCGAAAGTTTATCTTTAGGCGTGCTTGTGTGTCTTAGTGTGTTTGCCTTGTTTTTATGTATTGTTTGGAGTTGAAAGACAATGTAATTGACCCTAGTATCCTAATAAGCATTTTAAGGGTCAAAACGTCCAGGTTCAATACCCCAAGGATCGCCCTAGGGGTCCACGAAGGGACCCCAAACTTTGGCCAAGCAAGTTGTCCAAGGCAACAGGGTTTGTGCCTTGGTGAAACACAGGCACGTCGCACCCTGGTCGCACAATTCACTGTCCAAGAATTTATTTCCAAGGACTTGTGGGAAAAGCTCCGCGACGCGGACTTGTTCCCCGACGAAGATTCCAAAAATTAAAGTTGAGTTTAACCTGTCTAAAAGTCCAAATAACTATGGGGATATTTTGCTAACTTTCGTTGACGGTTATAAACTACTTTTAAGATCTATTTAACCCCTTTCCCAAGTCAAAACCCCAGCACCCAATAAGAAAAGACAAAAACCCAAAACTCTCTCTTCTTCCAAAAACCCCAAAACCTCTATTGAAGACCAAGCTCAAGAACAAGCTATGGAGGTGGATTCTTGGAGCTTTCTTCTCAAATTTTCGTGGGATTTCTAATGTAAAATGTATGGTGATCCTTCATCCATAGATAAACATTCATCTATTGAGTCGTTTCAAAGCTTTTAACATGATTCTAAGTCAAAAACCTTATATTTGAATCTAGCCATGGGTTCATTGTTAAAGTAATTTCAAAAGCATTCTAATGATACATATATGTTTAATTACTGATTTTATGATGAATTTGTATCAGATTTTATGAAGATTCCATGATCCTCCGAATTTCTCAAATTGTCCTATAATGTGGGTCTAGTGATCTTGATTTCATATTTATAGAATTGTGATTAGATTGTATTGAATTGCTTATTGCTATTACTATCTATATCAATTGAATATTAATTGTGGAGGAATGATCAAAGGTGATCATTAGCTTGGAGAATTTGTAAGTTTACCTATTTTCTCTGATTAGCTTAGAATGTATATTGAATTGTGTTGATTGGTATGGTCCACTTATGGTGGCGGTGTTTACATTCTTGTACATGTTTATGTCTTATGATCATGGCCTTGAAGGCATTAGATGCAAGATGAATTGATATAATGATTCCATGTTTAGGAAGTTGAAGGATTTAGCCTTGATTCTAAGATCATATTCTAAGTGAATTGATGTTATGTGAAGTATATGAATAGCCCTCCAAACGAGTTGCATGACCTAGGTGTGGAGATGATGTTATATGTATATGTTTGATGATCATGTTAGAGTTAGGTGGTCAATATGGCTAGTGATGAAGAATATCCATGTATCATGACCCCTACCTATATGAAGCATATATGAATGTGTGGTCGAATTAGTCTAGGTGTCTTCTATTCTATTGTTGAATATGTACTTGCCTCCAATGATATAAGTGAGTATGTGTAGTCTATAGTCTTAAATACTCTAGATGTGTTTGACTCAAAGACTTGAAAGAATGTTGTACATGTGATGTGATATTTAGAGGGTGGCTTCCTCAATGCTATGTGATAGCCATTATGTGATCATGTTGACCAATGTACACACACTTCACGCATATCTACGACTAGGGTAGATTCATGATGATTAAGGAAAGGATAGTTATCCTATGTATCATTACATATTTCTATGCATGTGAAGTATATGATTAATGAAGTTATGAACATGTGTGATTAGAGGTGTTATGTGAAGGTAGATTTCACATTGTATGCACACACACATGATGTATGATTGTATGAATATGTGAAAGGACATTCTCACATGAAGTAGGGTCTAGGATGAAATGACATTCTCATCTTAGAAACCTTTGAGATATATGATGTATGAAGGAGCAAGCTCCTAAAGCCTTCCGTATGAATTAGACTATTAAAGGCATAACTATATATATTAAAAAGGGAGTTAGAGCCTAGCACCTAGTGAACATGACAAATGAGAGTGGGAGCTTCACGTCAGGGTTAAGTGGTCAATATGTCTAGTGATGAAGAATATCCTTGTAGCATGACCCCTACATATATGAATCCTATATGAATGTGTCGTCGAAGTAGGCTAGGAGTCTTCTATTCTATTGTTGAATATGTACTTGCCTCTTGTGATTTAAGTGAGCGTGTGTAGTCTATAGTCTTAATTAGTCTAGATGTGTTTGACTCAAAGACTTGAAAGAATGGTGTACATGTGTTGTGATATTTAGAGGTGGCTTCCTCAATGCAATGCGATAGCCATTGTGAGATCATGTTGACCAATGTACACACGCACTTCATGCATATCTATGAATAGGGTCGATTCATGATGATTAAGGAAATATAGTTCTCCTATGTATCATTACCTATTTCTATGCATGTGAAGTATATGATTAATAAAGTTAAGAACATGTGTGATTTGAGGTGTTATATGAAGATAGATTTCACATGGTATGCACACACACATGATGTATGATTGTATGAATATGTGAAAGGACATTCTCACATGAAGTATGGTCTATGATGAAAGGACATTCACATCTTATAAACCTTTGAGCTATATGATGTATGAAGAAACAAGATCCTAAAGCCTTTCTTATGAATTAGAATAGTAAAGGCTTAACTATAGATATAAAAAAGAGAGTTAGAGCCTAGAACCGAGTGAACATGACAAATGAGAGTGGGAGCTTCACATAAGTAAGTCCGGCTTCCCACAAGAGAACCTTTACGTTTAGCAAGTTCGGGTTCCCAACATAGATTTTGTCTCATTAGATGGAAACCTCCACGCTAGTAAGTCAAGGTTTCTAGAAGCAATCTCCATGTTCCATAACTACGTACCCCCGTAGGTTATAGCTTGTGGATATCACTTATATAGCTATGTACGATTGGTTGCACCTTAGGCAAGTGTTAACCCTCTCTTTTTGGTGTGGGAGTAGAACACCGGATTTCATGTGGATCACATTGTCTATGTCGGTTATGGCTATGTATACCAAAGTTTAATAAACTTACTAAGATAAGAATGTGAATTCTAATCAAATTCCTTGAGAAGTGTACTTAGTATAGGGAAGACTATGGACCCTACCTATGCGTTGCACTAGATGACTTCAAGAAAGTATAGGATTGGAGCCTCTTATTAAGTAATGACTTATGTTATGTATGAATTGTATGAATGAATGTTAATCACTTTGCTATGTCATGATATGAATTATGAGTATGCATGTGAATTGCACTTATGGCTTCTAAGTAAGTTCACTTAGTATATGTGGAGGTATGGGACTCTATGTGTACATTGCACAAGTAATCTTGTGAAGGGGTTGTGAGAATGGTTTACTTATGGTATGAACTAAAAAATTTATGGCTAAGGTTGTAGTAAAGCAAAGAGTCCTTATGTGATGCTATGAACTATGTGGCCTTATGTCTAGTTATAAATGAAAGTGTTATGAGTTGTTAAGTATGTTATGCCTAGTCAAGGGTGACTTCTTAGGTACACTTGGTGGAAAGAGTATTATGGGATGCTATCTACACATTGCACTAGTGTGACTTAGGAGTTTCTTAGGTTATGGTCTTTATGTGAAGTGAGGTCTATGATGAGATTATGATTTGTGAATATATGTGTTTGTGTTTATGAAGCATATCTATGAAAGGCTATTTTAAGGTGACCTCAAGGTGATACATTGTACTAAGTGCACTTGAGGGTTACTTAAGGAAAGAAATAAGACAATAGAGAGGTAATGTATTGTATGTATTGAATATTCCTCAAAGTATGATAAATGGTTTTATGTGGTATTATGAGTAGTATTCATGTCTATATGATGTATGTGAACTATATTGAGCCTATATGTACCAATGTTAATGAAGTTTACTAAACAGACATGTTGCATGATTTCATATGAAATGTCCTCTTTAAATGCATGTTTTTGCATGGTTGTCATACTTAGTGCATTCTTGTACTAATACCATTCTTCTTCATATTTTTACACAAAGTGTAGGTGGTCATGGCTAGAGGATGTCTCCTAAGTGAATAGCTTGGATAGATCTCCCAATATCAAGTAAAGGAACCCTTATGATTCAAGGGTTGCCTGTGTTAAGATGTTTCTTTAAGTTGACGTAATAGTTTTGAATTATATTTTATGTTGTTAAGGGTCGTGTCCCTATTCTATTTTATTGAGTTGTGTCTTAAGATGGCAAAGAGACTTAGATTCTAACTATGTATTATGATATTATATATATATATATATATATATATATATATATATATATATGAAGTAATGTTCTAGCATATGACGTGATATGAAAAGTTTTAAATTTCCTCTATTATTATGATTATGCAAAGAAATATGTCTAAGGGCTTTTCTTAGACCTACGAGAGGTTGACGACGCCGTGTGACGATCTAAGAGTACCTTAACTTCTAGGGGGTACCTTCGGGTCGTAACAGAGCCTATGTGTTTGATGCATTAAAGAGTCAGTGAATAAAGGCTTTGCTTGCTTATGTTGCATTGAGTGCTAAATGGTTTGAAGTTGTGTTCATTGTAATTTTGGTGCATTAACTTCTATATGGTGATTTTATAAATGTTGTGAGTTGCTCTATGATTCATTGAAGTCCTTGTTGTGAGTAAAGTGTTCTAAGTGTCATTCGAGGAGATATTATAAGACCCGCAAAATGAGTTAGGGTGTCTAGTGACTCACTTGTGCCGATAAGCTTTTTAACATGTTAATTAAGTGTTTCAAAGTATGCATGGGTGATTTGAAGTCATTTGGAAGTCAAACATCAAGGGACGACCAAGATGTTCGACGACTAGTCACTTAAGGGGCTCTATGTGTTCTTATGTATTTATGTGTGTGTAATGAGCTTATGAGGTCCTTATATGAGTTATAAGGGTATTTATTGTCATTATATTAAGTTTCATGAAGTTTGGAGGTCAAACGTCCAAGACGTTCGAAAGTTAGCCCTTGAGACGTGTCTTGAGTGTGCCTTGCATGTTTGGATGTGTTTTACATGTTAATTTTGGTTGAAATTTGCATGGAAGGTATTCATCATGTTAATGTGTATATTCAAGTTGGAAACGTCCGGGTATGACTCCCCAAGGGCCCCGTAAGAGGCTCTCAAGAAGGACCCAAAGGCTGTCGAGACACTGCCTTGGCAGTGTCAATCGACTGAGCCAAACGATGCCTCGTCAGTTGACTGACACCCCATCGATGGGGAGGCATCGATGGAAACTTATCCTGGGGAAGGCTCAGCCAAATAACAGCCTAAGACCCAAACTACGGAAGCCAGAAATGGTCTAGCGATGGGCCAAAAGGGCGTCGATGGCTAGCCATCGATGCATGTTTCAATTACTGCCATGCACGCTGCCTAATTATGGAGTGAATGGGAAATTCACCCCACATGCTAACCTGACACTAGGCGGTTTATTTACCTATTTTGGGGTATATTAGGTTGGTTAAAAACGTGAATAGCCCATACCCAATCCTCCATTCAAAATCAAAACCTCCCTCTCCCAAAATATCCTCTTTAGAAACCTCCATTGAAGGTAAAGTTCAAGGTCATCTTGTAGATGGGATTTCCATGGGTTCTTCACCAATTTTTAGTGGGTTCTTTATCAAATAAAGGTATGGTGATCCTTCATCTCTAGTTAATCTTTAATCTAGAGAGTCCTCTTCAAAGTTTTCAAAGAGGTTTCATGATTAAATCTCTTCTTCTTCAATCTAGCCATGGGTTCTTTCTCAAATTGATTTCAAAGGCACAATATTAATGTATTGATGATTATCTACTTATTTGGACGTGATTTTTAATCCAATTGCATGATGAACCCATACTTTCTCACAAACTCAATTTTAGCCTATGTATGGCTTTATGATCTTGATCTCATGTATATCGAATTGTGATTCAATCATGTTAATATGGTTATACCTACTGCCTAGTACGTGTATTGATGATGAATTGTTGAGGAATGATCCATGAGGGTCAAGTTTGAAGGTTTTGAATAAGGGTAGTCTATCATGTGTAACTTGTGATCTTGACGTTAGGATAATTGTTATCTGACTGGATCATGGTGAATTGTCTTAGCTACTGCCTATATGTGTAATGTAATGATAATTAGGTATAATTTATCCAATATGAATAGCTAACAATTGAATTGGTGAAGATTGATTTAGGTTCTTCTAGCCTATAGACTTGATAGAGTAATGTATATGTTGTGATCTATATTCTAGGGTAGATGAAGCATGATTCAGTTATGATGTTCTATCTCTTTAGCTACTGCCCTTAATGTATATTATTGATAAAATATGATTGATGAACAAGACTAAGAAAATTGGTTGATGATCATGGCTCTCAATCTTCTAGTATATTGGTTATGTATTGTATTAGGTTGTAGTATGATCTTGTAGCGACTTGTACATGGTTTCTTTCATGATTAAAGTATATTTAGCTAATGCCCTATACATTAATTTATGATTAAAAAGGTGTATTGATCAATGATGATCAAAGGTTGATGAATTGGTAAGAATGGCTCTTCCTCTCTACTTTTCTTATAGTATTGATAGTTGATAAAGCCTTGTATGGCATTGTGTGGTATGGTCCACTTATGGTGGAGGTGTTTAGTTTTTCATATATATGTGTTGATTATTGCCTTGAAGGAAACTTGATGATTTTATGAGTGTGTGGTTAAGATGATCACACTATGTGAAGTTTATGCCTACTTTCCTATTCTAGTTGTGATCTAGGTTGTATGGCTATTCTATAAGCATGTGTATATCTATGTTACGGTAAAGTGTAGGTGCTTCCATTGATGAGTTATAATTGTTAATAATCCCTTACCTATGTACCCCTATGTAAATGTGTGAATAGCTAAGGTTAGGAGTCTTGAATGTAATGTGAAGTTAGCTTGTCTCCTATGCTAAATTGTGTTGTGTGGTCTATGTTTGGTTGTGCATTGTGGTCCTAAGAGGGTGGCTGCCTCAATGTGTTGTTGATATACATTATGTGATCACGTTGACCAATGTACACACACTCACACATTACGCATGCTTACAATGTAGTAAAGGTACATAGTGTCTAATGAAAGGTTGATCTCATTTTCACTAAATGTCTACTACTATTCCTGAAAGGTATATGTATGTAAAGCATTTTATGTATTACATTAACTAGGATGACTTGATAGGTGTACTAGTATGGGCAAGGGTATGGGACCTTGTCTATACATTGCACATGTGTGCCTTGATAGGATTGTTCCTAGGTTTGGTTTCCTATGTACATGAATATGAATGCATGAGTATGTGTGGTCTAAAGATGTTATGTTAAAGGGTTACTCACACGTATATACACACATGTATGAAGATCTAGTCAATAGAGGGGCCTTAAAGGTGTGCTCAAGAGTACCCTAAAACTAGATATGTGCTTGAATATTCTATAAGCATATAAGGAGTCAATATCCTAAGCCTATGTTTTATGAAATAATGTAATAAAGGTTTTTAAATAAAGGGAACTTAGCTTAGCACCGAGTGAACTTGACAATGAGAGGTGTTGTCTTCCCTTGGAGGAACATTCACCATTGGGTCTTCATAAGGTGTTGATTTCCCTTGGAGGAAAATTCACCTATGTTTCCACATGAGGTGTTGACTTTCCTTGAGGAAGATTCACCCATGATTTATCATGAGATGAGGCTCCAATGCCAATGAGCATGTAGAGGGTCATGTACATCTCTTAGTTCCATAAACTATGCTAGCCACATAGGATCTAGCAAGTGAATTCATTTAGGATGCTAGCATGTGCTAATGTTCTACCTTGGCTTGGTAAGAACACCTTCCCTTGGTGTAAAGATCTACAACACCAAATTCTATGTAGCACCCATGGTCTTAGTGTTGGTTAAGGCTATAGTTTCCCCAAATTAAAATGGACAATGGAAGTAAATGACTAAGACCCTAACTAGGATGACCTAAGAGAGGTTACTTAGGATAGGTGGATGTCACATCCGGGTTTACCCCCAAGACGTAACCCGCGTCGTCGTCCCTTTGAGGACTAAGACTAGCCCCTTAGTTTTCATCATTGCATTCACAAGTCAAAAATATGGAAGAATTTAAAACTTTTAATTATATCTAATTGGAGGTTTACATAGACCTCTACATACACGTAATATTATTATTATCAGGTATACATAGACCCTTCGTATAAGAAGATTACTTAGTCTTCTACTTTTATTTCACATACATATATAAGATAGAATAGAGTCATAAAACCAGTCTCATCTCATAACCATCTAGAATGAAAATATCAACTTGGGCATAGCCCTACAACAATAAAAGTAAGCCACATATAGGCTTTATACAACTTGTTCTCAAATGAAAGATAGAGTAAACATAAGTGTCTTAATATCTAAGCAAATTCGTAGCTAGAATATTGGAACCATCCTCGGCCAAATGAGGACCTACCACTTGGATGATAATAGTATCCAAGCTTCCTTCTAGATCGCCTTGAACCAAACCTCAACGACCGGAACCTAAAATATTTAGGACAAAGGGAGAAAATGGGGCTAGTACGCCACATGTACTAAGTATGAGACCATATGCACATATAACAACCAAACATGATAAAAGGGGACATTTAGTTAAATCATGTCATTTTACCTCTTTAAGAACTTATGCACAATCAACAAACTATACCAATCATTTAGACATGTTCAACAAATCAAATAAGAAATATTCATATCAACATACTTGAACCCATAATCTTATATAACTCTATCACCAAGTAATAACATCAAGCATGAATAAGAGTTCATCATGTCAATAGCAAAGCAAGACAACTAATCATAATCCTCATAAAGTCAACAAGTGCAATGACCAAGCAAAGCCGCATAACCTTACACAATCAAATAACCCAATAAGAACCATAAATAGTAACTCACTTCACATAACATAACCATCAAGTACACATATGCTCATACTTTAGCAATAAAGACCAATTACATGTTCATAAGCATCATAATCATCATATAAGGTTATTTACATTTCTCCTCATTTACATACATAATATTAACCTCCCAAAGCTCCTATCAAGGCAAACTAGTGCAAGGCATAGGTTGAGTCTCATACCCCTACCTAAGCTAAGTCAAGCCCCTAAAGTCACTTTAGTTAGTTTATACCTCATTACTTCATTTTAGTTTAGGTAACATTTGTCTTAACCGACATAGACCACATGATCTAATGTGGAATCCGGTGTCATAAAATCTTACACCGATGGAAGATGGTCTACCGGCCAAAATAGAACCTAACATGAAACGTAGCATCTAGGTGGATCCCCTAGCTAGTATTCCGATGGTGGCAACATAGTTATGGAACTTTGGGAAACATTGGAAACATCACTCTACCTCCTATTTGGGTCATGAGGCTATCCACCCCGTGAGAACCGTAGTGAACCCTACCTTCCCTATGTGGGAAAGTGTCACCCTATCACATACAAGATCACTCGGTGCTAAGCTAAGTCCCTTCTTGAAATGTATTTAATGTCTTTACTTATCAATCATAACTTAGTTTAGGTCATAGGGTCTAACCCTTGTATAATCATCATCATAATAGCTCAATAGGAATTGCATGAGTATAATCCTTTCATCACAATCCACATAAGTAAGGTTAACACATTACATACTTTTTCATAATAAGGCACATTGGTAATCACCATCATCCTTATAACTTTACATATTAATCAACCTCACAACCATAAGCAAGACATTTCAATTCATTATCATACCACCCTAACAATCCTAAATAAGTCATACTCCAACACAATCATCATGACTTAATCATAATTAATCATAATTGAAGCAAAGTATAGGGATCACAAGACTTACCAAGTCTCCTTCACAATTCATCAGCAAGGTCTTACCATCAACCCTTAGTTCAACTCAATTAGGTCATCAAGTCACCATAATTCAATAACCAATATAATAACAAGGCTAAAAGAATCACTACATCACAATTCGATAATAGATCAAAGCTTAGGATTAAGTCGATTCATCATGACCTAGATCACTTCTCAAGAACTAGTATGAAAGACTTTACATCATCCTAATTCATTCATAATTAGCATAACAACATCAACTAGTAGTAATTCAACCCTTAATCAAGTTAATTGAATGAACAATCCATAATATAAGTCAAGATCACAACCTAGGGTTAGGGACTTAGGATCATGTTCTTCAATTTAGGCAAGACCATTAAAAATTACCCTAATGAAGTTAAAATACATGTTAATCTATTCAATATAACCTAAATAAAACATCAACAACTCAATTCATAAATTCAAATTCGTAATTGAATGAAACCCATTTGAAAACTCTAGATTTGAAAACACATTGAATGAACCCTTTGAGGAAAGAGGTCTCAAAGGTGAAGACATCGCATACCTCAACGTTTTGGAGATGATTTGGAGATTAAATCACCCTTTTCCAGCCCCCAATTCCCTTCCTTGTTTTAGCCTTCAATGGAGTCTTCCAATAGAGAGAGAAAGAAGAGAGAAAAGAGAGGAATTGTTTTAGAAGTTCTAATTAGTTTAATGGGGTTGGGGAATTTATATGGCAGTTTAACTAACTTAATTAGTCCCCCTTAATCCCCTAGTTAACCACCTAACCCCTTAACTAATGAAATGAAACCAATTAAAAACGTGCAGGAAATCAAGATCCCTCACAAACGGAACCCCGTCGACGGGCCGTCTGTGAGTCGACGGACGGACCCCCTCTCGTCCTGCACATCCGTAGGTAAGTTCAGAGACTTGTGCAGGCGAGGGATTCCTCCAGTTTTCTAAGTGTGGGACGACGGTGGCATCGATGCCCCGTCAGTCCACACACGGACCGTAGCCTGTCCCATCGATGCACACTGCGCAAGCAGTATTGCCTCAACCTGCAGGGGTCCTCCTCAAGGGCCTTTGGTTTGTCCTTGGGGAGTCGTACCCAAACGTATCGACCATGAAACATATCTAACACGTGTTAGACACATTTCCACCAAATTTCATTAATTTCTGACTCTTAAAAACTCGTCAAATAGTCTAAGGCACACTAGTACCTCCTTGAACCAACTTCCGAATGTCGCGGACGTTCTTTGATGTTTTGGTTACTAAACTTCCTAAATGACCTATATTCATTAAAATAACCTTAAAACAGTGTTTAGACTTCTTGACACCCATGTTAGGCTTTACGACACGTCTTGGATTTCCGAAGTGTTACATTATCCCCCCTCTTAGGAACATTCGTCCCCGAATGACACTAAAATCTTTTGAAGGAAGGAATAGACTCATGACTAGCAGCCCAACCAACATCAATGCAATACAACATAATACATATCATTTTAATCAAGGCAATTTAAAACTTCAATTACCAAATATGAGACTCAAACATTACTTCATGAGGCATTTCCTTCTCACAACAACAATATGAGCACAACATGACACACATGAGCCAAGTATCAAGTTCAACTTATCAACATGATATACATTATTTCATAAAGACTCACCATGTCAAAATGCACAACATAACTCAAAACAAGCCAAAAGTAAAAATTTCAAGTCATAGGCAAAAATCACTGTAACTTCACTGTGAAGTTTTAAAAAATGTACATTTTGCAAAACTTCACGCAAAAATCAAGAAACTTCAATTTCTAGTCATATTTATATTATTAAAAAGAATGGCTAACCTTAATTATCAAAAAGATGAGGGTAACGGGACTTCATGTCAGTCTCGGCCTCCCATGTTGCACCCTCAACTAGGTGATTTTTCCATAAAACTTTTACGGATACCATCTCTTTGTTCCTCAACCTTTTCACTTGTCTATCAAGGATTTGAACCGGAACCTCCTCATAAGAGAGGTTATCCTTGACACCAAGACCCTCAATATAAAGAATAGACTCGGGATCACCGACACACTTTTTAAGCATAGAGACATGGAAAACCGGATGAACCGAAGCCAATTCACTAGCCAACCTCAACTCATAGGCAACCTTACCAACCCTTTGCAAGATTTCATAGGGACCCACATAACGAGGACTTAACTTCCCTTTCTTGCCAAATCTAACAACCCCCTTCATAGGTGAAATTTTCAAATACACCTTATCACCTTCTTCAAACTCAAGATCCCTCCTCCTATGATCGGCATAAGACTTTTGCCGACTATAGGCCGTTTGCAAGCGATTTCTTATAATATGAAATTTTTCCAAGTCTTATAAATCAAATCGGGACCAAGAATCGAAGACTCACCGACTTTAAACCATCCAATAGGAGACCTACACCTCCTACCATACAAGGCTTCATAGGGAGCCATGGAAATGGATGAATGGAAACTATTATTGTAAGCAAACTCTACCAAAGGCAAGTGCTTATCCCAACTTCCTTTGAAATCGATGATACAAGCTCTAAGCATATCCTCAAGGGTTTAAAAAGTACGTGACGCTTGACCATCCGTTTGGGGATGAAAAGCGGTACTCAACTTCACCTTAGTACCCAACTCTTCTTGAAATGACCTCCAAAACCTAGATGTGAATTGTGCACCCCTATCCGATATGATGGATAACGGAATACCATGGCGACACACAATCTCATCTATGAAGATATTAGCTTAATCTTCCGCCGAATAAATAGACTTGACGGTAATAAAGTGAGCGGACTTGGTCAACCTATCAACCACCACCCATATGGAATCATATTGCTTTTGAGTCTTAGGGAAACCTACCACAAAATCCATATTGATTTCTTCCCATTTCCAAGTAGGAATTTGTATTTCTTGTATTAAGCCACCCGGCTTTAGATGTTCCGCCTTCACTTGTTGGCAATTTGGACACTTAGAAACAAATTCCGCTATGTCTTTCTTCAAACCTTCCCACCAATAAGTTTCCTTAAGGTCATGGTACATCTTTGTGGCACCCGGATAAATGGAGTAGCGGGACCTATGGGCTTGATCAAGGATCCGGTCCCTCAATCCATCTACCTTGGGAAAACACAATATCCCTTGGTACCTCAAAACACCATGCCCCCCAAGGAGATTGATTCATTTAGCTTACCAAGGACCGACTCTTTCAATTCCATCAATGGTTGATCAAGGTGTTGTTTGACTTCACCTCAACTACCAAAGATGACTCGGAGTTATGTCGAACCAACACACCACCATTTGGAGAGTTTTTCAACATCACACCCAACCTATCCAACCTATGAATATCTTTTACTAGGTCTGTCTGGCTTCATCTATGTGAGAAACACTACCCATTGTCGTACAACTTAGGGCATCCGCAACCACATTGGCCTTGTCGGGGTGATAGAGGACACTCATGTCGTAATCTTTGAACAATTCTAACCACCTCCTTTGTCGAAGATTCAACTCCTTTTGGGTAAACATATATTGGAGACTCTTATGGTCGGTGAAGACATCGACATGAACACCATACAAGTAATGCCTCCATATCTTTAAGGAAAACACCACGGCCGCTAACTCAAGGTTGTGAGTTGGATATTTTCTCTCATGAACCTTAAGTTGCCTAAAAGCATAGGCAATCACTTTGCCATGTTGCATAAGTACACACCCCAAACCAACACGGGATGCATCAAAATACATAACGAAACCCTTTGTTCCCTCCGGTAAAGTCAACACCGGAGCGGAAGTAAGCCTATCTTTCAAGATTTTGAAGATCTTTTCACATGCCTCTGACCACTCAAACGTTTTACTCTTTTGGGTCAACGTAGTCAAGGGAGATGCTATAGACGCAAAACCGCCCACAAACCTCCGATAGTAACTCGCTAAACCCAAGAAACTCCTAATGTCGGTTGGAGTCAATGGTCTAGTCCAACTTCTCACCGCCTTCGTCTTCCTTGGATCTACCTCAACCCTTTCACTAGAGATGATGTGACCAAGAAATGTTACCGACCTCAACCAAAACTCACATTTGCTATACTTGGCAAACAATTGATGCTCATTAAGGGTTTGCAATACCATCCTCAAATGACCCATATGATCACTCTCATTTTTCGAATATACCAAGATGTCGTCAATGAAGACAATGACAAATGAATCTAGGTAACTTCGAAACACCCTATTCATTAGGTCCATAAACGCCGCCGGAGCATTAGTGAGACCAAAGGACATAACTAGGAACTCATAATGGCCATATCTAGTTCAGAATGCCGTCTTTGGTATATCCTCACCTCTCACCCTAAGTTGGTGATACCCCGATCTCAAGTCAATTTTTGAAAAGTATCTTGCCCCTTGGAGTTGATCAAACAAGTTGTCAATCCGAGGGAGAGGATACTTGTTCTTAATTGTGACTTTGTTGAATTGGCGGTAGTCAATACACATTCTTAAGGACTCATCTTACTTCTTTACAAACAAAATCGGAGCACCCCATGGCGATATACTAGGCCTTATAAAACCCTTGTCTAGTAAATCCTAGTGTTGTGCCTTCAACTCCTTCAATTCGGCCGGAGCCATCCGATGAGGAAGAATTGAAATGGGGTTTGTTTCCGGTAGCAAATCGATACCAAAATTAATTTTCCATTCGGGAGGAGTACCGGGAAGGTCATTAGGGAAGACCTCCAGAAATTCACTCACTACGGGGACCGACTCAATGGGAGGAATTTTGGAGTCAAGATCATGGATTCTCACTATATGATATAGGCAGCCCTTAAAGATCATTTTTCAAGCTTTCAAACAAGAAATGATACGACCTCTAGGAATAGAACTTCCCCCCTTCCACTCAACAACGGGTTCATTTGGGAAATTAAATCTCACCACCGTTGTCCTACAATCAATAGTGGCAAAGCAAGAATGCAACCAATCCATACCCAAAATGATATCAAAATCAAGAATATCTAGTTCTACTAGATCTACATTAGAAACTCTATTGGGCAACATGATAGGACAATTCCTATATACCTTCTTTGAACCTACTGCCTCACCTACCGGAGTAGACACTAGAAAGGGTTCATGCGAAATATCCGGTAAAGTATCAAACTTTTTAGCTACTAGAGGGGTAAAAAATGATAAGGTAGCTCCGAGATCAAGTAAGGCATATACATCAATAGAGAAGACTTTTAACATACCCATCACCACGTCAGGAGAAGTCTCTTGCTCACCCCTAGAGCGGAGAGCATAAAAGTGGTTCTTCTTTGGAGCCTTATTTGAACCACTTGCTTGAGCTTGACCACTCTTGTCTTGGCCCTTCACGTTAGGGCAATCTCGAACCTTGTGCCCAACTTTCCCACAACCAAAGCACTTATCCGTCCCTGTGAGTCAAGTACCATAATGCTTCTTTCCACACTCACCACATGTTGGCTTCTCATTAGGTGAACTAGTACCTCTTCCCTTCTTAGGCTTAGGCTTTTCACCTTTTTCATTACGAGCCTTAGGGAACTTGGTTGGAACTTGACTTGAGAACCTCTTTTTGAACCTAGGCTTGACTTGGATCTCAAGCCTATTCTTTGAAGACCTACCATCATAAGATCTTGCCTTTTTCGCATCCCTACTTTTCCTCCTAGCCCTTGCCTCTTCCACTTGCCTAGCATGCACCATAAGACGAGAGATGTTCATGTTGTCATGTAGCATAGCCGAATGGAACTTCTCTTGCAAGTCTTCCGACACCCCCATCACAAAACGGCTCCTTTCATCTCTAGGATCGGAAACCAAAGAAGGAGCATATTTTGACAATTGAGTAAATTTCATGGAATACTCAAGAACACTCATACCTTCTTGACTAAGGTTCATGAACTCCACCACTTTAGCTTCCCTCATCTCCCTAGGAAAGAACCGGTCAAGAAATACCTTCTTGAAAATCTCCCAAGTCACCGGTCCACCTCAAAGAGGCCTATTGTCCCTCCATTGGACATACCAAGTTTGAGCCACATCTTTGAGTTGATCTGTGGCTAACTCGGCCTTCTCACTAGTGCTTAACCCCATGGGAAAGAGTATCTTATAGACTTCATCTATGAACTCTTGGGGGTCTTCATCCACCCTAGATCCATAGAAAGTAGGAGGGTTCATCTGAGTGAAGTCCCTTAGACGAGATGTCGTGGTAGAGACTTGTTGATTGGCTCGGGTACTACCTCCCGATTAGCTTGGGTCATCATAGCTTGAGCTTGGATAGTAGAGGCTTGATCTTGAGTAGTAATGGCTTGGGCCATTTGGAGAAGGGCAGCCCTTATCTCACCCTCCGTCAAAGGTGGATGATTGGCCAGATCTTGTTCCACATTAACTTCTTCTTCCAGTGGAGGGTCTTGATCAACACGGGGAGGATCTCCCGCATTAGCAACCTCCTCCTCAAGCCTTCGATCCGCATTCCTCTAAGTATTCATTGCCTATAACTAAAATACAAGGTTTAGGTGAAAGCAAATAATACTTACTCTAGAGGCACGACATTGGATTTCAAAGAAGGAGAGAGATTCCTAAGCATCATATAGATTCTTATTCATAAGTGTGGCGCACTTCACAATTATGAGTACGAATTTACATAGACGTGGTTGAGAGAGACATAGTTATCAAGGATATTTAACCTCATGTTCTGATACCATGTTTGTCACATCCGGGTTTACCCCCTAGACGTAACCGGCATTGTCGTCCTCTTTGAGGACTAAGACTAGCCCCATAGTTTCGTCATTGCATTAACAAGTCAAAAATATAGAAGAATTTAAAAAATTTATCTATATCGAATTGGATGTTTACATAGACCTATACATACACGTAATAGTATTATTATCTAGCATACATAGACCCTTCGTATAAGAAGATTACTTAGTCTTCTACTTTTATTTCACATACATATATAAGATAGAATAGAGTCATAAAACCCGTCTCATCTCATAACCATCTAGAATGACAATATCAACTTGGGCATAGCCCTACAGCAATAAAAGTAAGACACATATAGGCTTTATACAACTTGTTCTTAAATGAAAGATAGAGTAAACATAACTTTCTTAATATCTAAGCAAATCTATAGCTAGAATTTTGGCTACGTCCTCGGCCAAATGAGAACCTACCACATGGATGATAAGAGTATCCAAGCCTCCTTCTAGATCACCTCGAACCAAACCTCAACGACCGAAACCTAAAATATTTGGGACAAAGAGAGAAAATGGGGTTAGTATGCCACATGTACTAAGTATGAGACCATATGCACATATAACAACCAAACATGCTAAAAGGGCACATTTAGTTAAATCATGCCATTTTACCTCTTTAAGAACTTATGCACAATCAACAAACTATACCAATCATTTAGACATGTTCAACAAATCAAATAAGCTATATACATATCAACATACTTGAACCCATAATTTCATATAACTCTATCACCAACTAATAACATCAGAAGCATGAATAAGAGTTCATCATGTCAATAGCAAAGCAAGAGAACTAATCATAATTCTCATAAAGTCAACAAGTGAAATGACCAAGCAAAGCCCATAACCTTACTCAATCAAATAACCCAATAAGAACCATAAATAGTAACTCACTTCACATAACATAACCATCAAGTACCATAAGCTCATACTTTTGCAATAAAGACGCAATTACATGTTCATAAGCATCATAATCATCATATAAGTTCATTTACATTTATCATCATTTACATACATAATATTAACCTCCTAAAGCTCCTATCAAGGTAAACTAGTGCAAGGCTAGGTAGAGTCCCATACCCCTACCTAAGTTAAGTCAAACCCATAAAGTCACTTTAGTTAGTTTATACTCATTATTTCATTTTAGTTTAGGTAACACTTGCCTTAACCGACATAGATTACATGAGCTAATGTGGAATCCGGTGTCATAAAACGTTACACCGATGGAAGGATCTAGGTGGATCCCACTAGCTGTTTCCTTGTGGAAACATGTCATGGAA
>CM040621.1:45576843-45593341 GCA_022817965.1 Solanum lycopersicoides
GGATGACCAAGATACTGCTCCTCCACTCATCATAATGCATTGCCTGAATTACTCTTGCTATCTTCGATGTCACCAGCATAGTCACTATCAGTGAATCCGACCAGCTCACTAGCTTCTCCCTTTTTATAAAACACACCATAGTTCACCGTACCTTTTAAGTACCTTAGTACCCTTTTTGTTGCTGCAAAATGTAGTTGTGTTGGGCACGCCATGAAACGACTAATAAGACTTACAACAAACATGAGATCAGGACGAGTGGATGTGAGATACATCAGACTTCCAACTATGTGCTTGTATTGAGTTTCATCCACTTTTATGCCATCTTCATCTCTTCCAATCTTTTGTCCTGGAACAATAGGATTACAAACTGGATTGTAATTTTCTATTCCAAATCGGTTCAAAACTTCCGATGCATACTTTCTTTGGCATATGAAAACACCATCAGATCTTTGCATCACATAAATTCTGAGAAAGAATCTCATTTGACCTAAGTCTGTCATATCAAACTCCTTTTTCATGGAACATTTAAATTCAGTCAACAACTCTTCATCATCACCAGTAAACAAAAGATCATCAACATGAATACTCACAATAAGAATTTTACCTTCTTTTCTTTTAACAAAGAGTGTTTGTTCACTGGAACTGCTTTCAAAACCTTCTTTGATAAAATAGGACTCTATTCAACTAAACCAAGCCCTAGGTGCCTGTTTAAGTCCATAAAGTGCTTTTTGTAGCTTATATACAAGCTGCTCACTTCCCTTTTTCTCATAACCTTTTGGTTGTTCTACAAAAACGTCTTCCTTCAACTCCCCATATAGGAAAGATGATTTGACATCTAATTGATACAACTTCCAACCCCTTTGAGCTGCAAAAGCTATGATCATTCTTACTGTATCCATTCTGATCACAGGGGTAAAAACTTCAGTATAATCAATCCCATGTTCCTGAGCATAGCCTTTAACCACCAATCTTGCTTTGTATTTGTTAATCTTACCAAGCTCGTTTAGCTTGGTTTTATAAACCCATTTTACTCCTATTTTCTTTGCATCAGCAGGTAGTTCCATCAAACGCCAGGTTTGATTTTTTTCAATGGATTTGATCTCTTCATCCATGCCCTGTTTCCATTGTGGACTTTTGACAGCTTCCTCAAAGCTTGTAGGATCTGATATCATCAACAGGGCCATGTTTGCTTCATCTTCTTCAGACAAACCTTCGCCGGAAGTATAGTTTGCCGACCACACAGTGGACGTCAATTTCTGCTTTCTCTTACTACCACGTCTGGTGCAATAGCTGACGAATTATTTCTAGTTGGTGAATTAAAGTCGACTTCTGTGACTTCTCCTTCTTGAGTTGTGTTCTCTTCTACAATGTTGTCTCCCCAATCTAATTCAGTTAGTTGTTCGTCTTCAGAAATTGCATTCCAGTCCCATACTCGATTTTCTTCAAAAATAACATCACGACTAACTATAATTCTTTTGGCAACTGGATCAAACATTCTGTACCCTTTGGATTCACCACTAACCCCAAAAAGAACACAAGTCACACTTTTTTCTTCAAGTTTGGTTCTCCTAGCATCTGGAATGTGAACATGTCCAACACATCCAAACACTCGAAAATAATCAACTGATGGCTTCTCTCCGCTCCATGCCTCTTCTGGGGTCATTTCTTTTACAGCTAGAGTAGGTGATCGATTTAAGACGTGAATCGTCCACCTAACTGCCTCAGGCCAAAAAATCTTAGGCACTTCCTTTTCTGTCAACATAGCTCTTACCAAGTTCATTACTGTACGATTCTTGCGCTCAGCTACTCCGTTTTGCTGTGGATTATAGGCTGTGGTCAATTGTCTCTTCACTCCATGTTGTTTGCAAAAATCATTGAATTCTGCAGAATTGAATTCTCCTCCTCTATCTGTTCTTAAACATTTAATGGGCATACCAATTTCCTTCTCCAGAAGTGCTTTGAAACATTTAAAGTGATAAAATATTTCTGATTTTTTCAAAAGAAAATAAGTCCATGCTTTCCTGGAAAAATAATCTATAAAACACAATAAGTACCTCTTCTGTCTGCTTGATGCTGGAGTAATAGGACCACAAAGATCCGCATGAACTAGACCCAATCTTCCAGTTGCTCTCCACTGACTCCTTTTACAAATTGGAGTCCGATGTTGCTTGCCTTTCATGCATTCCTCGCAAGTGGCACTTGGTGCTACAATTTGTGGCAAAACCTTCACCATATTTTTGTATTTCAAAGTGCGAAGACCTTTGTAACTAAGATGGCCA
Organism: Solanum lycopersicoides; assembly: GCA_022817965.1. Lineage (NCBI taxonomy): Eukaryota > Viridiplantae > Streptophyta > Magnoliopsida > Solanales > Solanaceae > Solanum > Solanum lycopersicoides. The sequence goes on from CM040621.1 coordinate 45,579,123, forward strand.
TAACGATAGTGCCAAAGAGTTGATTGATCTGTATTGTTGATTTGGATACATCTTGCCTCAATATTTGTGGATGAGGGCTCAACAAGCAAAATAAACATCTGATTTGCACTCATAATAGATTCCGCCATCTTTCCTCTTTGTGGATGATAAACACTGCAAGCACCATCCTTAAATAACACAGCTAATCCTTTTTCTTAAAGCTGCCCAATGCTCAAGATATTATTCGTAAGCTCAGGAACCCAATACACATTATCAATAGAATAGCAAACTCTCTGCAAGAATAATTTCACAGTCCCCTTTCCAGTGACCCTCATTCTTGTATTGTTTCCAAGCTTGACAGTGTGAGAGAAAGTTGTGTCCAGGCTCGAAAACAAATTTTGATTTCCACACATGTGATTTGAGCATCCAGAATCCTAAAACCACGCATCACTCCTCTTTACTTCATGTAGTTCTACATAGGCCATTAACAACAACTCATCTTCTTCTTCCAATTCTGCATAATTTGCTTCGTTATTCAACATTGGACATTCATATTGAAAATGTCCTAAATTATGAAATTTATAACATTCAACATTTGCTTTGTTGAAAGTTGTTCTTCCTCTTCCTCGTCCCCTTCCTATGTAGGGTGCTCTCCCTCGGTTGCTTGTTCCTAAACGACCTTCTACTTTCAGAGCTTGATCCTCATCATCATTGCTTGGTCGGTGGAATTTTTGTTCATGTACCACTAATGAACTCTGTAATTCATCGATGGATATGTTGTCAGTATCTTTTGATTCTTCGATTGATACCACAACATATGTGAACTTGTCAGTTAGAGTTCGCAAAATTTTTCAACAATTTTTTTTCCAGGCATATCTTCTCCATTGCTTCTCATCTTATTTGAGACCATCATCACTCTTGCGAAGTACTCAGTGATGGTTTCATCCCTCTTCATTGCTAGAACCTCAAACTCTCTTCTTAATGAATTAAGAAGAGATTTCTTCACCTTCGAATTTTCTCCAAATTTCTGTTTCATTGAGTCCCAAACAATCTTGGATGTGCGGCGGGCCAAGATTTGTTCAAAAACAGTTTGATCAATTGCCTGAAACAGATAATGTTTGACTTGGTAATCCTTGATTCTAGCATGTCAAGTTGCGCCTGTTGTACTTCCGTCAGTATTGTCCCTTCTCTTGGCTTTTCAAAACCAATCTCCATCAAACTCCATAGACCTTTCGCTCTAAGAAAATTTTCCATCAGTTCACTCTAGTGGTCATAGTGACCATCAAAGTGTGGAATTTTAGTCAGAGTTTTGTCCTCACTCATTCTCACAATGTTTGATCACTCGAAGATTCCGACTTCGTTCCTTTTCTACAAGCCAGTGGGGGCTGTGATACCAATTGTAAAGTTCTACAATAGCTAAAAATGTAACACAAACAATTGGATTTGCAGAAGATAATATTATTGAGGTTGCTCTTGGCTTAATATAGCCGTTCACTTAACAAAACAGAGAACTACAAGGACAACAATAATGCTAAGTAGTTAAGATAAAGATAAAATCAGAAAAATCTGACAATCCTAAAAAGTAGGACTTCATGAAATAGTCCTTGACTAAATCAAAGGCAACAGGCCTTAACCAACTCAAAGTTCCAGCAATAGGAAGTGAACAATGGGTATATGGTAAGGTGTCGCTTGAAGAGATTGGACGTTTTCGATTCATAAATGATGTGAGGATTGCATCATTAAATGTTTCATTGACGAATGCATAGATTGTGGAAATAAGACGTCATGTATCGGAAAGTCTTGATAATAGTTTATTTTAATTTTTGTATGTATTGAACTGCTTAATTCCTTCTTAATAATAGATGTTTGTTTAATTTTTTTTTTATAATAATTTTAAAAAAATATAAATTCAGATGTTGCCCTAGAATTAATTCAAAAAGCTTCAAATGGAGATGCAAAATATTCTTTTGGCATAATATCGATATACTTAGGTGGTGTTTATAAAGAACAAGGGGTAAAAATAATTGGCGAAATGAAGGTTATTAAAGAACAAAGAGAGATAACAAGGCAGTATCGTTGCAGATTTCAAGAAATCAAGGAATGTTACTTTGTGTTAAATTCTATATTTTATAATAAACCCCCGAGATGTTGCCTTATTAAGCATGTTGCTTTTGTTCGTAAGAGTGGTTGGGATAGTGCAGATGACGAGGAAGATGAGCATTGCTATGGATTTAGCAATGATGAAGAATCTAGGCACTTTGCTTATTACTAGTTATTATCTTGATACTAGTATATGTTGTATTATGATTATGGTTTTTTTTATAATGTGTTATTTTTACTTGTTATTTTTTTAAAATTCATCCGTGGTAGCTATTCAATTTCTGTCTTCATAACTCTTTTCATAGCATATACTCAAGTGTTATCAATTTAATGTGCTATGATGTTCACTTTCTATTACATTATTTAAATATTTGCAATTGTTTGTGAAGATCATTGATGCATAAGAGAGAGTTAAACATACATAATATAGTTAAGAATAAAAAATCATTTAAGAAATTGACTAGTAGAAGTCAAACTTGGTAACTTCTTCACCGCTACTATAACCATAACACAAGTCTTGTTTCTCATATTCGACACTATCATATCCAATTGGGTTATTTCTATCAAGTACATGTAATAGTCTAGTGCAACAACTTGGGAGGGGGAGGGGTGTGAAAAACAAATACACGATTAAACATAGAAAGTGTGCCTAAGAGTTCTCGAAGACGTTGTCTACATGCCTTGTTATTTGTCTTTGTTCTTGTGTTACTTTCATCTCGCAAATCGTCTGTAATCCATTTCTTTTGGATTCACCGCTTAAGAATATATAGATTAAGGCAAACGCATATCTTGCAGGTTTGTGGCCTCCTTCTAATGCTTTCTCCAACATTTGAAGTGCTTCATCTATATTTTTATTTTCTAAATAGTTTCCCTAAAAGTGAAAACACATAACAGTGAATTAGAACGGATAAAAAATTTGATAAAATTGTGTAACCAGGCAAGTATTTTTTTTTAAAAAATAAATATTACGACGCCTGTTTTGTACAACCATTCAGTATTTCCACATTCTATGCACCGGTTCATGAACGTCTCGAAATTTTTGTGATTTTCTTAGTTTGGGAGTCTAAATGGATTAATCAAAACATCTAACAGCGACAGATTCATATAAAGCCATCTTTGATGTCCTATGTAATTAAAACTTTTGCAACTGAAAAATTGACGATTTAGTAAACAAGAAGTAAACAATACGTTGGAAAAGAAAAATTACTATTACCTTAGTATGAAATTAATCAAATTCTTGAACAATTTAGAGGCCACACTTTCTACAATGCCGTCAAGTAATCCACTGTCTAGTGATTCGAAGGAAGAGAAAATCGTCTTCAAATTTTTCATTGAAGGATGATTTTGGTAAAGACGTTAGAATGCAAAGGGTTGTAGATTTCTATGGGTTTGCGGCTTCTTAAAACATTGGATGCAAAGATTGTGACGGAAAAGACGCGTCTAAATACTATTTATTTTAACAAAGTTTTAATTAAATTTTGGAGTCTGAATTTTACCGTGAAAATAAGTTTTGACAAAGAGAGTTTATTTTGAAAATTAACAATTTATGGGCAGCTCTTTATATTTTTAACATTAAAAAAATGGACTTCATATTTTGGGGAGTCTTGCCATAAAAATATATAATATAATCAATAGAACTTCGATACAATATTTTTTTGGAATTGTTTCATATTAAGAGTAAATATATTTTCTTTGATAATTATTAACGAATGTTATTGCAGTGCGAATAGTTAAAACTTAAATGAATAATATATAGGTCACGTGTTCGAGTCTAGGTTAGGTCCGAAATTTTTATAATTTTTTTGAATAACATCTCGCGTCAAATAATTTTTTTTAAAATTAAAATATTTGTAGTCTGGGGATTTGAATTGTCTTGTTTTGCTTAACAGCCAAAAATTTCTCATCACAATATCTTAACAAACAATCCACTTAAACACAGAAAGTAATTAGTTCATAAATAGAATAAAAAACATATGCATATAATTAAAACGCTAAATTACAATCACATAAATTGGTCTTGAAAATATTTAGAAGTACCAATTTATGCACATAATTTAGCTCCAGCAAGAAGTTGCAAAGAAGGAAGATAAATTACAATCCAAACTTAGGCAAAACATCAAATACATGATCAACCTCAATATCAGAAGTACATCAATAATATTTTTGAAATTCCAGTTATTTATCACTGTCGACAGGCCATCCACTGACCCGAACATGACTTCCATGTTCACTAGAGCAACAACGGTCTGGTAGTTGCGTAAAAAAATGAGATTACTAACCTAAACATTATCAATAATATCGATTAAATTGTCCCTCCATTCTTTTAGTTTTCTTTTCTTGGGGAGAGATTTTTTCATTTGACCAATGAAGTTGATCGCGTCACATCTGTCGCTGGCTCTAGCGAAAATGAAAATAATGACAAGCACATATGCTGCGCCATTGTATCCTTTTTTTTGTAGTCCCAAAGCCTACGCAATGCAAGGTCTGGACAATTATTTTTAAAAAAAACCATCTGTCAAAAGGAGCACAGAAATATTATTTTAAGGATCTTTAAGTTTGTGAGTAAAAATTCAAATGGAAAAACTCGGTAAAAATAACAAGTTGAAAAAGATATAAAAAATGAGTACCTTTCCAAATTTGTGTAGGGCTTCTTTATTTACAGCATCCATGCACCTGGTCATAAACAAACCTCTTTGTTCTATTTGTTTCCTTGTCCTAAAAGACCAAGAGAACATAGTGAAGTCCTAGAATGTCACCTTCTGGAGAACACTCTCTTCATTACCCAAATTGTTAAATAGAGTTGAACTGAAAAAATAACTATTTAGAAAAATATGGATGAAATCAAAACTTACAAATATCTATATAAAATTTGTTAATAAATACCTCAATCGGAGATTAATTAGGTCTTTAAATGACCTAGAAGCAATTCTTATCAACAATGTCTATAAGTATGCCTTTCTTGATCGTTTCTACAGAAGCACAAAACCTCTTCATAATTTAGTGTTATCAAATTTATGGGCTTGTGCAATGGAAGGTTTTCTTGGAGATTTCTTGAATAGAATAGATAGAATAGATGTGAGTTATAATTCTTAATTTTGTAGAAGGTTATTCATGGAAGTTTCAAGATGATGTGACACGTGGTGGGTGTGCTGTGTTAAAGTATTTGGGAATGGTCTTTATTGTTAATTTTTTAATGTAATGTAAACATGAAGTTATTTTGATTCAATTAAAAAAGAAGGAACACGTTTATTTAACACATTCATGATTTATATGTTTTCTTAAATTTAGGGTTTTTGTTACATTAATATGTTATCAAAACTCATTCTTAAATGAAGTCAATGATGTTCATTTATTGAGGCTTGTATCGGTGTTTATTATTATTTAAATTACTTGACTATTATTGTCGTGTAAAGAGTCAAACTTGAATTGACATAATTTTATGATGCATTAATAAATGTAGGGAGATATCTTAAATGTTTCTGATCCAAAATGTTTCAACGAATCCAATCATGTTCACTAATTTTCTGAATTTATTATGCATTTCGTTTTTTGATCCCTTGGAAACATGTTAATTAATACGAAACTGTAATTAATAATGTGAGCTATTATGCATTAGAATAGTTTAGAAATGGAAATAAAGGGTAGAGATGAACAAAACAAAACGGGTGATTTAAACGAATGAAATATATTTGGCAGAGGACTTATACAAGCTGCAAATATGTCTCATTCATTAAATGCACGGAACAACTTCCAATTAATTTTCTAACCTACTTAGTTCTCATCATTACACGTCTAAATACACTTCACTATTACAGAACACTCTAGATTAATTCATGTAAGAACCCAAGAGGAAAAAAATGTAACTTGTTTGAGTTTCCATAATTTTATGATGCATTACACCATTTTTCTTGTAATGATGTCAAATAATTGATATTTGATTAAAAGAAAGATAGTAATATGATCAAAGGAGAAGCTAAAATACCATGGCAAATCACAGAAAATATATTTACATTATCATCATAATACAAAATATATTTACATTAGATACATACATATATTACGTAACGGGTTAATAATTACAAAAGTGTCAAATTTCTTCATCACTGAGACAACCATAACAGTTTTCAAATGCTGAATTATCCAAGTCAGTGTTATGGACAATAGCAACATGCTTAATAGTGCAAAAATAGGGGGGGGGGGTATTATCAAATAAAGGATATAACATAAAAATATAATGTAAGATTTGTTGAAATCTACGTCGATATTGCCTTGTTGTTTTCCTTTGTTTTTGTGTTGTCTTGATTTCGCCAATTGTGTTCACCCCTTGTTTTCTATATTTACCGCCTAAATATAGCGATATTAAAGCAAATGCATATGTTGATGCTTCGTGTCCTCCTTCTGAAGCTTTGTGAATTAATTCTAGAATAACATCTGAATTTATGTTTCTAAAAAAATAAAACTGAAAAAATAAAATCAAATAAACAGATATTTATTAATCATAACGAATTAACAACTCGAATACATACTAAAGATAATTAAAAGAAGAGCTATTACCATGCCATTGCGATACATGACTTCTTTACTTCCACATTCTACACATTTGTCCATGAAACTGTTGAATGATATGTTCATCATATCATTCAAGCGTATGAATGGACTAATTTTAACGTCTTGCAACGACACCTTGCCATATATCCATTGTTGACTTCCTATCTCATTAAGGAGTTTGTAACTACAAAATGCATATGTAAATAAACAATAAAGTAATAAATCTTTAATTGAAAATATATTTTTTACATACCTCAATCGAAGACTTATTAGATCTTTTAATGACAAAGAAACCACCCTCTCTACAATTTCTTCAACTAAACTCCTACCAATGGAATCAAATGCAAAATCTATCATCTTCATTTATTTGATTTAGTGTAGAATATCATATTCAAACTAGTAACAATTCAAACTGATTAATTTAATCAAGGTAGATTTTGGGATTTAAACAAGTAGTAACAATTTAAAGAAGAATGATGTGAGTATTGTGTGTGTTATACTAGAATAGTGACATGTGTCAATTTTTGTGATTTCAACATATGTATTTTCTTGTTGTTGTTATTTCATTTTTTAAACAATCATAAGTCAAATTGATAAAATTAATTTTCTTTCGAATAAAATAAACGAATGCTATTACAACGTGAGAGGACTCTTTATTAACAGACATATAAATAAACAACATAACATCATTTAATTATGTTATTTCAACTATATTATTTCAAATATTTATCTTTCATTATATATTATTCTTATTCTTTGTCATTATAAATTTAAAAAAATCAAGTAATGGAAAGAGAGGCACATACTTAGACATAATAGAGAATTACACAATCCACTTAATTAAATGATTAGATTTCTGTAACAACTTTCGAAGCATTTTTAATATCGCTCATTTCAACTAATTATTTTAGAGTGTAGCGTGTTAGCTTAGCTAAATGCATGCAATTGTTTGTCAACATGTTTGAGTAGCTAAACATTCTTAATAGTAGTAGTATTACTGTAGCAACAATTGTTCATTTTCCCCCACATTTTAGGCATTAATAGTATATTACTACTGCAATATGAACAACATTCGTTTGGCATCATTACAAGTCCAAATTATGCCTATTCAAACAAGTTACAAATATGTGGATTTAAAAATAAGTCTTTTTTCTTTGTTTTTTAATTTGTTGAACTCTATATTTTCTTGTTCCTATTTTTTAAGAGATCTGTTTTTAATGTGTTTTTCATTCATAACTGTTTAAATTAATTTATGTTTTTAGGATCCAATAATTAAATGCAATACTCGTCGCGTAAATAAATAACTCACAAATAAGCCATGTACAATTGATGAACAACAATCAGTTAATAGGAATTCTTGTAATTAACTAAATTCACATAATTAAATGCTCAATAAATAGCACACATATATACAACAATTAATGATAATCATTGAGTTCATTAAAAAATTTCGGACTGGTCACTTATTAATGTAAATTTTCTACATTTATTAATCTATATAATATATAATCATGAATGAATTTTTATTTATTATTTTTTTAGGTATCTTATAAAAACAGCTTCCTTGTTTATTTCTTACAATCTAATATCATCATGTTATTTTTAAAAAAATTAGTAAATGTATCTCACAATTGGAGTGACACAACTCACCTTACACGTGTCAATAAATCTAGAATCTTTCATGACTAGCCTTATTGAAGATCAAAAATTACAAGTCACACAATTCTATTAAAACACTCTACGAAACACTTCTCATAAACAATTTCAAAATTTCCTAAATCTAGAATTATGAAGAAAATTTGTGCTTCCTTAGAAACAATGGAACATGACATACTGATAGATATAGTTAAAAGAGTGACATTTACGTCATTCAAAGACCTAATAAATCTCCGATTGAGGTATTTATTAACAAATTTTATATCGATATTTATTAAGTTTTGATTTCATCAATATTTTTCTAAATAGTAATTTTTTCTGTTCAACTCTATTCAACAATTTGGGTAGTGAAGAAAGCGTTCTGTAGAAGGTGAAAATTCTGGACTTTCCTATGTTCTCTTGGTCTGTTAGGACAAGGGAACAAATAGAACAAAGGGGTTTGTTTATGACTAGGTGCATGAATGCTGGAAATAAAAGAAGCCCCATACAAAATTGGAACAATACTCATTTTTAATATTTTTTTTCAGCTTGCTATTTTCACGGAATTTTTTCGTTTAATTTTTTACTCACGAACTGAAAGATCCTTAAAATAATATTATCTGTGCTCCTTTTGACAAATGTATTTTTTTTAAAATAATTGCCCAACTCTTACATTCAAAGGTTTTGAGACTAAAAAAAAAAAGGACACAATGACACAGCATATGTGCTTGCCATTATTTACATTTTCGTTGGAGCCAACAACGGATGTGACACAATCAAGTTCATTGGCCAAATGAAAGAAAATCTCCCTCAGAGAATACAAATAAAAGAATGGAGGGACAGTTTTATCAACATTATTGACAATATTTGGTTTCGTAATCCCATTTTTTTGACGCAACTACCATATCATTGTTGCTCTATTGACATGGAAGTCCTGTTCGGGTTAGCGTATGGCCTGTCGACAGTGACGAAGAACTGGAAAATCAACACTGTTATGGATGTACTTCTGATTCTGAGGTTGATCATATATTTGTTGTTTTGCCTAAGGTTGGATTGTAATTTATCATCTTTCTTTGCAACTCTTTTTGGGGCTATATTTCCATCAATTGGTACTTCTAAGTATTTTTAAGATCAATTTATGTGATTTTAAATTATCATTTTAATTATATGTATATGTTTTTTATTCTATTTATGAACTAATTATATTTGACTTTTAACTAACTTTGTTACTACTTTCTGTGTTTAAGTGGACTGTTTGTTAAAATTCTGTGATGGGACATTTCAAATTCCCAGAAAGACCGCATATATTTTTTCAAGATACATTTGAAGCGAGTGATTTTTAAAAAATATAATTAAAATATTTTAATACGTAACCTAGACTCGAACTATCAACCTACAGACTAATTGTTACACTCTAATCATTCGCGCTGCAATAATATTCGTTCATATTTATGAAAGGAAATGTTTATACCTTACTGTCAAGTTCTTCTATGTATTTTTCAATTTACCTTAACGCTCCAAAAGTGATTAAAAGCTATTTTAGCAAAAAATCACTTAAAATAAGTTACATGAAAATGAATGTTTCTCCATTAACAATCAAAATATAAATTTTTACAATGTTATTTACCCCAAAAAATTTAAAACTATATAAATACGAAAAGCTTCAAAGAATCTAATGTTTAAAAAATAACTTAAAAGTACGACCTATAACCTAGACTCGAACTCACGACCTACAAACTAATCGTTAAACTCTAATTATTCACGCTGTAATAACATTCGTTTATGTTTACGAAAGGAAATATATATACCTTACTGTCAAGTTCTTCTATGTACTTTTTAGTTTACCTTAACGCTCCAAAAGTGATTTAAAAGTTATTTTAGCAAAAAACTACTTAAAATAATTTATATGAAAATTAATTATAATATTTCTCCATTAACAATGAAAATATAAACATTTACAATGTTATTTACCAAAAAAAAGAAATTAAAAACTATATAAATACGAAAAGATTCAAAGAATCTAATTTTTTTAAAAATAACTTAAAAGTACGACCTATAACCTAGACTCGAACTCGCGACCTACAAACTAATCGTTAAACTCTAACCATTCGCGCTGCAATAACATTCATTCATTTTTACGAAAGGAAATGTATATAGCTTACTGTCAAGTTCTTCTATGTACTTTTCAGTTTACCTTAACGCTCTAAAAGAGATTAAAAGCTATTTTAGCAAAAAATCATTTAAAATAATTTACATGAAAATGAATTATAACGTTTTTCCATTAACAATCCAAATATAAACCTTTACAATGTTATTCACCAAAAAAAAAAGAAAAGAAAATCAAAATAACATATTCAAAAATAGATCTCTCAAAAATGGGAACAAAAATTTAGAGTTCAACAAAATGTACTTATTCAAGGTGTCATTTGGCAGATGAGTCACATCCACTAAATGCAGTACTTCAGAACTTTCAACTTATTTTCAATCCACATATTTCTCATCATTATTTTGTTCTTACACCATTTCCTTAAGACTTAAGACTTAATATTTACGAATTTGGCACTATTATGAGTTTCACTATTATTTTCATGTAAGAAGCGAAAGATAAAAAATACTTTGATTATATCACTTTGATTTCTAACTTGTTTGAGTTTGTACTTGTAATGATGTCAAATGAATGGTGGTCATATTGCAGAGGTATTTGATCAAAACAACGATCTTATTTTTGTGTTTTCATTCCATAACGTCATTTTAATTACTAATAAAATGCAATTAAGTGATAGTTACTATTTTTTACTAGAATATGATTAATGGAGACACGAAAGCACAACGACAAATAAGGCACATAATTCAATTATATACATTAAACAACTTATATGAACGATACTAAATACATTTCCTTTGATAATTATTAACAAATGCTATTGCACCGCGTATGGCTAAGGCTTAGACGATTAGTATATAGATCACGAGTTCGAATCTAGGTTTAGGTCCCAATTTTATGTATTTATTTTAACTATTACTTCTTTGAGTCATTTAGAATTTAAATATTTTTACTTTTATTAATTTTTGGAACGTAAAATTGTAAAAGTTTATATCTGAATTGTTTTCACAAAATTGAAGTCCAATAACTATAACTCGAATCATTATGATAATAATAACATTAATAAATCCAATTGGGATAATAGTAAATTACACATGGCCTAGTGAAAGTAGCAGAATTTGGTAACTTCTTCTTTGCTACTACATCCATAACATAGGTCTACTTTATCACATTCATCAATATCATATCCTGTTGGGGGAATATTAAGTAGATGTAATAGTGTAGTGCAACAACGTGGGAGTTCTATAGCAAATACACGATTAAAGATACAAATTGTCCCTATGATTTGTCAAAGACGTTGTCGACATTCCCTTGTTACTATTCGTGGTTGTTGCATTACTTTCATCTTCCCAATCGTTTCTATCCAATGTTCTATGGATTCACCGCCTAAAAATATCAAAATTAAGGCAAAAACATATGTTGCAGCTTTATGGCCTCCCTTGGATGCTCTTTCCAGCATTTCAAGTGCTTCATATGTACTTCTATTTTTGCAATAGTTCTTCTGAACATATGAACACCAAACAATGAATTAGAACGTATTTATTTTTCTATACAAGGCTTAATTATTTTCACATTCTATGCAACGATTCATGAATGACTCAAAACATTTGTAATGTTCATGGCTTGGGAGCTGCAATGGGCTAATCAGAATGTCTAACAACGATACATTCTTATAAACCCACTGTTGACGACTTATTTCGTTAACAAATTTGCAACTGGAAAATTGATGGGTTAGTAAACATAAAGTAAACAATAGAAAATGGAATAATTACTCTGTTTACCTTAGTCTAAAATTTATCAGATCCGTGCATGATAGCGAAGCCACCCTTTGTATGATCTGTTCTAATATTATGGTATCTAGGAATTCGAAGGAAGAACATATCCTCTTCATAATGTTAGAATGCAGAGTGTGTACATTTTTTAGACTAATCTTCGACTTCTTAAAAGGTTAGAATGTAAAGTGCAAAGTGTATATAAGATGACTTTGAACTTTAAATTTCTTCTGACACCCCTGCCTTATTTGAGTATCTATGTGATAAATACTGTATCACTATTGAGTAATTTTATTGGATAGTCATGTTTGGAAATTACCTAGGATATTTATTAAACAACTGATAAAAAGAGAGTAAATACGTTTTTTTGGAAAGTACGAACGAGCGCTATTGGTTAAAGCTTAAACGAATAGTCATAGGTCAAAGATTCGAATCTAGATTTAGGAAACAATTTTAGGTAATCTTTTTAACAATTACATCCTAATAGTTAAATTTTTTGAGCAGAACATTTTTGGTCGGAAAACAATTAATAACTCTATAAATACCCAATACTATCTCTCAATATACACCAATTTCTTTCTCATTCATACTAATGTGAAACTTCACTCCAGTGACTAATCCTCCCCTACCATGCTTCAGAATCAGACTAATTAGATCATATGCGACGCAAACAGAATGGTAAAATATCATATTTCATTGTTTGTCGTTTATTTTGTATATATGTTTGTTTTAAGCATATGAATCATATAATTAATGTCTTATGTTTTATTTTTTATGTAGTGAATTCTACAATTAGTAATTCAATATTTTACCACACACCCAATATACATGGTGTTCACGTTTGTACATCCTGGTAGTGCATGTGGAGATCAATACTACAATTTAACTGTAGGTCACAGTGATTTATCCAAGCGGCGGAGATTTTCAAAAGGTTGGCACAATTTTGATGTTGATGCGGGATTGGTTGAGGGAGATGTATTAAAATTTGTAATTTGTCGTAGTGATGAGGCAATAGTATACATCGTTGTATGTAAAGAAATCCATGAGTACCTTCTTGTGGATTTTATCAATGACACAAAACTAATATATATTTATCATTAAAATATTATTGTATTTGCACATCTCCATTTATATGAAGCATTTTCAATATTTACTAGTATTTGTATTTTGAAACGTTATAGTTAATCACTAACGAGTAATAGCATAATAAATATAAATCAAGCAAGTCTATCTTGAAAATAAATACTTTGACCTGAGAAATCTAATTAGTGTGGAGTAATACAATACTCCTTTCGTTTATCCGTTATGAACCTAGTGTAGCTGATTTGTCTTGCTAATATATTTAAGCCAATCTAGGAAATTACTAGTAATTCTTTTATTAAATGTTATAATTAATAACTAACGAGTAATACAAGCATATTTTCGAAATAAATACTTTGATCTATAAAAATCAATTATTCTTGAAAAAATATGCTTATATTTTTGGAGTAAAAAATTATGGTGGAAATTATAAAGGTTGTAATTTGAGTCAAAAGGTTATAATCAAGCATGATAAAAGAACATGTTTTCAATGCATTAAAATGATTTATGAGATTAATTATTTGTGATTTCATAGTTAAACATTAAAAAGGAACCACAAAATCCACCAAAGAAAACGTAAGTGTCACCCACTCTCCTCTCCTGATATTTTCAAGATCTAAAAAAAATATTCTTCAAAATATCAATTTTAAAATAAATTAATCTTTTTCCCCTTTTTTAGTTAAAATATATTAAATTTAAAATGGTAAAAATGTTCAAAAAGGTAAAATAATATAAGTAAAATGTTATTTTGGCCAAATTCTGGCCATATTTTCTGGCCAAAATAATTTTTCCTCAAAATATATGCTTAATATTTTCGAAGTAAATATTTGCGGTGGGAATTGTAAAAGTTACAATTTCTTAAACGTTAGTACTAATTAATACTCTTTCCTTCATGAACCTAGAGTACTCCGATAATTAAATTCATTGTATGAGTATACAACAAATTGAACGTCTCCAGAAAAACATTTCTAGTGGGATATCAACAAATTTAACAAATACTA
>CM040621.1:45594341-45797478 GCA_022817965.1 Solanum lycopersicoides
AGAGTTCATCATGTCAATAGCAAAGCAAGACAACTAATCATAATCCTCATAAAGTCAACAAGTGCAATTACCAAGCAAAGCCGCATAACCTTACACAATCAAATAACCCAATAAGAACCATAAATAGTAACTCACTTCACATAACATAACCATCAAGTACACATATGCTCATACTTTAGCAATAAAGACCAATTACATGTTCATAAGCATCATAATCATCATATAAGGTTATTTACATTTCCTCATTTACATACATAATATTAACCTCCCAAAGCTCCTATCAAGGCAAACTAGTGCAAGGCATAGGTTGAGTCTCATACCCCTACCTAAGCTAAGTCAAGCCCCTAAAGTCACTTTAGTTAGTTTATACCTCATTACTTCATTTTAGTTTAGGTAACATTTGTCTTAACCGACATAGACCACATGATCTAATGTGGAATCCGGTGTCATAAAATCTTACACCGATGGAAGATGGTCTACCGGCCAAATAGAACCTAACATGAAACGTAGCATCTAGGTGGATCCCTAGCTAGTATTCCGATGGTGGCAACATAGTTATGGAACTTTGGGAAACATTGGAAACATCACTCTACCTCCTATTTGGGTCATGAGGCTATCCACCCCGTGAGAACCGTAGTGAACCCTACCTTCCCTATGTGGGAAAGTGTCACCCTATCACATACAAGATCACTCGGTGCTAAGCTAAGTCCCTTCTTGAAATGTATTTAATGTCTTTACTTATCAATCATAACTTAGTTTAGGTCATAGGGTCTAACCCTTGTATAATCATCATCATAATAGCTCAATAGGAATTGCATGAGTATAATCCTTTCATCACAATCCACATAAGTAAGGTTAACACATTACATACTTTTCATAATAAGGCACATTGGTAATCACCATCATCCTTATAACTTTACATATTAATCAACCTCACAACCATAAGCAAGACATTTCAATTCATTATCATACCACCCTAACAATCCTAAATAAGTCATACTCCAACACAATCATCATGACTTAATCATAATTAATCATAATTGAAGCAAAGTATAGGGATCACAAGACTTACCAAGTCTCCTTCACAATTCATCAGCAAGGTCTTACCATCAACCCTTAGTTCAACTCAATTAGGTCATCAAGTCACCATAATTCAATAACCAATATAATACAAGGCTAAAAGAATCACTACATCACAATTCGATAATAGATCAAAGCTTAGGATTAAGTCGATTCATCATGACCTAGATCACTTCTCAAGAACTAGTATGAAAGACTTTACATCATCCTAATTCATTCATAATTAGCATAACAACATCAACTAGTAGTAATTCAACCCTTAATCAAGTTAATTGAATGAACAATCCATAATATAAGTCAAGATCACAACCTAGGGTTAGGGACTTAGGATCATGTTCTTCAATTTAGGCAAGACCATTAAAAATTACCCTAATGAAGTTAAAATACATGTTAATCTATTCAATATAACCTAAATAAAACATCAACAACTCAATTCATAAATTCAAATTCGTAATTGAATGAAACCCATTTGAAAACTCTAGATTTGAAAACACATTGAATGAACCCTTTGAGGAAAGAGGTCTCAAAGGTGAAGACATCGCATACCTCAACGTTTTGGAGATGATTTGGAGATTAAATCACCCTTTTCCAGCCCCCAATTCCCTTCCTTGTTTTAGCCTTCAATGGAGTCTTCCAATAGAGAGAGAAAGAAGAGAGAAAAGAGAGGAATTGTTTTAGAAGTTCTAATTAGTTTAATGGGGTTGGGGAATTTATATGGCAGTTTAACTAACTTAATTAGTCCCCCTTAATCCCCTAGTTAACCACCTAACCCCTTAACTAATGAAATGAAACCAATTAAAAACGTGCAGGAAATCAAGATCCCTCACAAACGGAACCCCGTCGACGGGCCGTCTGTGAGTCGACGGACGGACCCCCTCTCGTCCTGCACATCCGTAGGTAAGTTCAGAGACTTGTGCAGGCGAGGGATTCCTCCAGTTTTCTAAGTGTGGGACGACGGTGGCATCGATGCCCCGTCAGTCCACACACGGACCGTAGCCTGTCCCATCGATGCACACTGCGCAAGCAGTATTGCCTCAACCTGCAGGGGTCCTCCTCAAGGGCCTTTGGTTTGTCCTTGGGGAGTCGTACCCAAACGTATCGACCATGAAACATATCTAACACGTGTTACACACATTTCCACCAAATTTCATTAATTTCTGACTCTTAAAAACTCGTCAAATAGTCTAAGGCACACTAGTACCTCCTTGAACCAACTTCCGAATGTCGCGGACGTTCTTTGATGTTTTGGTTACTAAACTTCCTAAATGACCTATATTCATTAAAATAACCTTAAAACAGTGTTTAGACTTCTTGACACCCATGTTAGGCTTTACGACACGTCTTGGATTTCCGAAGTGTTACATTATCCCCCCTCTTAGGAACATTCGTCCCCGAATGACACTAAAAATCTTTTGAAGGAAGGAATAGACTCATGACTAGCAGCCCAACCAACATCAATGCAATACAACATAATACATATCATTTCAATCAAGGCAATTTAAAACTTCAATTACCAAATATGAGACTCAAACATTACTTCATGAGGCATTTCCTTCTCACAACAACAATATGAGCACAACATGACACACATGAGCCAAGTATCAAGTTCAACTTATCAACATGATATACATTATTTCATAAAGACTCACCATGTCAAAATGCACAACATAACTCAAAACAAGCCAAAAGTAAAAATTTCAAGTCATAGGCAAAAATCACTGTAACTTCACTGTGAAGTTTTAAAAAATGTACATTTTGCAAAACTTCACCCAAAAATCAAGAAACTTCAATTTCTAGTCATATTTATATTATTAAAAAGAATGGCTAACCTTAATTATCAAAAAGATGAGGGTAACGGGACTTCATGTCGGTCTCGGCCTCCCATGTTGCACCCTCAACTAGGTGATTTTTCCATAAAACTTTTACGGATACCATCTCTTTGTTCCTCAACCTTTTCACTTGCCTATCAAGGATTTGAACCGGAACCTCCTCATAAGAGAGGTTATCCTTGACACCAAGACCCTCAATATAAAGAATAGACTCGGGATCACCGACACACTTTTTAAGCATAGAGACATGGAAAACCGGATGAACCGAAGTCAATTCACTAGCCAACCTCAACTCATAGGCAACCTTACCAACCCTTTGCAAGATTTCATAGGGACCCACATAACGAGGACTTAACTTCCCTTTCTTGCCAAATCTAACAACCCCCTTCATAGGTGAAATTTTCAAATACACCTTATCACCTTCTTCAAACTCAAGATCCCTCCTCCTATGATCGGCATAAGACTTTTGCCGACTATAGGCCGTTTGCAAGCGATTTCTTATAATATGAAATTTTTCCAAAGTCTATAAATCAAAAATCGGGACCAAGAATCGAAGACTCACCGACTTTAAACCATCCAATAGGAGACCTACACCTCCTACCATACAAGGCTTCATAGGGAGCCATGGAAATGGATGAATGGAAACTATTATTGTAAGCAAACTCTACCAAAGGCAAGTGCTTATCCCAACTTCCTTTGAAATCGATGATACAAGCTCTAAGCATATCCTCAAGGGTTTAAATAGTACGTGACGCTTGACCATCCGTTTGGGGATGAAAAGCGGTACTCAACTTCACCTTAGTACCCAACTCTTCTTGAAATGACCTCCAAAACCTAGATGTGAATTGTGCACCCCTATCCGATATGATGGATAACGGAATACCATGGCGACACACAATCTCATCTATGAAGATATTAGCTTAATCTTCCGCCGAATAAATAGACTTGACGGTAATAAAGTGAGCGGACTTGGTCAACCTATCAACCACCACCCATATGGAATCATATTGCTTTTGAGTCTTAGGGAAACCTACCACAAAATCCATATTGATTTCTTCCCATTTCCAAGTAGGAATTTGTATTTCTTGTATTAAGCCACCCGGCTTTAGATGTTCCGCCTTCACTTGTTGGCAATTTGGACACTTAGAAACAAATTCCGCTATGTCTTTCTTCAAACCTTCCCACCAATAAGTTTCCTTAAGGTCATGGTACATCTTTGTGGCACCCGGATAAATGGAGTAGCGGGACCTATGGGCTTGATCAAGGATCCGGTCCCTCAATCCATCTACCTTGGGAAACACAATATCCCTTGGTACCTCAAAACACCATGCCCCCCAAGGAGATTGATTCATTTAGCTTACCAAGGACCGACTCTTTCAATTCCATCAATGGTTGATCAAGGTGTTGTTTGACTTCACCTCAACTACCAAAGATGACTCGGAGTTATGTCGAACCAACACACCACCATTTGGAGAGTTTTTCAACATCACACCCAACCTATACAACCTATGAATATCTTTTACTAGGTCTGTCTGGCTTCATCTATGTGAGAAACACTACCCATTGTCGTACAACTTAGGGCATCCGCAACCACATTGGCCTTGCCGGGGTGATAGAGGACACTCATGTCGTAATCTTTGAACAATTCTAACCACCTCCTTTGTCGAAGATTCAACTCCTTTTGGGTAAACATATATTGGAGACTCTTATGGTCGGTGAAGACATCGACATGAACACCATACAAGTAATGCCTCCATATCTTTAAGGAAAACACCACGGCCGCTAACTCAAGGTTGTGAGTTGGATATTTTCTCTCATGAACCTTAAGTTGCCTAAAAGCATAGGCAATCACTTTGCCATGTTGCATAAGTACACACCCCAAACCAACACGGGATGCATCAAAATACATAACGAAACCCTTTGTTCCCTCCGGTAAAGTCAACACCGGAGCGGAAGTAAGCCTATCTTTCAAGATTTTGAAGATCTTTTCACATGCCTCTGACCACTCAAACGTTTTACTCTTTTGGGTCAACGTAGTCAAGGGAGATGCTATAGACGCAAAACCGCCCACAAACCTCCGATATTAACTCGCTAAACCCAAGAAACTCCTAATGTCGGTTGGAGTCAATGGTCTAGTCCAACTTCTCACCGCCTTCGTCTTCCTTGGATCTACCTCAACCCTTTCACTAGAGATGATGTGACCAAGAAATGTTACCGACCTCAACCAAAACTCACATTTGCTATACTTGGCAAACAATTGATGCTCATTAAGGGTTTGCAATACCATCCTCAAATGACCCATATGATCACTCTCATTTTTCGAATATACCAAGATGTCGTCAATGAAGACAATGACAAATGAATCTAGGTAACTTCGAAACACCCTATTCATTAGGTCCATAAACGCCGCCGGAGCATTAGTGAGACCAAAGGACATAACTAGGAACTCATAATGGCCATATCTAGTTCAGAATGCCGTCTTTGGTATATCCTCACCTCTCACCCTAAGTTGGTGATACCCCGATCTCAAGTCAATTTTTGAAAAGTATCTTGCCCCTTGGAGTTGATCAAACAAGTTGTCAATCCGAGGGAGAGGATACTTGTTCTTAATTGTGACTTTGTTGAATTGGCGGTAGTCAATACACATTCTTAAGGACTCATCTTACTTCTTTACAAACAAAATCGGAGCACCCCATGGCGATATACTAGGCCTTATAAAACCCTTGTCTAGTAAATCCTAGTGTTCTGCCTTCAACTCCTTCAATTCGGCCGGAGCCATCCGATGAGGAAGAATTGAAATGGGGTTTGTTTCCGGTAGCAAATCGATACCAAAATTAATTTTCCGTTCGGGAGGAGTATCGGGAAGGTCATTAGGGAAGACCTCCAGAAATTCACTCACTACGGGGACCGACTCAATGGGAGGAATTTTGGAGTCAAGATCATGGATTCTCACTATATGATATAGGCAGCCCTTAAAGATCATTTTTCAAGCTTTCAAACAAGAAATGATACGACCTCTAGGAATAGAACTTCCCCCCTTCCACTCAACAACGGGTTCATTTGGGAAATTAAATCTCACCACCATTGTCCTACAATCAATAGTGGCAAAGAAAGAATGCAACCAATCCATACCCAAAATGATATCAAAATCAAGAATATCTAGTTCTACTAGATCTACATTAGAAACTCTATTGGGCAACATGATAGGACAATTCCTATATACCTTCTTTGAACCTACTGCCTCACCTACCGGAGTAGACACTAGAAAGGGTTCATGCGAAATATCCGGTAAAGTATCAAACTTTTTAGCTACTAGAGGGGTAAAAAATGATAAGGTAGCTCCGAGATCAAGTAAGGCATATACATCAATAGAGAAGACTTTTAACATACCCGTCACCACGTCAGGAGAAGTCTCTTGCTCACCCCTAGAGCGGAGAGCATAAAAGTGGTTCTTCTTTGGAGCCTTATTTGAACCACTTGCTTGAGCTTGGCCACTCTTGTCTTGGACCTTCACGTTAGGGCAATCTCGAACCTTGTGCCCAACTTTCCCACAACCAAAGCACTTATCCGTCCCTGTGAGTCAAGTACCATAATGCTTCTTTCCACACTCACCACATGTTGGCTTCTCATTAGGTGAACTAGTACCTCTTCCCTTCTTAGGCTTAGGCTTTTCACCTTTTTCATTACGAGCCTTAGGGAACTTGGTTGGAACTTGACTTGAGAACCTCTTTTTGAACCTAGGCTTGACTTGGATCTCAAGCCTATTCTTTGAAGACCTACCATCATAAGATCTTGCCTTTTTCGCATCCCTACTTTTCCTCCTAGCCCTTGCCTCTTCCACTTGCCTAGCATGCACCATAAGACGAGAGATGTTCATGTTGTCATGTAGCATAGCCGAATGGAACTTCTCTTGCAAGTCTTCCGACACCCCCATCACAAAACGGCTCCTTTCATCTCTAGGATCGGAAACCAAAGAAGGAGCATATTTTGACAATTGAGTAAATTTCATGGAATACTCAAGAACACTCATACCTTCTTGACTAAGGTTCATGAACTCCACCACTTTAGCTTCCCTCATCTCCCTAGGAAAGAACCGGTCAAGAAATACCTTCTTGAAAATCTCCCAAGTCACCGGTCCACCTCAAAGAGGCCTATTGTCCCTCCATTGGACATACCAAGTTTGAGCCACATCTTTGAGTTGATCTGTGGCTAACTCGGCCTTCTCACTAGTGCTTAACCCCATGACAAAGAGTATCTTATAGACTTCATCTATGAACTCTTGGGGGTCTTCATCCACCCTAGATCCATAGAAAGTAGGAGGGTTCATCTGAGTGAAGTCCCTTAGACGAGATGTCGTGGTAGAGACTTGTTGATTGGCTCGGGTACTACCTCCCGATTAGCTTGGGTCATCATAGCTTGAGCTTGGATAGTAGAGGCTTGATCTTGAGTAGTAATGGCTTGGGCCATTTGGAGAAGGGCAGCCCTTATCTCACCCTCCGTCAAAGGTGGATGATTGGCCAGATCTTGTTCCACATTAACTTCTTCTTCCAGTGGAGGGTCTTGATCAACACGGGGAGGATCTCCCGCATTAGCAACCTCCTCCTCAAGCCTTCGATCCGCATTCCTCTAAGTATTCATTGCCTATAACTAAAATACAAGGTTTAGGTGAAAGCAAATAATACTTACTCTAGAGGCACGACATTGGATTTCAAAGAAGGAGAGAGATTCCTAAGCATCATATAGATTCTTATTCATAAGTGTGGCGCACTTCACAATTATGAGTACGAATTTACATAGACGTGGTTGAGAGAGACATAGTTATCAAGGATATTTAACCTCATGTTCTGATACCATGTTTGTCACATCCGGGTTTACCCCCTAGACGTAACCGGCATTGTCGTCCTCTTTGAGGACTAAGACTAGCCCCATAGTTTAGTCATTGCATTAACAAGTCAAAAATATAGAAGAATTTAAAAAATTTATCTATATCGAATTGGATGTTTACATAGACCTATACATACACGTAATAGTATTATTATCTAGCATACATAGACCCTTCGTATAAGAAGATTACTTAGTCTTCTACTTTTATTTCACATATATATATAAGATAGAATAGAGTCATAAAACCCGTCTCATCTCATAACCATCTAGAATGACAATATCAACTTGGGCATAGCCCTACAACAATAAAAGTAAGACACATATAGGCTTTATACAACTTGTTCTTAAATGAAAGATAGAGTAAACATAACTTTCTTAATATCTAAGCAAATCTATAGCTAGAATTTTGGCTACGTCCTCGGCCAAATGAGAACCTACCACATGGATGATAAGAGTATCCAAGCCTCCTTCTAGATCACCTCGAACCAAACCTCAACGACCGAAACCTAAAATATTTGGGACAAAGAGAGAAAATGGGGTTAGTATGCCACATGTACTAAGTATGAGACCATATGCACATATAACAACCAAACATGCTAAAAGGGCACATTTAGTTAAATCATGCCATTTTACCTCTTTAAGAACTTATGCACAATCAACAAACTATACCAATCATTTAGACATGTTCAACAAATCAAATAAGCTATATACATATCAACATACTTGAACCCATAATTTCATATAACTCTATCACCAAGTAATAACATCAGAAGCATGAATAAGAGTTCATCATGTCAATAGCAAAGCAAGAGAACTAATCATAATTCTCATAAAGTCAACAAGTGAAATGACCAAGCAAAGCCCATAACCTTACTCAATCAAATAACCCAATAAGAACCATAAATAGTAACTCACTTCACATAACATAACCATCAAGTACACATAAGCTCATACTTTTGCAATAAAGACCAATTACATGTTCATAAGCATCATAATCATCATATAAGTTCATTTACATTTATCATCATTTACATACATAATATTAACCTCCTAAAGCTCCTATCAAGGCAAACTAGTGCAAGGCATAGGTAGAGTCCCATACCCCTACCTAAGTTAAGTCAAACCCATAAAGTCACTTTAGTTAGTTTATACCTCATTATTTCATTTTAGTTTAGGTAACACTTGCCTTAACCGACATAGATTACATGAGCTAATGTGGAATCCGGTGTCATAAAACGTTACACCGATGGAAGGTGGTCTACCGGCCAAGATAGAACCTAACATGAAACGTAGCATCTAGGTGGATCCACTAGCTAGTATTCCTATGGTGGAAACATAGTCATGGAACTTGGGGAAACATTGGAAACATCACTCTACACTATATTTGGGTCATTAGGCTATCCACCCCGTGAGAACCGTAGTGAACCCTACCTTCCCTATGTGGGAAAGTGTCACCCTCTCACATACAAGATCACTCGGTGCTAAGCTAAGTCCCTTCTTGAAATGTATTTAATGTCTTTACTTATCAATCATAACTTAGTTTAGGTCATAGGGTCTAACCCTTATATAATCATCATCATAATAGCTCAATAGAAATTTCATGAATATAATCCTTTCATCATAATCCACATAAGTAAGGTTAACACATTACATACTTTTTCATAATAAGGCACATTGGTAATCACCATCATCCTTATAACTTTACATCTTAATCAACCTCACAACCATAAGCAAGACATTTCAATTCATTATCATACCACCCTACCAATCCTAAATAAGGCATACTCCAACACAATCATCATGACTTA
The DNA here is from genome assembly GCA_022817965.1 of Solanum lycopersicoides. Taxonomy (NCBI): domain Eukaryota; kingdom Viridiplantae; phylum Streptophyta; class Magnoliopsida; order Solanales; family Solanaceae; genus Solanum; species Solanum lycopersicoides. The sequence goes on from CM040621.1 coordinate 45,603,943, forward strand.
ATCACAATTAATCATAATAGAAGCAAAGTAATGGATCACAAGACTTACCAAGTCTCCTTCACAATTCATCATCAAGGTCTTACCATCAACCCTTAGTTCAACTCAATTAGGTCATCAAGTCACCATAATTCAATAACCAATATAATCACAAGGCTAAAAGAATGACTACATCATCTAGTCGTAATTCAACGCTTAATCAAGTCAATTGAATGAACAATTCACGATATAAGTCAAGATCACAACCTAGGGTTAGGGACATAGGATCATGTTCTTCAATTTAGGCAAGACTATCAATAATTACCATAATAAAGTTAAAATACATGTTAATATATTCAATATAACCTAAAGAAAACATCAACAACTCAATTCATAAATTCAAATTCGTAATTGAATGAAACCCATTTGAAAACTCTAGATTTGAAAACTTGAATGAACCCTTTGAGGAAAGAGGTCTCAAAGGTGAAGAGATCCCATACCTAAATGTTTTGGTGATTATTTGGAGATGAAATCACCCTTTTACATCCTCCAATGCCCTTCCTTGCCTTAGCCTTCAATGGAGTCTTCCAGTAGAGAGAGAAAGAAGAGAGAAGATAGAGGAATTGTTTTAGAAGTTCTAATTAGTTTAATGGGGTTGGGGAATTTATATGGGAGGTTAACTAACTTAATTAGGCCCACTTAGTCCCCTAGTTAACCACCTAAACCCCTTAACTAATTAAATGAAACCAATTAAAAATGTGCAGGAAATCAAGACCCCTCACAGACGGAACCCTGTCGACGGGCCGTCTGTGAGTCGACGGACGGACCCCCCTCTCATCCTGCACATCCGTAGGTAAGTTCAAAGAATTGTGAAGGCAAGGGCTTACTACAGTTGGCTAAGTGTGGGACGACGGTGGCATCGACGCCTAGTCAGTCCACACACGGACCATAGTCTGTCCCGTCGATGCACACTGCGCAGGCAGTGTTGCCTTAACCTGCAGGGGTCCTCCTCAAGGGCCCTTGGTTGGTCCTTGGGGAGTCTTACCCGGACGTTTCGACCATGAAACATATCTAACACGTGTTACACACATTTCCACTAAATTTCATTAATTTCTGACTCTTAAAAACTAGTCAAATAGGTTAAGGCACACTAGTACCTCTATGAACCAACTTCCGAACGTCACGGACGTTCTTGGACGTTTTGGCTACTAAACTTCCTAAATGACCTATATTCATTAAACTAACCTTAAAATCAGTGTCTAGACTTCTTGAAACCTATGTTAGGCTTTACGACACGTCTTGGATTTTCGAAGTGTTATAGTGGAAGTAATGAACCCACCTAGACATTGCACAAGTAGCTCCTAAGGGAGTTCTAGGAAGGTGTTCTAAGGTGTTGAGTATGGTTATGTATTTATGCATGGCATGGTAGTATTTGTCTACATGTTATGAAGATGTGCATGGTATGAGTCTATATGGTGTGATCTTGTTCTCATATGCACAATGTTGGTCTTAATGATTATATGATGAAGGTCTTGCGTGGCATGAATGAGGTTGTCTATGTTTTTTATATTAATGTATGAAGTGAATTTTAAGGCTTGTTTCATATGATAGGTTTACTAAGTATGTGTGAGGTTATGGGGCTTCACATATTTGCACTAGTAGACCTAGAATAGGATAGTGAGTAAAGACTAATGTTAAGCCTAATGTGGAGTATGTGCCTTGTTATATGAAATGGTCCTATGGTTGTATATGTTGAGTTGAAAGGATTGTATGTATGACTTCCTTGTGGACTTTGAGGTGATGTATTCCACCAAGTATCACTAGAGGGTCACTTGGGGGAAGTAATCTAGAAGAAAGTAGTTCATTGTAAAGAAGGAATGTGCTCAATGTTATGTGACTCTAAAATGCCTTAAATGCTATATGTGATTTTATATGATGTATGATCATTGAATATTCCTATATGAAGTATGCAAATGATATAATTCTTATTGTATAAAGGTTTTATGAAGATTTTCTCAAAACGGCATGAAGTATGATTTCAAGTAAAATGTCCCTTTTAAATGCATGTTTTTGCATGGTTGTCATACTTAGTGCATTCTTGTACTAACTCCATTCTTCTCTACTTTTCACACAAAGTGTATGTTATGGATGCTTAAGGGATGTCTTTAAAATATGAGGAGCTTGTTATGTGATTCCCAAGCTCAAGGAAAGGAATCCTTAATTCCAAGGATCTCCTACATTATGGTTTACTATAAAGTGTAGTATTATTGTACTTATGATTTTTTTATAAGGGTCGTGTCCCTAATGTACTCTTATGATGTTGTGTCTAGGATGGCAAAAAAGGGCTAGAGTCTAATATGTACTTATGATATTTTATATATATGAAGTGAAGTTTCTAGCATATATGTGCTACGAAAAGTTTTAAACTTTTCTCTAATTTTACCTATGAGAATGCGATGAATGATAACTATGGGCTTGTATAAGACCTCCGAGAGGTCAAGTACGCCATGTTACTTCTAGGGGGTGCTCCCCGGTCGTGAAAGTCTAGCATGAAGAACAACCTAATTCACCAATAATCAATCACATTATATCCATAATAATCAAAATAAACCAAGAAAAATACAATTGAAAGATCAATTTCGGATTAGGAATGAAACTCATGTTTTTATCAACTTTTGGAAATCAATTTGAAAGAACCCTTTGGGGAAAGGAATCCCAAGGGTGAAGAGCTTCCATACCTTGTTAATCCTTGAATATTTGTGGTGATAAAGTGAAGTTATTTCAGCCCTAAGCCCTTTGACCTTGGTCTTCTATGGAGTCTTCTTTGGAGAGAGAGAAAGTGGAGAAAAGGCGGAGCATTTGAGTTTTGGGAATTGGAGGAGTTGCGTTAGTTTAATTAGGTTTAGGTCTTTATATAGTCACTTAACTTAATTAGACCTCCCCTAAATCTTTAATCAACTAAAAAATTAAAAGAAACCCACTTAAAACGTCACAGCAATACCAGACCTGACCTACGAGACCCCAACCTACGATCCGTAGGTTAGTCAACGACCCCTTGCATCCACCATCCTGCACAAGCGTCGATTGTGTCAGAGACATATTTCTTTGACCATTTTTGGAAAATGTCTAAGTATTGGACGATGTTGCCATCGACGCCCCGTCATCTAGAGGAAGCTCTGTCGTCTTGGCTCGTCGATTTCCTTTGTCATTTGACAGCTTTTGGTTGTTTTGGAAGGGTCCTCCTTAAGGACCTTTAAGGTGGTCCTTGGGGAGTCGTACCTGGATGTTTCGAACCTAAACATATTATAATACAATTTTAACACCTTTCTACCACATTTCATCAAATTCCATCTTTTCAAACCCCATGAAACATGCCAAGGCACACTAACCTCTATTTCACAATTCACCGGACTTCATGGATGTTTCAAAATGTTTTGACTCTAAAAATTCCTAAATGATTTATATTCATTATTTTAGTCTTAATATAGTGATATAATTCTTTTTTCAACATGTGAGTCTCTAGGACTTAGACTTCCGGAGTCTTACATAGGTTCCCTCTCTTTGATGAATGAAAGTTATGTGAATATGATCTCTTGACATGGTAGGCTTAGGCACCGTTGTCTTCAATGAATGAACATATGAATGAAAGTCTAGGATCGGTAGACCTCAAGTTGGTGCCCTTCATAAATCATAAATGAGGTATTTTAGAGTATGTCATGAACCGGTAGACCTAAGAATGGTGCCCCTTCTTGATGAGTCTAGAACCCTAAGTGAATGTGCAAACCTTGAATATGAAAAGAAGGTTTATAATGAAGTGAATCGGATAGACCTAGCATGGTAACCGTTTCATGAATGAGTTATCCTAATGAACCTTGATCGGTAGACCCTTGTGGATCCCTTCTTAGAAATGGTATTATGAGTTTGTACACTTAGTGATGGTACCTTCTCTAATACACTTACGTGAATGAACTTACTCTATGAGAACCAATGCAAAGCACCGAGTGGATATGCTTAAGGATGTAGCTCTACTTGACTATGAGACTAGAGTACAAATAAGCCTTTCGATATCCCTTAAACAACGTGCCTACATGGGATGTGTCCTAATTTTACCTTTGGCAAGTAGAAAACCTTCCACGGTGTGGGGTCTTATGACACCGGCTTCCATACATAGATAGTTTGGTCTATGTCGGTTAAATGCCTACTCTCATCATGTGGGATGTGCACTCTAGTTATTGAATAGGTTCTATGACGTGTAGGTACTAGTATGGGATGCTATCTACAAATGGCACGAGTAGGCCTTGAAGATGCTTAAGTGAGTTACCTAGGTCTTCCAAGACCATTATGTCAAGTCCCCTAATTTTATGATTGACTTCTAAATGACTTAAGTAATGCATGTTCTCCTAATGATAGTATGTTGAATAGAAAGGTTCCAATCTAAGCTGGCTTTGAGGAAAACTTAGGTGTGCTCGAAAAGGTTTATGGGAGTTCCTTCCATGTCTTACTTAGGTGGGTCTTAGAGTAGCCTTAGGTAAGGAGTCTAAGTGATGAAAAGTTTACTTGATGAATATGGTATTAAGTGTTATATGTTGATGTTAGTTGAATATGTCTTATATGTGAATGTTGACTTGTATGTGTCTGTTAAACTCTTATAATGAAGGTTTTTTTATCAAAATGTTATGAAAGGATGTTTCTATACTAAATGTCCCTTTTTGCATTTTTTTCATGGATTCCATACTTAGTACTTAATTGTATTAACCCCTTTTTTACCCTTCTGACTAAAGTGTAGGGATTGGAGGTTTGGTATGCTATGGATGATACATAGGTTTCTAAGGGTTGAAGATGAAGTTTTTGTGAGTCCTCATAGATCCAAGGACAATATAACACATGTTCTTTTATGGTCTTTTAGTCCTTATTTTAAGTCTTATATGGGCTTACTCCCAAATGTTGTACTCCAAAAAGTTATTAGATGGTTTTATGAGACGTATTGTAAAGTTAGATGTTTTAAAGTCTTCTGCTTGCTTATTAATGAAAGTATTCTTCGTGTGTGAATAAAGTTTTAAATTCTTATCTATTTTTATGTATCGTATGCAATGAATTATCCATGTAGCTTATATGAGACCTACGAGAGTTCGAATATGCAATATCGCAACTTGAGGGTGCTCTCGGGTTGTGATAGTTGTCTGTGCGGGGTCTTGATTATATTGTATTGCCTGTGTGGGGGCTTATATGTGTTCTTTTGCCTATGTTGAGGCCTTAATTTTTTTTCTAGTTTCTTTGAGAGCATTTGATTAATGAGTTGCCTATGAGAGAGTCCTGCAATACCATTTTACTTCTAATGCTCGAGTGAGGGGCTGAGTTTCATACTTTATAATGTTGTGAGTAAACGAAATGTTTTGTAAATGAAATTTACTTATTTTAAATGAACTCTTTAGTCTTTCCCACTATTTTCCATTTGAGGTTGTATATCATGATTCAGTTGAGTTTGAGAAATTTAGACTTTTGATACATGTTGAGTTTATTATTGTCTCCAAATTATATATGTGTTTATGATGCATCCATCTTCATTCATCATATCATGTTCTTTGAAATTAAAAAATTATGGAGATTCCTTTTGAGAGGTTGATATTGTGCTTTGGTATATGGATTGCGAGTCCCCCATCGGTTTGTCTTGGAGCCTTAGCTCGACCTGGTGTATACAACAGGTTGTACGACAACCTTGATTCTACAGTAACACCACATCATTGCATAATATCATTGCATTGCATTAATCATTTGAATTGCTTGACTTGTTTGTGATATGGGAACTGTTGTGACCTTATGTGTTTATTTTACTCGGGTCGTTCAATATAAATTGGCGGCACCAATGCGCTACTCAGTATATTTTATAAGTTGATTAACTTCTTTTTCTGATTTGGCAAACCCTACTGAGTACTTGTCAATTGTACTCACCGCCTACTTTTGCATCATTTTTTATGTAAATTCTAGTCAGATACTCTGTGTAGTGGTTGATCATTTCTAGATTTAAAGATCTTTTTAGAGTGGTGGTAATATCTTGTTCCTCTATCACCATTAGTTCCATCCTTTATTTTAAATATTTTTTATTATTTTTGGAGATTTGTGATGTGTTTCATACTCTAAAGTTGTATTAGACTCTCTTTATACTTGTGCTACAAGGATTTAGGAAAATATTCATTGTTGATTTTCTATCGCTTGTAGTATGACTTCGCTTCGAGAGTCTCGTATATGTATTTTTTTCGGCTTACGCACCTTCTTGAGGTTCTCGGAGTATTTGCCATCATGACCTCAACTTTTGCGTTGTAACTAAAAGTTTTTCAAATAATTCAATAATTAGTAGACATTAATTGTCGTAAAAGGCAATCAATAGAAAATATAGTTAGATGTATTTATTCTTTTCCATGAAGAAAATATTACGTAATAAAATATCTTTTAAGACCGGCAAAAATATATATTTTCTTTTGCTTCTTAAATAAATTATTTAAATTCGATAATTCTTTTTTTGCAAAAGAACAGTAAAAGTTACTTCTTATTCTGGAATACTTCATTTCTTCTTTTCATAACGGGTTAATAAGTCATGCATACTAGGAACCATAAACTTATTAATTGATGCTTCTTATTACAATATTAATTTTCCAAAGAATAAATTAATCATATTGTAATAAATTACAAATTATTCCACTAAATATTTGTAATTGCACTCCTCGATTTAATTTTGAAATCTACCATTACATATTATTTAACTGCCCATGTAATTACTGACAACAATCAATTAAACTAAATTTTCTGACTAATTTTATTTATTGACTAATTTAATCCTTTATTATTATACATAAATTATTCCACATGCCGGATATAAAATCCATATGCAAGGATTTCACGTTAAAACTTATAAGTATCCATAAAGGGTGTCTTCTATGTCAAGTCTGAGACATGATTCTAGAACTAATTATTATTTCACTAATGTTATTTGTCATTACCCAATCTATTAGGAATATATTGACTCATAATAGAGTCTCACCTTTTAATAGACTAAAATAATAAATCAAGCTACATGAATCATAATAATTTAGCATCATTAAGAGTATAAGTAAATATTATAGACTAGAAAAGTTATTTGTAAATATATAAAACATGAACATACATCTCTATTGGTCTGTTCAATAGACACAGAATGTACTAGCACAAGAAGTTAGAATCTAATCTTTCTCATCATTAAGATAGAATTATATTTTATCTTGTGCTACAGTGATCAAGATGTTTTTCAAACTTCATATTTAATTGTGATATAATTTTAATTTATAACTTTATCTTTTGTGTATATACTAAATAACTCCATAAATGAAAATCATCTACTATATAATAATGGATACACGTATTAACACAATGATCTATTTAAGTAAAGACTTTATTATATCAACTAAATGAAATATATAGTATTTACAAGAGAATAGATAAAATACTATAACTCAGCCAGATGATTAATTGTATATCCCAATACAAAGCTCAATTGCTAACTTTTCAGCATAAAACTTTTTGGTTTGTCTTGTAGTTCTGTTGAATTGCATATCCATTTATACCTGTTATATAGATTATTACACCATGATTTGATAATCTCTCCTTAGTTTTAATTCATTTTTCTAATTTTTACTTCGAAGAAAACAAAATTGTGGACTTATAAACTAAAACACATACCCCCTCCATCTCATTTTATGTAACACCATTTGACTTGGCACAATGTTTAGAAAAAAAATAAGACTTTTGGTACTTGTGATCTAAAATGATTTTTATGTATTTGTGTGGTTAAAAATCATTCCATTAAGAGTAATATGAGTATTTCAAGTTAAATCGGCTCTAATTATATAATGGTCATATTCTTTTTGAACGGGCTAAAAAAGGTATCTCATAAAATGGGACGGAGGGACTAAATGTATCAAAAATATTCTTTAATTTTTTGGTCTCAAATGTATAAGGTGAAAAGTTAAAAAGGTGCCAAAAGAAGATATTGTAAATACAAAAAAGGATCAAAATTACCCTCAAATTATTTGAAAAAAACACACATTTATCCTTCGTTTATTTTTAGTATCAAAACTACCCTTGACGACTATGTTTTGAACCACAAATATCCTTTAAATGTTATCATTGCCACTAGACTTAAAGTGATAATTTACCTAAGCAGTCCAACATGGAAAAAATCCATTCCCTCAAAGGGTTTTTTTTCCTTGTTAGCCCTATTGCCAAGAAATAAAATACCAAAAATATAGTTCTTTCACTGTTCTTGTTTAAATTGTTTTTCAGAATTTGAAACTCCAATTTTAGAGTGTGTTGCATTTTATTTGAGGTTTTAGTTGTGTGTTGAAGGATTGATTTCATCGTTTGGATTTTGAGGTGATCTAAATTGAGGCCAAAATTTTATTCGAAGATTGAATGATGTCAAAAACTCCTTATGCCATCATTGTGTGTTGAAACTTGAAATTTTGTCTCAACAACGTTTAGGTCATGTTCTAGATCAACAAAGCAACACAATTGAATTTAATCAAAACTCACTAATAAGAGATCATATTTAGTAATGCCTTCTCTTTAGGACTATGTTGTAACTTCCTCCTTGTATATAGGTTATAAATAAGTCTTACATTTTTCTTAGTTTATCTCTTTGCTGTAGAATATATATATATACTTAGTCTACAATCAATAAAATACATCATTCCTTTATAGGGTATCTGTAGTGCCCCTTTCCGAGAGATACTAAAACTTGACAAGAAACCTAATTTAATACTTGCGACATTTAAAAGAGATTAACGAAGGTATGCTAATTTTTTTTATCTAGTTGAGGGATTAGGTTCATAACGAATAATTTAGTTAAGGATGTGCATCTTCACCGCTTTAAATATTTAATTAAGGTCAAAATTTATATGGCACGAATTTAAACTAACGACGAAAAAGCCTCCCAAAATCTGTTAAGCAAGACCGACAAGCTTTCACGCATATATTATCCTCACATTTAAGGATGAAATAAAATAGTATTACCAACTTCATGTAGCAAAAATCAGCATGTTCATGCCTCACACAACTTACAAAACATATAGTAAATTATTATATTATGGGACTTGCGTTTACACACCCCAAAAAGATAAAAACGTATAGCCATACATATATTACAACTCATGGTGACATGATCAAATCAGCCCTCAAAATTTAATGTAATTCTATAACACATAGATCGTGCAAAAGTCCAAGGTTTATACAAAATATATTTATGCCTATACGCAAGTGTGATATTTCTTTAAGGCTTTCAAAATCTCCATCTTCAATGACCAACTTCAATCGTCCTCTCTAACATTCCCTACGATAGAAAAAACGATCGCTAAGCATAAAGCTTAGTGATGTAAAAACTATAGATCTGGCGCCCTTAGATTCACCAAGTCATCATTCTCAAGTCAAGGGCAGCATAATTGAAATATAATCAGTAAATCAAGTAAACATTATGCAAGGAGTATCAAGTTGGATAATTAAAGCTCCAAATGTCAATAAAGTTCATAGCACAATTTTCCAAGAGGTTTAATAAGAAGACTCGCCCAATATATACATCATGTCTTCACACCAAGCACGAGCAGAAACAAGAAAGGTCGACGCCCTATATCAAGAAGGGTCAAAGCCCAATAATCAAGAGAACCAAGAACCATATAAAAATGGCTTTCTAGTTCGTACTTAAAATGGACGACTCCCATACTTAAGACAAACTAAAAATCCAGAGTCAAGATGGCAAATGATTCGAATCAAGAGGCATTCCAATAGTGATAAAGTCACAGCAACAAGAAGGACAAAGTCCCAACAAGAATGCCAAGTTATCAAACAATCTGTACAAGTGGGTGAGTTACACAATAGTCTTTAACGTCTTAAACGACAACAACACAACAATGCAAAGTGACAAGAGGTAATCAACGTACCAATATAAACTTGCAGATATACCAGCAGGTAAATAATAGTACAAGTACAAGTTTATACACAAACCTGAACGCTTTAGCAAAGAAACAGTCCAACACGACTTCAAGAGTTCAAACCATAGACCAACCAACGTATGAAGGTCCTCAACTTGTTCACGAGTATATATAACTTTAAAATTCAATTAAATAACTTCTTTAACTACTAGTATCGCAAAAATGTCAAAGTAAAACAGGATAACCATCACAAGTAAGCCAAGCCTGTACAAATACGATTAAGCTCCCAAAACAATTATTCTGTCCAACAAAAGTACTTCATGTCGCAACTTAGTTTTGAAATAGGAAACGGCAAAAATGGACTTTATACCCTTCATAAAAGATGTATGTACATATATTAAGCTTTCAAATAATCAAGAATTACCTCAAAATACATTTTGTACAAAAATATATAATCGAAACACTAACAGTTGTAAAAACAGGATTTCTAATTCCTGAAGCTGGACAGAACTTGTCCTATGTTGTGTCCAATATTTCGAATCTATAACAGAAAAATTAGAGTTTTCCATAAACTTAAGAGTTGTAGAATTACAAATTAGATTCCAAATCATATTTACTCACTGTAAACAAAGTTATATTGAACAAGATATGATTAAACTACCAACACTACCCAGTATTAAAAGAAATTTTTTATCACTTACCAAGTGAAGTGTGTGTGTTGAATTCAGCCAAAAGGAGCTAGTTTTTCTCTTGATTTTGAAGAACAAATGTTTATCTAATGTTATAATGTTCTTAGTCTTCAGGAAAACGAAATCAACCAAAGGAGGTGTAAAATATATAGATACAAAATGATCCTCATCACATGTACACATGTCACCAAAAGGGGCTGCCCCTAAAAATAGTTGGCTGCCAAAGAAGCATACATGTATACCCATTTTTATGTAAATTATACCCACACTTCCAATATATGTGTAAATATAATTAGAAAATTATGCAAATACCCCGATACAATACGTTAAATTACAATAACAATTTATGTTAAGCACGTTTTCAATTATCACAAAATTTCAAGTTCCCAAAATGAGAATAAAACATATTATAGTAATGTATGGATATGTAAATCATGGTCTAGTATCTTAGTGGTGTTAGAGCTCTCTCCCCCTTAAAGAAATTTTGTCTCAAAATTACCTTAGGCTAGTCCCGAAATAATTGTGGATATTGAACCCTCATGTCTTCTTCTCTCTCCCAGGTAGCTTCGTTTCCAGAATGGTTCATCCAAAGTACCTTTAATAAGGGTATTCTCTTGTTCCTAAGCTGATTTACTTCCCGAGCTTGAATTAGGATAGGTTTTTCATTATACGTCAAGTCAGGATTAACCTCAATATATTCAACTGGAGGAACATGAGATGGATCAGAACGGTATCTTCGGAGCATAGAAATATGGAATACATTATGGATCTTGTCTAACTCCGGTGGTAAAGCTAATTTATATGCAACTGGGCCAACCCTTTCAAGTATCTCATAAGGTTCAATAAATCGGGGACTAAGTTTTCCTTTTTGGCCAAATTTCATAATTTTTTTCCATGGAGACACCTTTAAGAATACTTTATCTCCAACTTGATATTCAATGTCACGCCTTTTTAGATCAGCGTACGACTTTTGTCTATCTGAAGAAATCTTTAAACGATCCTTGATAATTTTCACCTTGTCCTTGGTTTGCTGCACCATTTCAGGACCAATAAGCTTTCTTTCACCAATTTCACTCCAACAAAGAGGGGTCCGACATTTTCTTCCATATAAGGCTTAATAGGGAGGCATTCCAATACTTGATTGGTAGCTATTATTGTAAGCAAGTTCTATCAAAACCAAGTGTTTGTACCAACTACCCTCAAACTCCATAATGCAAGCTCGAAGCATATCCTCCAAAATTTGTATCACTCTTTCCGACTGGCCGTCTGTCTGAGGATGGAACGAAGTGCTAAATTTCAACTTAGTACCCAAAGCTTCCTGCAAGCTTCCCCAAAATTTAGATGTAAGCCTTGGGTTTCGGTCAGATACAATAGACACAGGGAACCCATGTAATCTTACAATCTCATTAATGTACATCTCGGCTAAAGGCTGATTCTAATTGCTAAGAAGTGAGCACTCTTTGTTAGCCTATCAACAATCACCCATATTGCATCATGATTTCTCTGAGTGCGAGGAAGTCCAGAAACAAAGTCCATAGTTATTCTCTCTCATTTCCATTTCGGCATTGAAAAAGGCCGTAGTAAACAAACCGGGACTTGATGTTCTGACTTTACTTGTTGACAAACCAAACATTTTGAAATGAACTCTGCAATGTCTCTCTTCATACCATTCCACCAATAATTTTCTATGATAGTCTGGTACATCTTTGTACCTCCAGGATGCATTGCATATGGTGAAGTATGTGCTTCTTTCAATATTTCTCTCCTCAAGTTGTCATCATTAGGGACACATAACCTGTTTTGATAAAGTAAGACACCATCCTTTGTTAATGTAAAATCAAGATTCTCCCCATTTTGGACCTCTCTAGTCAATTTTACAAGTTTCTCATCTAACTTTTGTGCTTCCTTCACTTGTTCAAGTAATATTGCTTTACTTGAAAATTAGCAATTACTGAACCATTTGAATCAAGTGTAAAACAAACATTCAGGGCTCTTAACTCAAGGAGCAATGTCAAAGGACTCAAAGAAATGCTTGCGAAATATTTTTGACTTAAGGCATCGGCAACCGAATTAGCTTTACCTTGATGATAATCAATCGTGCAGTCATAATCCTTGATGAGTTCAAGCCATCTAGTATGTCTTAAGTTCTGCTCCTTTTGAGTACCCAAGTACTTTAAGCTCTTGTGATTAGTGAATATATGACATTTCTCTCCATAAAAATAATGTCGCCAAATTTTTAAAGCAAACACTTTAGCAACAAGTTCAAGATCATGAGTAGGATAATTCAATTTGTGCGGTTTTAATTTCCGAGAGGCATAAGATATTACCTTCCCTTCTTGCATCAAAACGCATCCTAGACCATTGTGAGAAGTATCAATGTACACTACGTATTCTTTCCCTTCAATTGGTAGAGTAAGTATAGGCGCTTGAGTCAACAAGGATTTGGATGTTTCAAAGCTCTTTGGAGATTTTTCATCCCAAATAAACTTTACTTCATTCTTCAAGAGTTTAGTCAAAGGGGAGGCAATAATGGAGAAGCCTTTCACAAATATTCTATAGTATCCTGCTAAGCCCAAGAAACTTCTTACTTCAGTCGGACTTTTGGGAGGTCTCCATTCAACAACTGCCTGTATCATACTAGGATCCACCTTCATGCCTTCACTTGATACAACATGTCCCAGAAAAGACACCTCACCAAGCCAAAATTCACACTTAGAAAGTTTAGCATAAAGTTCTTTCTCCTTCAAAATCTGCAAAATAATTCGGAGGTGTTTAACATGGTCTTCACTACTTCTGGAATATATTAAGATATCATCTATAAAAACAACCATAAAATGATCAATATAAGCCTTGAATACTCGATTCATTAGATCCATAAATACCGCAGGAGCATTTGTTAATCCGAATGGCATCACCAAAAATTCATAATGACCATACCCTGTTCTAAAAGCAGTTTTAGGAATATCATTCTCTCTAACACGCAGTTGGTGGTATCCAGACCTTAAATCGATCATTGAGAATACTTTATCACCCTTCAGTTGGTCAAACAAATCATCAATCCTTTGTAATGGATATCTATTCTTTGTGGTTATTCTGTTCAATTGTCTATAGTCAATAGAAAGCCTAAGAGTGTCATCTTTCTTCTTTACAAATAAAACAGGGGCTCCCCAAGGAGAAACACTAGGTCTAATAAAACCTTTGTCAAGAAGTTCTTGCAATTGAGATTTCAATTCTCTTAATTCTGCTGGAGCCATTCTATAAGGAGTGATGGAAATAGGGTTTGATCCAGGAATAAGCTCGATTGGAAATTCAACCTCTCTTTCCGGGGGAAATCCAGAAACATTTTCTGGAAAGACTTCTGAAAAATCACATACAGCATCTATGTCCTTGATATAATGACTCTCCAACTGTGTATCAACTATGTGAGCAAGGTATGCCCCACAACCTTGATGCATCAACTTTCTTGCCAAGGCCGCAGAAATAAGACTAGATGTCAAAGATCTTTCACCTTGTATGATGATATGTGAACATGTAGGATCTTTAAAAGTCACAAGCTTTGACCTACAATCTACGACTGCATAATATTTATAAATCCAGTCCATCCCGATAATAAAATCAAAATCCTTGAAGGGCATTTCAATCAAATCAGCAGGGAAGACTAGATTTTGAATCACAAAGGGACAATCATGATAAATTCAATTACACAAAACCTGATAACCCAATGGACTTTCAACCAGCACATCGAAATTAAGTCTCATGGATTTCACATTTTCAAGAAGGACAACTGATTAACAAATATAGGAATGTGTAGAACCAGGATCAAACAATGTAAACACACACAAGCCAAATAAGTGAAATTTACCGACAACCACGTCTTGTCCATCTTGATCATCCCTCTGCCTCATAGAATAAGCGCATGCAGTACCCCTTTGTCCACTAGCTTGATTAGCTCCACTTGCACCTGTTACTTGGGTGTTTCTATGCCTTGCACCTTTATTAGTTTGAGGAGTATTAACAGAAGGCTTATGAACTGAACCTTCAGTTTTCGAGGAAGGAGCATTATTAGGATTAAGACAGTCCTTCACTTTATGATCAAAACTCCCACAATTAAAACATGCACCAGAGTCTATCCTTCAAGTACCAAAATGATTCATTCCACATTGCGGACAAGTGGGAACGCGTGGCTTGCCTTGGCCATAATTTGAAGTGCTAGCTGTAGAAAAATCTGCTCTATTTTGCTTTTGTTGAGCTGGCCTATTATCACTACTAGCCTTAGAATTATCAAACCTTCCCCTTTTTGATGGACCTCCGAAATCTGGTCTAGGCTTTCAGAATCTGTTTTCATTTCTAGTAGCTTCTTCTTTATCAAGTCGTTCCCAAGTAAAAGTAGTAGACACTAACTTACAAAAGTTCTCATGTTGCAGGATCGCCACATTCTTCCTAATGGAATCATTTAAACCATCTTCAAATTTCCTGCACTTATCTTTTTCTCTTTAATAATACCCCTAGCATAACGAGAGAGCCTTAGAAACTTTTGTTCATATTCAGCAATAGACATGCCTCTTTGCCTTAGATTCAAAAACTCTTTTTTTTCTTTGCATCATAATAAGCCGGTGGTACATACTTCATGCTAAATTCCTTAAGAAAATCATCCCAAGTAAGAACAGGAGGTTTTACCTTGGCATTCGAAACACTTACCCACCAATCATAAGCATCCTTTTGTAATAGTGAAATAGCATACTTAAATTTCGCAATATCTGAACACTCCAACTGCACAAACACCCTCTCCATGTGATCTAACCATTGTTCAGAATCAGTAGTATCAACCGTGCCTTCAAACTCCACTCCACCCATTTTCCTCATTTTCTCAAAGTTAATCACATTGGGATCATGCATCGATTCAGCCATGTGGTGGAAGAATTCAGCCATTTGTTGAAAAGGAGGATTCATGGCTTGAGTACCATGACTCATGTGAGGATGTGAACTAGCTCTTACACGTTGATGGTTTCCCACTTCAGACCCGCTAGTGTGGGGAACATGCTCATTTGAGATATGTTCTCCAACCCCTCTCAGTGCATGAGGTTGAGAAACAGAGGCACCTAAGCCTTCACGAGCAGCTTCCATAGGTTCGTTAGAAGAAGTGGCCATAACTTAATTCTTTCAAAAGGGAAGATCACACTGCATTAAGGACATGTACATGATGTATGTGCACTCTACATGCAATAAGGATATGGCAAACCATGTAAGTGAACATGACCTCTAAATAGAACCTTTTCGAAAGCAAATAATTATATAAGTAACTCACAACAAAAATCCTAGAACCACAAACCTAGGCTCTGCTACCAACACCTGTAGCGCCCCATTCCGAGAGATACTACAACTTGACAAAAAATATAATTTAATACTTGCGACATTTAAAAGAGATTAACGAAGGTATACTGATTTTTTTTATCTAGTTGAGGGATTAGGTTCATAACGAATAATTTAGTTAAGGATGTGCATATTCCCCGCTTTAAATATTTAATTAAGGTCAAAATTTATATGGCACGAAATTTTAACTAATGACGAAAAAGCCTCCCAAAATCTGTTAAGCAAGACCGACAAGCTTTCATGCATATATTATCCTCACATTTAAGGACGAAATAACAATAGTATTACCAACTTCCATGTAGCAAAAATCAGCATGTACATGCCTCACACAACTTACAAAATATATAGTAAATTATTATATCACGGGACTTGCGTTTACACACCCCTAAAAGATAAAAATGTATACTCATACTTATATTACAACTCATGGTGACATGACTAAATCAGCCCTCAAAAGCTAATGCCATTATACAACACGTAGATCGTGCAAAAGTCCAAGGTTTATACAAAATATATTTATGCCTATATGCAAGTGTGATATTCCTTTAAGGCTTTCAAAATCTCCATCTTCAATGACCAACTTCAACCGTCCTCTCGAACATTCCTTATGATACGAACAACTATCGCTAAGCATAAAGCTTAGTGGTGTAAAAACTATAGATATGGCGCCCTTAGATTCACCAAGTCATTATTCTCAAGTCAAGGGCAGCATAATTAAAATATAATCAGTAAGTCAAGTAAACAATATACAAGGAGTATCAAGTCGGATATTAAAGCTCCAAATGTCAATAAAGTTCATAGCACAATTTTCCAAAAGGTTTAATAACAAGACTCGCCCAATATATACATCATATTCACACCAAGCACGAGCAGAAACAAGAAGGGTCGACGCCCTGTATCAAGAAGGGTCAAAGCCTAATAATCAAGGGAACCAAGAACCATATTAAAAATGGATTTCTAGTTCGTACTTAAAATGGACAACTCTCATACTTAAGACGAACTAAAAATCCAGAGTCAAGATGGCAAATGATTCGAATCAAGAGGCATTCCAATAGTGATAAAGTCACAGCAACAAGAAGGACAAAGTCCCAACAAGAATGCCAAGTTATCAAACAATTGTACAAGTGGGTGAGTTACACAATAGTCTTTAACGTCTTAAACGACAACAACACAACAATGCAAAGTGACAAGAGGTAATCAACGTACCAATATAAACTTGCAGATATACCAGCAGGTAAATAATAGTACAAGTACAAGTTTATACACAAACCTGAACGCTTTAGCAAAGAAACAGTCCAACACGACTTCAAGAGTTCAAACCATAGACCAACCAACGTATGAAGGTCCTCAACTTGTTCACGAGTATATATAACTTTAAAATTCAATTAAATAACTTCTTTAACTACTAGTATCGCAAAAATGTCAAAGTAAAACAGGATAACCATCACAAGTAAGCCTAGCCTGTACAAATACGATTAAGCTCCCAAAACAGTGATTCTATCCAACAAAAGTACTTCATGTCGCAACTTAGTTTTGAAATAGGAAACGGCAAATCTAGACTTTATACCCTTCATGAAAGATGTAGGTACATCTATTAATCTTGCAAATAATAAAGAATCACCTCAAAATTCATTTTGTACAAAAAGATATAATCAAAACACTAACAGTTTTACAAACAGGATTTCTAATTCCAGAAGCTGGACAGAACTTATCCTATGTTGAGTCCCTTATTTCGAATCTATAACAGCAAAATTAGAGTTTTCCATAAGCTTAAGAGTTGTAGAATTACGACTTATCTTTCCAAAAATATTTACTCACGGTAAACAAAGTTATATTGAACGATATATGATTAAACTACCAAACACTACCCAGTATTAAAAGAAATTCTTGATCACTTACCAAGATGAAGTGTGTGTGTTGAATTCAGCCAAAAGGAGCTAGTTTTTCTCTTGATTTTGAAGAAAAATTGTTTATCTAATGTTATAATGTTCTTAGTCTTCAGGAAAACGAAATCAACCAAAGGAGGTGTAAAATATATAGATACAAAATGATCATCATCACATGTACGCATGTCACCAAAAGGGGCTGCCCCTAAAAATAGTTGGTTTCCCAAGAAGCATGCATATATACCCATTTTTATGTACCTTATGCCCACATTTCCAATATATGTGTAAATATAATTAGAAAATTACGCAAATACCCCCATACAATACGTTAAATTACGAAAATAATTTATGTTAAGCACGTTTTCAATTATCACAAAATTTCAAGTTCCCAAAATGAGAATAAAACATATTATAGTAATGTATGGATATGTAAATCATGGTCTAGTATCTTAGGGGTGTTACATTATCAGAAGCCAATTAACTCTCACGAGTAAAGTCTACCGAGAAACCATCCCACCCTTCCCATCAAAATGGCCCCAAACATCACTGTAACCAACTTCGATGTGAATACAACGATTGTTTAGTTTAATCCTGTCACCTAGTTACCAATCAAATTAACTGGCACACACAATTTTTCCCTTTGGAAATCACAAGTGTCCATGCTTACGCGTGGTCACAACCTTTTTGGCTATCTCGGCGTTTCTCTCGCAGCCCCTGCTCGTAAACTGGCTCAAAATAATCAGGACGTCAAAAATCCTGCATTTGTTTCATGGTATCGCCAAGATCAACTAATTCAAAATGCCATCTTGGCCTCAATTGATCCAACTCTTACTGCTATTGTTATCGTTGCATCCTTTCCATGGCTGCTTGAGATGCTTTGCACACTACGTATTCTAATAAATCGCAAACAATGATCTTTAGTTTGCGTGATCATCTAGCTCGCCTTTCAAAAGAAACCCTTCATGTCGCTGATTATCTGCACCAGGTTCGATCTCTATGTAATGAACTTGCCACTGCTAGAGCTCATGTGTGCAATGAGGAAGTAATAGTCAAAATACTCATTGGAGTTGGACCTCAATTCCATGAAATATCAGCTAATATCCGTGCAAGAGATTTTGTTATCTCTTATCCGGAACTTTATTTTAAATGACTTGACCATGAACTTTTCATCAATAATGATGAAGCAAAGAAGCCACTCTCAACACCCATTACTATCGTTATTGGACAACAAAAAAACATGCATCCTCGCCAAGGGAACACCTCTAACAGGCATTCAAATGCAAATTCCCCAAACACCAACCAGTCAAGGCGTGCTGGCAACATTGACCAATAGCTAGGTTATGACATCACCTTGAAGTCCCAGTTGTGTGACTGTACTGGTCACTCTGCTAAGGTTTGCAAATCACAATCACACAACCATACAAGCACGGGCAACCTATGTTGCTCGATCTCCAACTCCTTTGATTGTTGATACAGGCGTCACTCATCATATGGCCTCTAATACGCAAAACTTCACTAATGTGCACACCTACTATAACATATCGGAATCTAGTTGACTAAAATATTGCTCAGTGAAAGGTCTAGAGTCAAGCAAGAAGGTAAGAGCCAAAAGAAGAGGGCTAGGGCAGCCCACCTTTCCATAGAAACTTACACACCTTCCATGACCACCACCACGGCCAGTGCTGAGGACCACGATTCATGGTGTTGTTCATGGTGGGATAGGCAGTAGCCACCTCAAGGCGGCCCAATACAATCCCCTCTGCAGGAGCCACTTCACCGCTCGTGAAGTCTATCACTGGCCGTGGGAAGGATCATGGTGGTGACTTAGTTTTTAGGGGTTAAGGGGAGGGTTGCCTAGCTACTGTATTATTTCCACAAGAAGCACCACGGCTCATGGGGCCTCACGTGAAGGGTTTTTCATTAAAATTAGAGTTTAGGATCAATTTCAAACGATCAGATCTTGTTGCTCAAACAAAATTAGTTGTACCATTACCTATAAAATTAAAGGTCTCTGAGTCCTCTTTTCAAGGCCATCAAATTTGCCCAATTCTCACATAGTAGTAAAAGTTATGTCCGAATTAAGGAAGAAGTGTCAAGCTGAAATTCTTCACACTACAACAAAAATAACTTTTAGTAGCATTAAATATTGACATTAATAAAGAGTGCTAAAGTCTTTACCGGCATTAGATAAGTGTCATTAGAACCAATATCGCTAAAGGCTTAAGGGACACATACAAAGAATGACAATTGTCGCTAAAAATACATATTTAGTGGCAATTAAGAATTAATTGCCGCTAATGATTATTTTTGTTGTAGTGTCACAACCCGTTTGACGGGCCATGGTGGTCATGACGACTCGTGGTGATCTTCTAGTGAGTCAATTCATTAATTTTTAAGTCATGGGTTATTGGGTCGTTTCCCAATTATTTTAACTCAAATCTATGTCATTTTGCCCAAGCTTGGAATCCCTATATAAGTCATATTAACCCCAAAACTCACCCATCCAAATCATTTCCACAACCCAAATAAAAATTAAACATCTCTCTCCAAAATATTTTTCTCACTAGAATCTTGAAGAAGAAAAAGAAAAAGGAGGAGGAGACGAAGGAGAAGAAGAAGGAGAAGGAGAAGAAGAAGAAGAAGAAGAAGAAGAAGAAGAAGAAGAAGAAGAAGAAGAAGAAGAAGAAGGAGAAGGAGAAGGAGAAGAAGCAAGAGAAGGAGAAGGAGGACGAGGAGGAGGAGAAGAAAAAGAAGAAGAAGAAGAAGAAGAAGAAGAAGAAGAAGAAGAAGAAGGAGAAGAAGAAGGAGAAGGAGGAGGAGGAGAAGGGAGGAG
Source organism: Solanum lycopersicoides (assembly GCA_022817965.1). Taxonomy (NCBI): domain Eukaryota; kingdom Viridiplantae; phylum Streptophyta; class Magnoliopsida; order Solanales; family Solanaceae; genus Solanum; species Solanum lycopersicoides. The sequence continues at coordinate 45,624,650 of CM040621.1, forward strand.
GAGAAGGGGGGGAGGAAAAGGAGGAGGATGAGGAGGAGGAGAAGGAGAAGAACAAGAAGGAGGAGACAAATAAGGAGGATGAGGAGAAGAAGAAGAAGGAGAAGAATAAGGAGGAGAAGAAGGAGGAGGAGGAGAAGGAGAAGGAAAAGGAAAAGGAGAATGAGCAGGAGAAGAAGGAGAAGGAGAATGAGCAGGAGAAGAAGGAGAAGGAGAAGAAGAAGGAGAAGGAGAAGAAGAAGGAGAAGGAGAAGAAGGATAAGAAGAAGAAGAAGAAGATTCAAACTAGGGTTGAAGATCAATCTTGCATACTTAAATTTCTTTGGGCTTTGATAGTAAGGTATGATAATTTCATCCATGGAGTTCCCAAATTCCTCAATTCCAAAGATCAGAATTCCCCAATTAAGTTAGATTTTTCTTCAATTATCTTCAATGTTGATTCAAATAATTGAATTATAATCTTTTATGCATGAATCGATGAAATACTATGGTTTTATGATGATTCCCCATGAAGCCATGTAGATCCCATATTTTCCAATTATGATGATATAGTGTGCGTTTGGGTTATGAATGAATGTGTTATGAAATTAAGCATATATTGCAAGCTTAACATGTATTTATGATGAAATTCATATCTAACTCGTGTCTTCTATGATTTTATGATTGAAAGTGGACTTTGACCTCAAGAGGTGAATGATGGACTTCTGCATTGTTTTATAAAATCTATGCAAATGTTTTAAGGGTGTTTTGAGAGTAAAGTATCAATGATGATTTTGTTGTTGTGCTGTTGAAAGGACATTCTCATAAATACATAATAGCATGATGTGAAAGGTTTTCTCACATAATAAGGATTCTTAGGTTTAAAGGTTTTCTCACCTAGTTGAATCAAAGATTAAAAGCTATTATAAAAGATCATGGACGGTGAAAGATTTTTTCACGCATGATCTAAGGAGATATCCTAATGAAACTAACTTGGTTTGGTTGTCCAAGGTCACTTTTCCATTGAATATGAGATAAGTAAAAAGCTAATAACTATTTTGTGGGATTCGTGGTTAGCACCGAGTGGATATTGTAGTGAGATTGTAAGATCTCGAAAATGAATTAGTTGAACTAGAGACTAACATGGTTTTAATGGTGGTATAAGGTCCTAAATTGGTCTATAATATTGTATTGAGGCAGTGTCTAAAGTATTAGGTGCATTGGAAGTCAAACGTCAAGGGACGACTAAGACGTTCGATAACTAAGTCACATATGTGCCTCATATGTGGTTCTATGTGTTTATGTGTGATGAATGAGGTCATAAGGTCCTTAAATGAGTTATTTTGGTATATATAGACAGTGTGTCAAGTTTCGTGAAGTTTGGAGGTCAAACGCCCAAGAACGTCCATGACGTTCGAAAGATGTGCCTTGAAATGACCTTGTGTATCTAAGCATGTTTCGTCGAGTTTTACGTGTTTGTTTTGAGTGAAATTCATGTGATAGGTCCTAAACTCGTATACGGTCATGTTTGGGTTGGAAACGTCTGGGAAAATATCCCCAAGGACCATCCAAGGGTCCTTGAGGAAGGACCCAAAGTTGGTGCCAAGGCTGCCCAAGACAGCCCAAACCACGGAGGCAATCGACGCCCAGTGGGTCAATCAACACCCGTTGGTTGGATCTCGTCGATTGTAACTTACACTGGGAGAGAAGAGACCAATGTGTAGTCTCTGAACCAATCAACGGAAGGACAGGATTGTCCATTTGTGGACAAACGGTCTGTCGACTGCCCAACCGTCGATGGTGCTGGTTCCTGCGCAGTCACTGTTAAGTGAAAGGGGTGACATGGTAATTTCACCCCACGTCCAAATAGAAGGTTTGGAGGTTCCTAAGGGGTCTTTTAGGTATTCTAAACATGTATATAAGTCTTTAACACTTAGAAGATTTCATTCTTCAAAATCAAAACCCCAAAATCCCTTAGAAATTCCTTAAGACTCCATTAAAGCTAAAACTCAAGGAAGAGCTTGGATTGGAGAATTTAGTGGAGATTCTTCATCAAATTTAAGAATTATCTTCATTAAGGTATGATTTTTGATCCTTTAAACTCGTTTCATCAAGGAACCCAACTTTCAAAGATGTTTTCTAAAGTTGTCAAAGTTGAACTTCACCTATTTCATGATCTACAATGGGTTCTTGCATTAATGGTTTTTAGACGTTGATTATATATTGAATTGATATTGTATTGATAATTTTAACCTAAATAACCTATGAACCCATGTAATTGATGAACCCTAGTTTTTGAATAATTTATGGGTTACTTGATATTGGTATAATGCTTATGAATTATAGTGTAGATTTCTATGGGCTTTCTTATGGTGTAAGAATTGTATTAAATTTATATCAAATTGGTCTTAGATTAATAAATCTATATTGAATTGACTTAGATTCATTGAGTATTATAATTTATGCATTGAATTGATGTTCATGGACATGGGTAAGGGCCTTATGATATTGAATTGGGTGATTTAGTATTGGATTGAAGTGTTGATGATGGAGTGGTGGTACGCTGCCCTATTACCCTTTATTTTATGTTAATTAGACTTCAATTATGTTGTGGTTGGTTTGGTCCACTTATGGTAGCGGTGTTATGTGAATTGATGTGGCCTTGTCGGTGTTATTTTAAGTATTATGATGATTATGACCTTGTCGGCAACTACTTGAAGTATTATGTTGATATGTGTAGTTCATTATGTGAAGTATGATCATATCTACCTATATGTGGAGTAATGTTAAAGTACATGAGTTCTTATATTGAAGATGTTAGGTGATCATGTTAGACTATGACTATGTGTTGATGTGTGTAGTCTTAGAGTTGATGCATGATTGTTCCTACTTGATTATATGAGTCTAAGATGATTATATTGATGATGACATAGTAGTGTATAGGATGACTTTAAGATGATAATGGTTGTCCTTATGTGCTTCTAGAATGACATGTAATATGTGCTAAGGTGAAGTATGGTATGTCTTGTCTTGGTTGACTTGTGTCCCTTACTTGATGCATGTATGAAAGTGAATATGTGATGTATTGACTTCGAATGCTAGAGATCTTAGTCTTGAATGTATGAATGTTATGTGAGACCTTGAATGATGATAAGAGGGTCTCTTATGTGAAACCTTGAACCTAGTGCTAAGGTTATAAACCTTGAAGTAGAAAGCCGTAATGGTATCCTTCATGTAATGAATGATGTTCTTAAGGTTGATTGGCTGGAATGGCATCACATCGAACCTTAGGAAAGTAATGATGAGCTTCTTTTCGCCATTGTGAGGTAGCCCTAGTGGACATTTCTTTGGTAGGGTAAATGTAATTGGGTTATGAACTTGATATGGAACCCTTTTGTATGAACCTTAATGTGATTTAATCTATGATAATGAAGGCTAGAACCGAGTGAGTATGGTAAGGGAAGTAGTTCTAGTTAAATTATGAGGCTAGAATACAAAGTAAGCCCTTCATATTCCTTAACCATGTGCCTACATGGGATGTGTCAAAGTTCTACCATTGGCAAGTAGATCAACCTCATCGGAGTAGGATAGAACTCCGGATTCCATGTTTTGCTACCATGGTCTATGTCGGTTATTGCCTATTCTCATCATATGGGATACCTACTAGCATTAGAGAAGTTTTATGAAGTTTAGGTGGTGGTATGGGACGCTATCTAGACATTGCACAATAGGCTTTGAAGGTGTTAATTGGAGTTCCTAGGTCTTCTCCAAGACTATTACTTGAATGTCCTTTATGTGATGAATGTTTCTTAATGAATTAATGACTTATGTTAGAAGATATGTAAATGCATGAGTACCTAATCTAGGGTCACTTAAGGATTCTTAGTTAAAGTGTGAAGAGGGCATAAGGGATGATCTTTTCATGTCTTACCTATGGAAGTCTTGAGAATGACTTTAGTTAGGGAAGTTGGTTGATTCTTTAGGCATGATCTAAACTTAGGTAGTCTTAAGGATTACTTAGGTAACCTTGAAGAGAGTGTATGGGCGTTCTCTTCTAGGAGTACTTAAGTAAGTCTTTTGATAGCCTTGGTTAAGAGAACGTCATGTCCTATATATTGTGTATGTTGGTGTATTGAAAGTGTGTATGTGTCTCATTATGAGTAATCTTGAGATCGTTTAGGCACATTTAGAGAGGGTGTATGGGCGGTCTCTCTTTGTGTGACTTAAGTGAACCTTAGGTTAGTTTTTAGTGAGAAGACTACATGCTAGAAGGTGTGTCTAGTGAAGGCTAAGCACTTCACTGTAACAGTGATTCGAGTTACTGGAAAGTGACTCATAAAATTATGATATTTGGTTTAAATGATTCCTTATGTGTTTCTAAGTTGATAAATGTGTTTCTTATGATTATATTATGATATTTAAAAGAAAAAATGCATATTTCCAATAAATGTTCGTTTTCATGATTTTTATGCATTTATGTCATACTTAGTACATGTGGTTGTACTAATCCATGCTTTTATCTATCTCTGTAGTTGTTGGTAGGTGAGGAGCATTTGGAAGGAAGACTTGGATCATAGCACCATTCAAGTGAAGTTGAAGTATGTCCTCAATTGACTCGAGGGCATATATAGATGTCTTTTATTTTGAAGTATTGTAATAGACTAAGTATTTCTATATTCGTATTGTCTATGGGCCGTGTCTCAAGTATTCTCGTGTCTTATGTTTGATGAGATTGAGACTTAGCATTTCCTATGATTTTATATGAAAGAGTTTTTAAAGACTATGATATGTTTTGTGAAAATTTTTAATTCCGCACTATTTTTCACTATGTATATGCGATGAATGATATGAAAGGGCTTGTATAAGACCTCCGAGAGGTCGAGTACGCTAGTTGCAATCCGAGATTGTTCCCTAACTTCTAGTGTGTGATTTCGGTATGTGACAGAGATGGAAGCTCTCCCGTAGAAAGGTCGGGTTTATAGAAGCAATCTCTTCAAATGGAAGTTCTCCCGTAGAAAGGTTGGGTTTCTAGTAACAATCTCCTTATCCAATAAACTATGTGTCCCCATTAGGATGCTTAGCTAGTGGATCCACATATGCTAAGAGTTAATGGTTCTACCTTAGTCAAGTAACCAACCCTTTTTGGTGTGGGAAACACCGATGATCATGTAATAGCTCACATGGCTTCTTGTCGGTTAAGGCTAATTACCACAATAAGATTAATAATGAGCTAAGGCATGCTTAAATAATCATCCCGTAGTGTTCAAAGATTTTAAAGATGATGTTGGCTTGCATTGATCATGATTTATGACTTATGTTTTACAATTCTTCTATGTGATGTTTAACTTGGTCAATTGCATATCATGAAATGAAATGTACCTTTTAGCATGTTTTAAAATATTTTATGCATGACAATCATACTTGTACATTGTTTTGTACTAATGCATACTCTTTCCTACATTTTTCCCAAATGTAGGGTCCGATATTCAGGGTATTCAGTTTTGTGGGTGGTTAGTGTTTGATTGATTATGATCTTTGGTGAGTACTCATTCTTCGAGGACACATTTTTATTATCTAGTTTCTTTCATGTATTTTCTCTTTTGTACATGATGTATGGAGTAGGCCGAATTTCATTCTACTGTATTAGATGGCTATGATGAGAAGAGAGTTTAGACTTCTTCTCGTCGGTTTATAAAATGTTTTGGAATTGGACTATTTTTACTCTTATTTTCTATTTCTTATGTTATGAGAGCTAAGTGTCTTGTATGGAGCCTTTGGGGTTTTATACGTTATGTTACATCTAGGTGGTACCCCTAGGTCGTGACAAACTTGATAATTAGAGCACAAGGTTTAGAATAGTCCTAGAATATCTCATAAGTCACGTCTAGTAGAGTCTTGTTCATGAGTGTGAAGCGCGTCACATTTATGAATGAGAGTGTACAAGATGATTAGGAAACTCCACTTCTTTTAGTACTAAGTCATGTGATAGAGTTTAATTTTATAATGTCTCTCTCCTAATCCTTATCCTACTTTCTTCGGGATATGACTACTAGAAGAGCTTATGCTGGAAGAAATGTGAGGGAGAGTGAGGAACAATTAGGTCCTCCCCAAGCTCCTCAAGTTATGGGCGATCCTTTGGCCAAGCATGTTACAAACGCGGAGTCTAGGGTGTCTTTTCAAATATTGGTCCAAGCTATGATGGCATAAGCAAATAGGGAGGTAGTAGTTCCCGTGAACACTAATGGGAATTCGGCGTCTTAAAGAGTGAGGGACTTCACAAGAATGAACCCTCCGGAGTTTCATGGTTCTAGAGTTGAGAAAGATCCTCAAGAGTTTATCGATAATTTCTATAAGGTGTTGATGATCATGGGAGTTACACCATTGGAAAAGATAGTATTGGCCGCCTATCAATTGAAAGGTGCGTCTCAAGTGTGGTATAACCAATGGAAAGAATGGAGGCCAAAGGATGTGGGTCCTCTCTATTGGGAGAAGTTTAAGCCCGCGTTTCTTGATAGGTTTTTTTTTTTTCAAGAAGGTACTCTCAACCATTATATCCATTACTTTCCTCCATTATGAATATAATCATAACCTCCAAAACCTCCACCTTTATAACTATTATTCTTGTAGCCTTTTATAACACCCCTAAAAACGAGATAGTTAAACCAGAGACTAACATGTGTGTCATTATGTTTTGAAGTCTTAAAATGGTTTATAATGGTGCTTAAAGGCAGTATATAAAGTTTGGTAGCATTTGGAGGTCAAACGTCCAAGAACGTCCAAGACGTTCAGAAACTAGTCAAAGTTGAACTAGTGTGTCGTAGTGTTTTGTAGTGAAGTTTTAGGGGATAGTTTGAGGGTGAAATTGAGTATAGATCGTTCCTATGAATATATGGACATGTAAAGGGTCGAAACATCCGAGAACAACGCCACGGGGACCAGCCTAAGGGTCCCCAAGGAGGACCCAAACATGGGACAGCCAAGCTGCCGCGCCAGCCAAGATTGAACAGTGGCTGCGCGTCGCGCAGCTGGCACTGAAGTGGGAAAAAGTTTTCCATGCAATGCGGGGCCATCACGAACCATTCTTTCTCGAAAGTTTCCAAAACCAATATTCAAAAATGCCTCTGCGACGCGCAGTAAACTCCCAGTTTTGATCGCGTCGTTTTTAAGTCAAGTTTGAATTGGTTAAAATGTATAATATGTGCAGTGGTATTTGGGTAATTTGGGGATGATTTATTGACGGTTATTGAGTCTTTTTTAAACCCCTAAACTCACCAATCAAAGATAAACCCTCAACTCAAAACAAAATTTATCCATTCTTCTCTCCAAAACCTCCATTGATGAAGCTTTGAAACTCCAAGGAAGAAGACGGATTTTCTCAAGTTTTCTCCATCAATCTCGTGGGATTTTCATCATAATTAAGGTATTATTTTTCATCCTTGAATCCTCTTTCTTCAAGGAGTCAATTCCAATGATTTTTCAAAGATGATCAAAACATGAATCCTTCTAATTTAACATCTAGCCATGGGTTCTTGCATAAAACATTTTGAATCATTGTATTATGATTAAATTGATATTAATTTGATGATTTTAACCTAAAAACTCTTTGAACCCATACAAACCATGCAATCCTAGTTTTGATTATTTTATGGGTGAAGTGATTATGTCTCTATACTATTGAATTCTTGTGTAGTTTGATTTGGGCTATTGAATTATGGAAGAATTATGTTAGAATCATGTGTAGGCTGTCTTAGATTGATAAATTCATATTGAAAATTACCTTGAATTCATTGTACATTATGATTAGTGGCTTGAATTGGTGATCATGGTCATTGGTAAGGGCCTTTGGATATTGTGTTGGTTAAATTGGCTATGGATTGAAGTTGTGAGAGTGGATTGGTGGTATGCTGCCCTAACTCTCTTTATATTATGTAATATAGATCTTGAATTGTGATTATGATTGGAATGGTACACTTATGGTGGCGGTGCTTATGTGCTATACTTGTGAATTATGTGGTCTCGTCAGCATTACTTTATGAATTGTGAAACAATGTGGCCTCGTCGACATTACTTTATGTATTATGATATTATCATGTTATAACTTGATTATGTGAGTAATAGGAAGGTCTTGATGAATTATGTGTTGTCTAAAGTCTAAGCATGAGTTCTCCTAGTTGATGATAGGTGTCACTAGTAGGCTATAGTGAAGTCTTTATGTGAATGACATGATATTGAAGTATGATGCTTCTTGATGACTTATATGAGGCTTGTGATGGTTTATATTGATGATTTTATAGAAGTGAGTAGGATGACTAGCAAGTATACTTAGTTGTCTCTATGTGCTTCTTAAATGTTATGTTATATGTGATAAGATGATAATGAAGTGTGTCTTACTTTGGTAGACCTATGTTTGTTACTTGATACATAAAGAATATGAATATGAACATCTTGACTTAGTTGGCTTATGCACCTTTGTCTTGTATGTGTATGAATGAATGTTGAATGGAAGTCTAGGATCGGTAGACCTAAGATGGTGCCCTTCTAAGCATGACTAATACGTGGAACCTTCTAAATAAAAAGAAGGTTAAGAATGAGCTATCCCGATAGACCTTGAGTGGCATCCCTAGCGTACCCATTCTTGGTAGGGGTATTATGAGTTGGTAGGACAAAGAGATGGTACATTCTCATATACCTTTAGATGATTTAACTTACTCTAGGAGAACAAAGGCTAGCACCGAGTGAATATGTTGTGGGTTGTAGCTCTACTTGAGAAAGAGACTAGAGTGAAATGTAACTTTATTTGAGAAGGAGACTAGAGTTCATAAAAGCCCTCGATATTCTTTAACCATGTGTCTACATGGGACGTGTCCTAGTTCTACCCTTGGCAAGTAGAACACCCTGCATCGGAGTAGGGTAGACTCCGGATTCCATGCTTAGCTAGTATGGTCTATGTCGGTTATTGCTTATTCTCATCATGCGGGATACATGCTAGTGTTGGATAATTACTAGAAAGTTTAGGTAGTGGAATGGAACGCTATCTAGACATTGCACGATTAGGCTTTGAAGATGTTAGTATGTAAGTCCCTATGTCTTCTCCAAGACCATTATGTGAAAGTCCTTAATTGTTGAATGTCTCTTAAAATGGTCTAATGGATATAATGACATAAGTAAAGGTATGTTAATGAAAAGGTATCTATCTAGAGTAGCTTTGAGGATTCCTTAGGTAGGCTTGGACAGGGTGTATGGGCGGTCTCTTCATGTCTTACTTAGGTGAGTCTTAGAGTAATTCTAGGTAGGGAGTCTAATTAATGAAATGGGAATAATCTTATCTTAGGTAATCTAAAGGATCTCTTTGGTGTGTGTGAAGGGATTGTATGGGCGGTCGCTTCATAACTTACTCAAGTGAGCCTTAGAATCACCTTTGGTAGGAGGGTCTCATGCTTAGGTGTTTTGAAGTGATCTTGTGTAATATATGTGGTGTTGGTGTTATATGTATATCTTATACTTATGATATGAAATTTTACTCAAAAGAGCATGTTTTATACAAATTTCCTTTTATCATGATTTTATGCATTACACCATACTTAGTACATGCAATGTATTAATTCCATATATTTTATCTATCTTTAAAGGTGTAGGTGGCATTTGAGAGGAGTCTCGAAATGAAGCTTGGATTAGTATTTCATTAAAGAAAGAGTTGGTATGTCCTCACTAGATTTGAGGACATCATGATGTTTTGATTTCCTTATTGAAAGTATTGTAATAGAGTTAGCTATTTTCTATAGGCTGAAATATGTGTCGTGTCCCAATATATTTGTATGTCTAAGATGGCGACTTTGAGACTTAGCCTTTCATTATGTTTTTCTATAAAAGAGATATTTTGAAGAATTTCTATTTCATGTGAAAAGTTTTAATTCCGCACTACTTTTCATACATGTATGTAATGAATGATGTCAAAGGGCTTGTACAAGACCTCCGAGAGGTCAAGTATGTCGTGTTCCGATTCGAGAATGCCCTAAATTCTAGGGTGTACTTGCGGGTCGTAACATCTTCCACTTACATAGCTCCATAGCCTCCCCCATTATATTCATATTTATGACTAACCATTTGTATGACTCTATGTTACACTATAAATAGAGGCATAAGAGTTCATATTGTATACACTTTAAGATTAGGTGAACACTTGAAAGAAATAAAGTTATCTCATATTGATCCTCTTGTCTGATATTCTTCTTGTCTTCATCTTTATATTGCTCTTTTGTTCTAAGTTTTACAACAAATTATTTAAATTAAATAATTCATTCTTTGCAATAGAATAGTAAAAGTTAATTCTTATTTTGGAACACTTCTTTTCTTCTATTTATAACTGGTGAATTAGTGATGCATAGTAGGGACCATAAACTTATTAATTGATACTTCTTATTACAATATTAATTCGCTAAAGAATAAATTAATCATACTGCAATAAATTATAAATTATTCCACTAAATTTTTGTAATCGCGCTCCTCTATTTAATTTTGAAAACTACTATTACATCTTATTTAACTCCCCCTGTTAGAATTACTGACACCAATCAATTAAACTAAATTTTTCGAATAATTTAATTTATTGACTAATTTAATTCTTTATTATTATACTTAAAATATTTCACATGGCGGATATAAAGTCCAAATGCAGGGTTTTCATGTGTGAAATAGAAGTATCCATAACGGATGTCTTCTATCTCAAGTATGAGATATGATTCTATCAACTAATTATTATTTCACTAATGTATTTGTCATTACCCAATCTATTAAAAATATATTGACGCAGAATAGAGTCTCACCTTTTAATAGATTAAAATAATAAATCAAGCTACATAGATCATAATAATTCAATCATTATTAAGAGTATAAGTACACATAATGGACTAGAGAAGTTTATAAATATTCAAAACATAAACAAACTTCTCTATTGGTCCGTTCAATACACAGAATGTACTAGTACAAGAAGTTAAGATTTAACCATTCTCATAATTAAGATAGAATTATATTTTAATCTTGTGCTACAATCATCAAGATGTTTTTAAAACTTCATCTTTGATTGTGAACATTTAACTTATAGCTTATAAGAACCGACAATTTTAATTTTTTGTGTATGAATTAAATAACTCCAAACATAAAAATTGTCTACTATATAAATAATGGACACACATATTAACACAATGATCTATCTAAATAACAACTTTATTTATTAACTAAAATGAAATAAATAGTATTTTCAAGATATTAGATTAAATACTATAACACAACCATGTGATTAATTGTATATCCTGATACAAAGCTCAATTTCTAACTTTTCGGCATAAAACTTGTTGGTTTGGCCTACAGTTCTATTGAATTGTCCACTTCTACCAGTTATATTGCATAAATAACATATAATGATACAAATGTGTAAAATGCCTAAATTAATAAATTATAACACTTGGTGTTGTGAATTGTCTACTTTCACATTTATGAGTCTTCGACTTCAATTTTTTCAAGACTCGTGATGTGTTTTATACTCTAAAGTTTCATTAGATGCTCTTTATACTTATACTATCAGATTTTGGGAATATTCATTGTTTATTTTCTATCGTTTGTAGTATGATTTCCCTTCGAGAGACTCGTATACGTATTGTTTTCAGCTTGAGTACCTTTTTGAAGTTCTCGGAGCGTGTGCCATCATGACCTCAGCTTTTGGATTGTGACCAAAAACTTTCAAATGTTTCAACAATTAAGAGATATTAATTGCCATAAAAATGCAATCAAGAGCAAATAAAATCAGATGTTTTTAGTCTTTTTCATAAATGCAATATTAAGAAAATATTAGGTAATAAAATCTCTTTTACGACCAACAAAAAAAATATATATATTCTTGCTTCTTAAATAAATTATTTAAATTCAATAATTCATTCTTTGCAAAAGAATAGTAAAAGTTACTTCTTATTCCGTAGCAGTTCTTTTCTTCTTATAATAATTGGTTAATTAGTCATGCATAGTAGGGACCATAAACTTATTAATTGATGCTTCTTATTACGATATTTATTCGCTAAAGAATAAATTAATCATATTGTAATAAATTACAAATTATTTCACTAAATATTTGTAATTGAACTCCTCGACTTAATTTTGAAATCTGCCATTACATCTTATTTTACTTCCCATGTTAGAATTAATGACAACAATTCATTAAGCTAAATTTTCTGAATAATTTGATTTATCGACTAATTTAATCCTTTATCATTATACTTAACTTATTCCACATGACGGATAGAAAATCCACATGCAGGATTTTCACGTGAAAACTTTTTAGTATCCATAAAGGGGTGTCTTCTATCTCAAGTCTTAGAAATGATTCTACCACTAATTATTATTTCACTAATGTGATTTGTCATTTCTCAATCTATTAGGAATATATTGACTCATAATAGAGTCTCTTACCGTTTATTAGATTAAAATAATAAATCAAACTACATAGATCATAATAATTATATCATGATTAAAAGTATAAGTACACATAATGGACTACAGAAATTGTTTATAAATATTCAAAACATGAACATACATCTCTATTGGTCCGTTCAATAGACACAAAATGTACTAGCACTAGGATGTTAGAATTTAACCATTTCCATAGTTAAGCTAAAATTATATTTTAATCTTATGCTACAATCATCAAGATGTTTTTCAAACTTCATTTTTGATTGTGAACATTTAACTTATAACTGATAAAAACCGGCAATTTTAATCTTTTATGTATGAATTAAATAACTCCATACATAAAAGTTATATACTATATAAATAATCGACACACATATTAACACAATGATCTATTTAAATAAAGACTTTATTATATCAACTAAAATGAAATAAATAGTATTTACAAGAGATTAGATAAAATACTATATATAATTCAACCACATGATATCCATATACAAAGCCACCCTGGTCTATATGTATGTGGCTACGCCACTGAATAGTGAGGTAGGCATTGTTGAGTGCTTGGCTCAACTTGGACTTTGATAACATTTGACAGAGTGATAGTTGGCTTTAGTCTTTCACTAAACTAACATGGAATGTTAAAGATTACAAAAACCATAATATTTTTAGTAAATATTGATGCAGTAATTGGACATCCAGGTGGTGTAATTTACAAAAACAAAGACAAAAAACGACACAGATAAGAGTGCTTAATCCAGGCAGAAAATGTACATTCTCTTCAAGACCTTTTTCCTTTTCCTGGTTTGCTTATTGGACGATGAAGGTCAAGGGGAAGAGATCCAGGCATTCGTGTTTCGCGGTTAAACCCTCTCAGACATACATATCCTGCAATACTTAACAAAAGTGAATTCAGTTTCATTTGTAATGCATCAATGTGTTCTAATTATGTGTAAAAACTATATCTTATTTTCTAAAATTATGATATCCCTTGCTAAAATTCATGTCTCTTAGTACATTTTCTGTTTTCAGTAAGAAGCATTAGTTGTCGTAAGAATGTTGAATGAAATCAGTTCATACCTCTCCAAAAGCAATTCTGTACTTCTTTTGTTGACATCCCTGAATTCACACAAACCACAAATGAAATATTATAACATTTCACCTCTATACATAACAACACATAATTTATTGGAGTAGGGTATGCACTTGACCACCCTTAACCTAAGGTGGCGCACTTTACTTTGTAATATAGAATTATCCAATTAATTATGGCATTTGCGGCTATTATATTTAACTTAAAACTCTTTAATTACCCCTAAATATTCCTCTGATGGAGGTGCCACAGTATAAGGTCTTTCTTGGCAAATTCCATATCGATGCCCTTGGAACTTCAATTGGCTTTTGAGTAGATTCTTCATCTGCAAAAACCTACGTATTTCACTTTATTAGTATTTCTCAATCTAATTAATTAAAGACCACTATGGTTGCATCACTGAGTATAAAATTCACCTCATTTACTTGGAAGTATGTTCCGTTGAGTGGAAATTTCCCCTTATTTGCTGTTCGACACGGAATCTGAAGATGCTCTTACGAGTTAGTTTTTATTGGAAAAATAACTATCAAAATAAATTAGAATGTGATATTTCTTACAAACATGAGAAATCCCAACTCAGGAGTAATCATTATGTCATAATTTTTGTTTTCTCACCAGAAGAGTCCCACTAACAGTCTCAATATTGCTTCCTACGCCTATATTTGATGCATCAACCTTGCTTTGAGTTTCATCGCAATTGCAGGATTCATACTTCTCTTCTTCGGAAGCTACATTTCCTGTACGGTACAAAAGTGTGAGTTCACTATGAATATCCTGCATAGACAACGTGTTTGTGCTTCTTTTTAGATAAATTTAGTCCATTCAAGTATATAACTTTCGGGAAGCAATGACCTGGTGTCCTAATAGCAAGTAGATATGGGCAAGGGTCTTCCGGTTCTCGTTTCTCTAGCTGCATTCATAAGCTTTAGTCAACTTAACCAAATCAAAAGACATGACGAATAAATAGTTTATTTCATGTTGGTAACCCAACTTACCCCCTTCTAACAAAGGATGTGAATCTGGAAGTTCATAGCTGCAGCGCGTAGGAAAAACAAATGTTAATGAGCAGTTATTTAAACACTTCACCATTTTCTTCGTTATCTTTTGGAATGTGCATCCCCTTTATTGCACGAAACTTCGTCCGATATAACACTCTTGCAGAAATATTTCTTATATCCATTTGTCAGCTCAATAATAAGATTCTTAATTTGCACACATAGCCTTTCCCATGTAATGCCAATTAAATAGTGAAGTTAAATAAAACTTATTGCAAAACTTACACTTGATGCTCCGTCCTTAACCGACCGTTATGCTTCAATTTAGGCAAAGGTGCTTCTTGAGTGGCAATGACCAAAGCTTTAGACAAATCAGTGTCTTTTGTTGAGAGGTCATTCTCGTCTATGTAACTTAACAAATTTTCCATGAATGCCTGACAATCAAATGTGATGGTAGGTATGTCACTGGCAGAATAATCTTCAATATCTTTTTCTCCAATACACCCAAGAGCTGGATAGGTGATAAGCTTATTCTGGTGATCTCCCGTCGAATGTTGTGAATTTGAGGCTTACCCGGAAGAAGAAACAAGATTTTCTTGAGAGCTTTCAGCACATGAGTATGCACTGTCTACAGGTACTAAAGCTGTATTGACGTTTGCACAGCTGTTTTCTCCTGGCCCCGTCAGGGAAAGTCTTGCACTGCATTAATGTTCAGTAGGTTTACTTAGGAATTGTACTGTTTCTACATATTCCTATCAACATGATTTAGTTTCTGAATGTTCCGAGAGAAGATCATTGCAATGATTTCAAAGAGAACGAAGAACTATCCTTAAGTTTGTCTGGAAGTATATATTTAGAAGCATCAACAGTAGGAAGATATAATATATGGTTAATATAATCAAGGTAATGTAGCAGGATCAAACCTTGTAAAAGAACTTGAAAAGTGTCTACATTCTGCCTTCATTGGACATGCATTACAATTAGGGGATGATTTTGTACAGAATACCTGTGTGCAACAAAATTAGACTCTCAAAATATCAAGAAAAGCAATTTAATATTAATGACAACAAACATACCTTTCCGAAGGTAATTATCTGATGATGAAATTCATACCTACAAGTAACCACAAAGGAATACAAAATGATTTCCACTAATATTATGTTGGAATAATCAATCATTTAAATTAACAGTATATATCTTTAAGTCTGAAGGTGAGCTTTTCTCAAGTCGATCCTTACAGTGTTAGATAATCGAGTGTGCATAACCGTGGCCAGAGATACTTGTGAACATCTTTGACATCCGGGTACCTAAAGTATGACATTCAGGATCATGGATAGTAACTTGCAAAATAAAATTTGACAGCATCAGCTGATAAATCCAAATTCTTACATATTCAAAAGATGCATCTCTTGTCCTCTTGGAAGTGGTTGAATAGGTATCCAACCCAATCGCACGAGTACTCGTCCTACATTTGTATCAACCTAATAAAATAATAATGAGTTTTAAGGATAAAGCTCATATATCACATTAACACGTGCGTACAATATAAACTTACTGGGAAGGCTTGGTGCTGGAGAGTTAGCAACCTTATGCATTCCACACTTTTCACTCCAGACCATAAATGCTCAGCAAGAACTCCCTGGTAGAAACAGATTTCTCGATCAACTACACTTTCAAATCTCAGTTAACTTATGTCACCAACTATCCGAATTTTTTGAATTCATACAAAAAGAAAGTGAAGACATTACTTAGCCTTTTCTGTTTCAAGTTCTCGTAGCCATTCTAGATCCACATTCTCTTGTTCCTGGAGCAGGCACTTGATAAAATTCTGCAAGTAGTGAGCACACAGTTAGTTTATTACAATGCTGATTGATTACCAAGGAATTCTTAGCCAAACATTGTTAACCTTAATTCTTTCTGCAAGCTTTTTGTCCATTCCCCTTTGATTGATAGCTTTTGATACTTGATCCGTTGTTGCATCGTGGACTGCATGCCAATCTATGGCATCTAACGTGCTATCATTAATCTCTTTGGGATTCACAAAGGAAGAGAGCTTCCTTATATTTTCCCTTGTAATGGCGTCACTTTCCACGTCTGCATTTTTACTTTTCCTTCTTAAGATTGGTTCAGATTGCTGATTTCTTGTCTCCTTTTTCTTCTTCCCCCCTTTCAGATTTGTTCTTCGGATTATCCCCTGGTTCTTAATATTAGAACTTCCTTTGTAAGATTTCTCCAGCTTGCTTTTTCCATTTCCATTGTGGAATGTTGATTTGAAACTGACTTCATTATAAGGATATTGAGCGGCAAGGGACATGAAAGCAGAGCTGCAAAAGCACAATTTGAGATTACTATTCAGATTCTTAATGAACGCATTAATAATCCCTTGTGAAAAGTTTTTTGCATAGAGTCTTCAATACCTTGATACGTTGTCGGTGACATTTTGAGCCAGGAAAACCCCAGCCACAGAATCTACAATTGAACCTTTCCACTGTGAGAACTGTTTATTACCTGTCAATATATAATCTGCCTGAAGACACCGACTAGACATATTCTCTTTACATGATATATAATGAAAGAAAATGAAATATTTGCTCATTGTTATCTTACTCATTCTGATAAAGAAATACTCCAGTTGTAGTTACTAGCTAGTTACCATTATTTAACATATACAAATTACATTTTTCTGGTTCTTGTCATTTTTTATTTTTAGGGAAGCACTAAAAGTCGGAGAAGATTACAATCAAACCTCAGTTTGACGTGTAAACTTGTGTTCATATCAAGTGATCCATAAACAGGCATTTTGATACTTCAAAAAGATGATCACTCCTTAGTGAGTTATAGTGTTTTCCTCTTTGGAGATATTGTTTTTCTTTGACGATGTTCTGGATTCTGGATGAATTCTTTGTAGACACGTGCTAGTTTGTCGAAATTCTATGATATTTCTGTATCCTTGAATTGGTGGAATTATGTATATGCTATTAATTTCATTTATTTATGCTGCATACATTTATAACTTTCCGAGTTGCATACAATAAAATATCTAGATCACATTTTGATACTGAGTTTAGTGAATACAAGCATAATATAATACCTTGGATAAGATGCATGCGAGAAATGAATGATATCACCCGTCCGTGGAACAATGTCCTCTCTATTTCCCATCTTTCATCACACTTTTCAGATTTGCAGCCTTCATGTTCCGGTTTCCCATCAGAGATTTCCATTCTCGTATCGTCTCCTCATCAAGGATTACTTTTGTTCTCAAGATCATTTTGTCTGTGTCACTGGGTGTTTCATCGGTTGAAACTTGTGCATCTTTCTTCTTGTGATTGATTTGAGAATTCTTTTTATGTTTCACTATGAGTCCATTTTTACTGCTAGATGCTTGAAGCCTTGGTTTCTTGTGAACGCAAAGGCTGGCAGCCTTCCCTGGACTATCCTTTAGACCTTTAAAAAGTTACATGAAAGGAAAAATATAATTTCTTGTCAAATGTTATATTGAAAATCCAAGTTGTATAACCATTACCTTCGGTAGTAGAAACTTTTGATGTTTTCCGCTTCATGTTCTGCAATTCCTGAAAGTGTGAAAACTGTTTTGCAGTTGTTATGTATCTGATTCTTTTTAAATCGTCGATTGTACACTTACAATGTATAGTTAGTAGCATAGTTTAGATTAGAAACAGAAAAATGAAAGTGGAACAACATTTGTAGTAAAAACATTTGCCTGGACAGGCTTGTTATGCCCTTCAATGAATGGCTCAACTTTTTCACACTTGTTACGTCTTCTATGGTACACCTGCAACGGAAAGTAGTACCATACTTTGGATCAGAAACAAATGAACATTTGCAGGATTGAGAAGTGAAGAAATAGGGAAAAAACTTTTACTTGAGAGGCTTGGAAGGAACTGATAATGAACCAAGCTTTTCTGATGAGCTTTTTTTCGAGTCTTTGAAACTGTGTTTTTCTTCTTCATCTGCTGGAAAATAATTTAGTAATATAATCCAACAGAGACGATAATATGTATAACTCAATCTTAGGAACAAGCTCAATGTTGAGATAATTATTAAGCACAAAATCTAATATACTAGTTGACTTGGTTCATTAAGCAAATCACAATTGAAGTCATTACCTGCACCCAAGCTAATTAGCCTTTCCTTTACTATTTTCCGTTGACGAAGAAAGTACCTTTCAACTGTCAAAATGCTCCTAATTAGTAAAGCAGAACAAAATAGTCCCAACGACACAGAACCTTTCGAACATATTTGATTAATCACCTGCTCCCGAACTAAGTATCTCCTTTCCTTTCCTTGGTCGAAGCCAATAACTATAATCTGTGGAAAAAAAGTCATTGAACTGATGAAATCCCAAAACAAAACAATAAAGTTTCTCTCGGTCGCATGACAATATTGCTGCAACCAAACAATCAAGAATAGACAATCAAACTTGGCGTCAGCTGGCAAGTAATATAAGTAGTACACAACTAGACACCTCCACTTGATCTTAACTCAACTGGTAACTAATCCTTATGGAGGTGTGTGAATAATCATTTTGTAAGTTGGAGTGTTCAACTAACACTTACACAATGGTGACAAGTTGCACTACATAAAAAAATGATCATTAGCGACAATTAATTCTTAATTGCTGCTAAATATGTATTTTTACCGGTAATTGACACTCTTTGTATATTTGCCTAAAGTCTTTAGCGACATTGGTTCTAATGACACTTAACTATGCCGGTAAAAGACTTTAGCACTCTTTATTAATGTCAATATTTATTACCGCTAAAAGTTGTTTTTGTTATAGTGTTGATGTGTCTAAATTTGCATGCTCAAAAAATAGAGTTTAAGTGTGTGTTTATGTATTATATCTTCATCAATTAAAGCACTCATAAAATTTGATGCATGTGCTTTGAAACAATCAAACTTGAGTAGTAATAGTGTTTATATACAATAACATGACAGAATTCTGAATTGAAAACTAATCAATTCCATGAAGCCTCAAATTAAGTAATAGCAGAGTCAAAATTGGAGTGCTTACTGTGTTGAAAGTGAGATGCAGCCTCTGAACCCTTTACCATGTTGAAATTCCAGAATATCTTTATCTGAGTTTTAACTTAAAGAGAAGAAAAGAAGCTTTGTGTCATCAGAAGTGATACATGCAATATACATAAAGAAGAGAAATTCATCCATATGCAATGCTTGTATAGAGGATTTAGCCATAACAAGCATGCATGAGGATGGATGATCATTCAAGTGAAGCAGCAAAGGAATATTGAGAAAGAAATTACCAGAAACTGTAAATTGAGTTTTCTCAGTCTTTGCAAACAGGGTTTGGTGACAAAGTGGGAGAAATAAAAAGGAAAACTAAGTCTTGAGTTTGGGGACAAAGTGAGGTATAATAACAAATCCCCAACTCCATTTAATCATTGCATCATGCAATAAAAACTAAGTCTTGAGTTTAATTTATTGATTATTACTCCTCAGTTTCAATTCATATGAAAGAAAAAAGTATTTTTGTGGACTTAAACTAAAATATGGATTTCCTCTATTCTATTTCAATTCATATGAAAGAAAAAAGTATTTTTGTGGACTTAAAAATAAAATATGGATTTCCTCTATTCTATTTCATGTGACATCATTTGATTTGACACGGTGTTTAAAAAGAAAACTCTTCATACTTATGGTCTAAAACATTTTATATATTTGTGTAGTTAAAAAGGACAAAATTAAATATTTTCAAATTTTATTGTTTCTAATTATAAAAAGATCATATTTTTTTTTTGAACAAGGTAAAGAAAAGGGTGCCTCGTAAAATAGGACGGAGGGACTAAATGTATTGAAATGTATAAGATAAAAAGTTAAAAAAAATTGCCAAAACAGGACATTGTAAATACAAAAAATAACTCACAATTTACCTTTCATTTATTTCTTGTCATAACATATTTCTTGTGTTATTGGGTTTTAGTTTTACAACAGAGATGGGAATAAAAGAATAACATGAGAGGCACCAAAGTCCAATCCAATAATTATCGTAATCTCATAATACAACACTATGGTGCGCCCCTAAAACCCTTGCAGAACTCCATTTCCCAAGGCAATGGCATCCAAACTTTTGTTCATCAGGTAAAGCTAATACTCATTATTGGGCAGAAAAGAAGAAGAAAAAAAATAGTTGGTCTTTTCACACTGCTTCTAAAGGAACTTTACAATTAAATTCGTGCTTGAAATTGTGTATAGCTACTACATCTTATAAGAAGTGTATTATGATTTGCTTTGAATGATTACCATTCAAATCACCCTCTTTGGATCACGAGCTGCAGCTGCAAAAAAAACACCAAAGTTACATACAAGAGTCACAACACAGGTCCTAAAATGAAGTCATCTAGTCTTCTCAAGTACCTAACTGTTCACAATTCACAACATACCCAAAAATAGATGAAATACACAAGGCTCTAGAACGAGGCATGCATCTAAATATATTATATTATTAAAAGAAACGGAAAATATAATTGGCAAGACAGGATTTTGGCACGAAATGGAACGAGCAACAAATTTGAGGTAATTTCGTAATTTCTGTGAAAAACTGAATGATTGGGTAAGTTCATTAATTTCTTATACTCAAATTACTCTCAAAAGTAAATCCACTTATCTAAAAGTAAAACCACTTTTAAAAATCCAATATGTAATAATTTTTTTTTCATTTCGCATTGCCCAAGAAATTTATATTTAATGTCATATTCTATTGAACTTTAGAGGTTTTTTTTTTGTAAGGTTCACTTATATTTCTACTATAATTGAAGGTTATTTATTATTGTAATTTGAATCATTATGAAGAAAATAAACCTAAACTATATAGTAACATATGAGTTATGCTCCCTCACAAATACAAGTCAATTGAATGCGATTATATATGCATGATCAAGTTATAAATGGGTAATAACAATTTGTTACGGTACATGTCACCCTTACGTCTATTTATCTTCACACTTTAGAATTGATTAGACCATATTTATTGATAATATCTCATTTTATAATATTTTATAGTGATTTTCATTAAACAACTGATATGAAAAGACTAAATACATTTTCTTCGCCAATATGAACGAATGCTATTGTAGCACGAATAATTTAGGTTTAATCGATTAGTCTATAGGTCACAGTTCGAATCTAGGATAGACCACAATTTTTAGAATAATATTTTACAAATTTTCTATTTAAAGATAAAGTTATTAGTTCAAAGATTAAAAAAGGAACCCGTTACTTGTTAAAAAGTATTCATTATGCATTTATTAATGTGTTCCAAAGTCATTTTTTTATTCTTCCCATAAATCAAATCAGATATTGTAACTTAATGATTTTCATTAAGAGTTCATTTCATTAATTGAAAATGAATGTACATTGCATGTGGATTGTGGAATTGTAATGATAGCACATCCTAAAAATAATTAGTAGGGTTTAAAATGATATTTATATGTTGATCTGTATATTAATAAACTTCTCAAATAATATTTGTCAATAAATTAACTTAGAAGATAAATTATTACTAAAAAAATACGAAGTAATGAAACTAGAAGAGAGTAGCTTTTTGGAACGAATACCTAGACAACTACTTCATTAAGTGAACTGATCTAATTTATGGAACAACTTCCAATGCACTCTCAATACCATTCATTTACAGCGAAATGAATTTTCATTTCCGTATAACAAAATGAAAAGTCACAACTTTTGCAATTCTTCATTACACTATTACTACTTTGAAGGGTTTCAAATATGCAATTATTTGTTACCTATTACTGTCATTTATGAAGACAAATATAAATTTTTTTACATAATTTTGCACTTTCAATCAAAACTTCTTTGAATCCGAAAATCTATTTTCAATCAAAAAAATGAGAGAGCAAAAACTTTACCTAATTATTTTTATTTAACTGATAGGGATTTTGTTGAAGATATTGTAAAAAGGGTGGCTTCATCCTCTTTCACAGATTTAATAAATCTTTGAGTAAGGTATTTACCAGAATTTAAGTTTAATTATTTTCTTTATTCTTTACTAACTCATAGATTTTGTAGTTGCAAGCTTCTTAATAATATAGGTGTAAAGTTCTACAATAGCTGAAAAAGTAACACAAACAATTGGATTTGCAGAAGATAATATTATTGAGGTTGCTCTTGGCTTAATATAGTCGTTCACTTAACAAAACAGAGAACTACAAGGCCAACAATAATGATAAGTAGTTAAGATAAAGATAAAATCAGAAAAATCTAACAATCCTAAAAAGTAGGACTTCATGAAACAGTCCTTGACTAAATCAAAGGCAACAGTCCTTAACCAACTCAAAGTTTCCAACATTCCCTCCCTTGAACTTATTCCTCTTGTCAAGAATCAGCTCAAATCTGAATCGGTGCACATGCCAAACTCTTTACGCAGTTTCTGAAATGCTTCCACTTTGAGAGATTTTGTCAGCAGGTCTGCAAGTTGATCTTGAGTGCCGCAAAACAACAAATTAACGACTCCTTCTCTAGCAAGATCCCTTAGGAAATGAAATCTTATTCTTATGTTCTTAGAACGACCATGTAAGATTGGATTCTTGGAAAACTTAATAGTTGAGGCATTATCACACATTAGCTTTGTACCAGCTGCATGTACATGACCAATTTCTTTTAGAATCCTCCTCATCCAAATAGCTTGACAAGCACATGCAACGGCTACAACAAACTCAACCTCTGTAGTTGACAAGGTGACGATAGGTTGCTTTCGGGATGACCAAGATACTGCTCCTCCACTCATCATGAATGCATTGCCTGAATTACTCTTGCTATCTTCGATGTCACCAGCATAGTCACTATCAGTGAATCCGACCAGCTCACTAGCTGCTCCCCTTTTATAAAACACACCATAGTTCACCGTACCTTTTAAGTACCTTAGTACCCTTTTTGTTGCTGCAAAATGTAGTTGTGTTGGGCACGCCATGAAACGACTAATAAGACTTACAACAAACATGAGATCAGGACGAGTGGATGTGAGATACATCAGACTTCCAACTATGTGCTTGTATTGAGTTTCATCCACTTTTATGCCATCTTCATCTCTTCCAATCTTTTGTCCTGGAACAATAGGATTACAAACTGGATTGTAATTTTCTATTCCAAATCGGTTCAAAACTTCCGATGCATACTTTCTTTGGCATATGAAAACACCATCAGATCTTTGCATCACATAAATTCTGAGAAAGAATCTCATTTGACCTAAGTCTGTCATATCAAACTCCTTTTTCATGGAACATTTAAATTCACTCAACAACTCTTCATCATCACCAGTAAACAAAAGATCATCAACATGAATACTCACAATAAGAATTTTACCTTCTTTTCTTTTAACAAAGAGTGTTTGTTCACTGGAACTGCTTTCAAAACCTTCTTTGATAAAATAGGACTCTATTCAACTAAACCAAGCCCTAGGTGCCTGTTTTAGTCCATAAAGTGCTTTTTGTAGCTTATATACAAGCTGCTCACTTCCCTTTTTCTCATAACCTTTTGGTTGTTCTACAAAAACGTCTTCCTTCAACTTCCCATATAGGAAAGCTGATTTGACATCTAATTGATACAACTTCCAACCCCTTTGAGCCGCAAAAGCTATGATCATTCTTACTGTATCCATTCTGATCACAGGTGTAAAAACTTCAGTATAATCAATCCCATGTTCCTGAGCATAGCCTTTAACCACCAATCTTGCTTTGTATTTGTCAATCTTACCAAGCTCGTTTAGCTTGGTTTTATAAACCCATTTTACTCCTATTTTCTTTGCATCAGCAGGTAGTTCCATCAAACGCCAGGTTTGATTTTTTTCAATGGATTTGATCTCTTCATCCATGGCCTGTTTCCATTGTGGACTTTTGACAGCTTCCTCAAAGCTTGTAGGATCTGATATCATCAACAGGGCCATGTTTGCTTCATCTTCTTCAGACAAAACTTCGCCGGAAGTATAGTTTGCCGACCACACAGTGGACGTCAATTTCTGCTTTCTCTTACTACCACGTCTGGTGAACTAAGTGACGAATTATTTCTAGTTGGTGAATTAATGTCGACTTATGTGACTTCTCCTTCTTGAGTTGTGTTCTCTTCTACAATGTTGTCTCCCCAATCTAATTCAGTTAGTTGTTCGTCTTCAGAAATTGCATTCCAGTCCCATACTCGATTTTCTTCAAAAATAACATCACGACTAACTATAATTCTTTTGGCAACTTGATCAAACATTCTGTACCCTTTGGATTCACCACTAACCCCAAAAAGAACACAAGTCACACTTTTTTCTTCAAGTTTGGTTCTCCTAGCATCTGGAATGTGAACATGTCCAACACATCCAAACACTCGAAAATAATCAACTGATGGCTTCTCTCCGCTCCATGCCTCTTCTGGGGTCATATCTTTTACAGCTAGAGTAGGTGATCGATTCAAGACGTGAATCGTCCACCTAAGTGCCTCAGGCCAAAAAATCTTAGGCACTTTCTTTTCTGTCAACATAGCTCTTACCAAGTTCATTACTGTACGATTCTTGCGCTCAGCTACTCCGTTTTGCTGTGGATTATAGGCTGTGGTCAATTGTCTCTTCACTCCATGTTGTTTGCAAAAATCATTGAATTCTGCAGAATTGAATTCTCCTCCTCTATCTGTTCTTAAACATTTAATGGGCATACCAATTTCCTTCTCCAGAAGTGCTTTGAAACATTTAAAGTGATAAATGTTTCTGATTTTTTCAAAAGAAAATAAGTCCATGCTTTCCTGAAAAAATCATCTATAAAACACAATAAGTACCTCTTCTGGCTGCTTGATGCTGGAGTAATAGGACCACAAAGATCCGCATGAACTAGACCCAATCTTCCAGTTGCTCTCCACTGACTCCTTTTAAAGATTGGAGTCCGATGTTGCTTGACTTTCATGCATGCCTCGCAAGTGGAACTTGGTGCTACAATTTGTGGCAAACCCTTCACCATATTTTTGTATTTCAAAGTGCGAAGACCTTTGTAACTAAGATGGCCATAACGATAGTGCCAAAGAGTTGATTGATCTGTATTGTTGATTTGGAGACATCTTGCCTCAATATTTGTGGATGAGGGCTCAACAAGCAAAATAAACATCTGATTTGCACTCATAATAGATTCCGCCATCTTTCCTCTTTGTGGATGATAAACACTGCAAGCACCATCCTTAAATAACACAGCTAATCCTTTTTCTTGAAGCTGCCCAATGCTCAAGAGATTATTCGTAAGCTCAGGAACCCAATACACATTACCAATAGAATAACAAACTCTCTGCAAGAATAATTTCACAGTCCCCTTTCCAGTGACCCTCATTCTTGTATTGTTTCCAAGCTTGACAGTGTGAGAGAAAGTTGTGTCCAGGCTCGAAAACAAATTTTGATTTCCACACATGTGATTTGAGCATCCAGAATCCAAAAACCACGCATCACTCCTCTTTACCTCATGTAGTTCTACATAGGCCATTAACAACAACTCATCTTCTTCTTCCAATTCTGCATAATTTGCTTCTTTATTCAACATTGGACATTCATATTGAAAATGTCCTAAATTATGAAATTTATAACATTCAACATTTGCTTTGTTGAAAGTTGTTCTTCCTCTTCCTCGTCCCCTTCCTCTGTAGAGTGCTCTCCCTCGGTTGCTTGTTCCTAAACGACCTTCTACTTTTAGAGCTTGATCCTCATCATCATTGCTTGGTCGGTGGAATTTTTGTTCATGTACCACTAATGAACTCTGTAATTCATCGATGGATATATTGTCAGTATCTTTTGATTCTTCGATTGATACCACAACATATGTGAACTTGTCAGTTAGAGTTCGCAAAATTTTTTCAATAATTTTTTTTCCAGGCATATCTTCTCCATTGCTTCTCATCTTATTTGAGACCATCATCACTCTTGCGAAGTACTCAGTGATGGTTTTATCCCTCTTCATTGCTAGAACCTCAAACTCTCTTCTTAATGAATTAAGAAGAGATTTCTTCACCTTCGAATTTCCTCCAAACTTCTGTTTCATTGAGTCCCAAACAATCTTGGATGTGCGTCGGGCCAAGATTTGTTCAAAAACAGTTTGATCAATTGCCTGAAACAGATAATGTTTGACTTGGTAATCCTTGATTCTAGCATCGTCAAGTTGCGCCTGTTGTACTTCCGTCAGTATTGTCCCTTCTCTTGGCTCTTCAAAACCAATCTCCATCAAACTCCATAGGCCTTTCGCTCTAAGAAAATTTTCCATCAGTTCACTCTAGTGGTCATAGTGACCATCAAAGTGTGGAATTTTAGTCAGAATTTTGTCCTCACTCATTCTCAAAATGTTTGATCACTCGAAGATTCCGACTTCGTTCCTTTTCTACTAGCCCAGTGGGGGCTGTGATACCAATTGTAAAGTTCTACAACAGCTAAAAATATAACACAAACAATTGGATTTGCAGAAGATAATATTATTGAGGTTGCTCTTGGCTTAATATAGCCGTTCACTTAACAAAACAGAGAACTACAAGGACAACAATAATGCTAAGTAGTTAAGATAAAGATAAAATCAGAAAAATCTAACAATCCTAAAAAGTAGGACTTTATGAAATAGTCCTTGACTAAATCAAAGGCAACAGGCCTTAACCAACTCAAAGTTTCCAGCAATAGGAAGTGAACAATGGGTATATGGTAAGGTGTCGCTGGAAGGGATTGGACGTTTTCGATTCATAAATGATGTGAGGATTGCATCATTAAATGTTTCATTGACGAATGCATAGATTGTGGAAATAAGACGTCATGTATCGGAAAGTCTTGATAATAGTTTATTTTAATTTTTGTATGTA
This sequence comes from Solanum lycopersicoides, assembly GCA_022817965.1. NCBI lineage: Eukaryota > Viridiplantae > Streptophyta > Magnoliopsida > Solanales > Solanaceae > Solanum > Solanum lycopersicoides. Next base: position 45,652,022 of record CM040621.1, read on the forward strand.
TTGAACTGCTTAATTCGTTCTTAATAATAGATGTTTGTTTAATTTTTTGTTTTTTATAATAATTTTAAAAAACTATAAATTCAGATGTTGCCCTAGAATTAATTCAAAAAGCTTCAAATGGAGATGCAAAATATTCTTTTGGCATAATATCGATATACTTAGGTGGTGTTTATAAAGAACAAGGGGTAAAAATAATTGGCGAAATGAAGGTTATTAAAGAACAAAGAGAGCTAACAAGACAGTATCGTTGCAGATTTCAAGAAATCAAGGAATGTTACTTTGTGTTAAATCCTATATTTTAGGGAAAACGACATTTTTAGTCCCTGTGTTAAGACTATATTCTTATTTTAGTCCTCGTGTTATCTAACTTGGCATTATTAACCTTCAATTATATCAAGTAAGTGATTTTAGTCCTTCAACTTATAGATTCACAGTGAGTTCACTGTTGAAAGAGATAGTTAGGGTATTTCCTTTTTAATTCTCTCTTTTTAAAGAACAAGCTAAGTCTTCTCTATCTCTATCTAAAAGAACAAGCCCGTCGATTTAAGCTACAATTTCAAAAACCAACTTGATAGGCATTAACCCTCCCTCTCACACCGACGAACGATAAATTATGCAACGAATAATTTTTTTTATTTTATTTTTTTGTTTTCTCAAGAAATTACTTTAAAATATCTGAATTACCCCTTTTAGCAATGAACTCTCTGTTATTTTTTTTGGATCTGTTAGTTGAAGGATTAAAATCACTCACTTGATATAATTAAAGGTTAATAGTGCTAAGTTAAATAACACAAGGACTAAAATAAGAAATTAGCCTTAACATAGGGACTAAAAGTGTCGTTTTCCCTATATTTTATAATAAACCCCCGAGATGTTGCCTTATTAAGCATGTTGCTTTTGTTCGTAAGAGTGGTTGGGATAGTGCAGATGACGAGGAAGATGAGCATTGCTATGGATTTAGCAATGATGAAGAATCTAGGCACTTTGCTTATTACTAGTTATTACCTTGATACTAGTATATGTTGTATTATGTTTATGGTTTTTTTTATAATGTGTTATTTTTACTTGTTATTTTTTTTAAATTCATCCGTGGTAGCTATTCAATTTCTGTCTTCATAACTCTTTTCATAGCATATACTCAAGTGTTATCAATTTAATGTGCTATGATGTTCACTTTCTATTACATTATTTAAATATTTGCAATTGTTTGTGAAGATCATTGATGCATAAGAGAGAGTTAAACATACATAATATAGTTAAGAATCAAAAATCATTTAAGAAATTGACTAGTAGAAGTCAAACTTGGTAACTTCTTCACCGCTACTATAACCATAACACAAGTCTTGTTCCTCATATTCGACACTATCATATCCAATTGGGTTATTTCTATCAAGTACATGTAATAGTCTAGTGCAACAACTTGGGAGGGGGAGGGGTGTGAAATACAAATACACGATTAAACATAGAAAGTGTGCCTAAGATTCTCGAAGACGTTGTCTACATGCCTTGTTATTTGTCTTTGTTCTTGTGTTACTTTCATCTCGCAAATCGTCTGTAATCCATTTCTTTTGGATTCACCGCTTAAGAATATATAGATTAAGGCAAACGCATATCTTGCAGGTTTGTGGCCTCCTTCTAATGCTTTCTCCAACATTTGAAGTGCTTCATCTATATTTTTATTTTCGAAATAGTATCCCTAAAAGTGAAAACACATAACAGTGAATTAGAACGGATAAAAAAATTGATAAAATTGTGTAACCAGGCAAATATTTTTTTAAAAAATAAATAATTATTACGACGCCTGTTTTGTACAACCATTCAGTATTTCCACATTCTATGCACCGGTTCATGAACGTCTCAAAATTTTTGTGATTTTCTTAGTTTGGGAGTCTAAATGGATTAATCAAAACATGTAACAACGACAGATTCATATAAAGTCATCTTTGATGTCCTATGTAATTAAAACTTTTGCAACTGAAAAATTGACGGTTTAGTAAACAAGAAGTAAATAATACGTTGGAAAAGAAAAATTACTATTACCTTAGTCTGAAATTAATCAAATTCTTGAACGATTTAGAGGCCACCCTTTCTACAATGCCGTCAAGTAATCCACTGTCTAGTGATTCGAAGGAAGAGAAAATCGTCTTCAAATTTTTCATTGAAGGATGATTTTGGTAAAGACGTTAGAATGCAAAGGGTTGTAGATTTCTATGGGTTTGCGGCTTCTTAAAACATTGGATGCAAAGATTGTGACGGAAAAGACGCGTCTAAATACTATTTATTTTAACAAAGTTTTAATTAAATTTTGGAGTCTAAATTTTACCGTGAAAATAAGTTTTGACAAAGAGAGTTTATTTTGAAAATTAACAATTTATTGGCGGCTCTTTATATTTTTAACATTAAAAAAATGGACTTCATATTTTGGGGAGTCTTGCCATAAAAATATATAATATAATCAATAGAATTTCGATACAATATTTTTTTGGAATTGTTTCATATTAAGAGTAAATATATTTTCTTTGATAATTATTAACGAATGTTATTGCAGTGCGAATAGTTAAAACTTAAATGAATAATATATAGGTCACGTGTTCGAGTCTAGGTTAGGTACGAAATTTTTATAATTTTTTTCAATAACATCTCGCGTCAAATAATTTTTTTTAAAATTAAAATATTTGTAGTCTGGGGATTTGAATTGTCTTGTTTTGCTTAACAGCCAAAAATTTCTCATCACAATATCTTAACAAACAATCCACTTAAATACAGAAAGTAATTAGTTCATAAATAGAATAAAAAATATATGCATATAATTAAAAGGCTAAATTACAATCACATAAATTCGTCTTGAAAATATTTAGAAGTACCAATTTATGCACATAATTTAGCTCCAGCAAGAAGTTGCAAAGAAGGAAGATAAATTACAATCCAAACTTAGGCAAAACATCAAATACATGATCAACCTCAATATCAGAAGCACATCAATAATATTTTTGAAATTCCTGTTATTCGTCACTGTCGACAGGCCATCCACTGACCCGAACATGACTTTCATGTTCACTAGAGCAACAACGGTCTGGTAGTTGCGTAAAAAATGAGATTACTAACCTAAACATTATCAATAATATCGATTAAATTGTCCCTCCATTCTTTTAGTTTTCTTTTCTTGGGGAGAGATTTTTTCATTTGACCAATGAAGTGTTGGGATATATACTATTAACCATGTGTTAAGAAATAATATTTATTAGAGAATAAATATTTGCTCAATTTCAATAGATCATATATTCGTTTATGCTGCCTATTTACTTATATAGTAGATGATTTAGTGTGTAGAGTTTTAGCTTATACACAGAGGATTAAATCATCGGTTCTTTTAAGTATAAAGTTTTGGTTCACAATCTAGGATGAAAATTGGACATGCCATCGGGTACGATTGTAGCACAAGATTATATGTAATTTGTTCTGATTATGGGAACGGTATAGTTCCAACTTCTTGTGCTAGTACATTTTGTATGTATTGAACGGGATCGAGTAGAGATAGTTGTTTTAGACTGACTGACAAAAACATATTCTCTAAACTATTAAATGTACTTATATTCTTAATCCTGATATAACTATTATGATCTGTATATATTAATTATCGTTTTGATTTATTAAAAGGTGAGATCCTGAGATGGATCAATATGCCTGGTAAGTTGGATGATAATAATATATATTGGTGAAATAATAAGTTAGTTGATGGAATCCATGTCTCGTTATAGAGATTGATTGATATGCCTTTTTGAGAAACTTATAAGTTTTCATTGTGTCAAATCTTGCAAGTGGATTTATGAATCCGACACATGAAATAAGTTAAGTAGTGCTCTAAAGGAAATTAATCATTAAGTTAAACTCGTCAGTAATTTAATTTATTGATTAGTATCTGAAATCTTAACATGGGGAATTACATAAGTGTTTAATGGGGAATTACGAAATAGAGGAGTGCAATTACGAATTTCTAGTGGAATGATTTGTAATTTATTATGGTAAGAATAATTCAAATTAATTATTTGGAATTATTTCCATAATAGGAAGCCTCGGTAATTAATTTGTGGTCCCTATAGTGCCCATATTTAACTAGAACTCAGAATTCTATTTCTATGCAAAAAGGAAGAATAATATGAGTTTTTCTAGTCTTCTAGAAAAACTAGATTTTCTAGTCCTTTTTGGATTAGGAAGACATCTCTATAAATAGAGATTCTCCTAACCTAGAAAAGTGATGATTAGTATTCTATTCAATGCTTGCCCACCCAAGTATTGAGAGAGTTCGAATGTGACTTGGGATCACTGTAGAAGACCATAGTTATCTTGTAGATTCGCTTGAAGATTCGTTTAACTTGGAGATTCGCTTGAAGGTATCCGCTCACGCTTCAAAAGGTATTTATCGAATTAATTTTTAGTTTATTTATGTGTTCTAGAATGATTAATGTGTTCTAGCATAAACGGTATTGGTTGTCTATTATTCATGTAAGCATTAAAGATCCAAATATGTTTCTGCTGTGCATATATGTTTTCCAACAATTGGTATCAGAGTCTTGCTTGCATCTAAATAGATAACAAATATAAAATACATATTGATTATGTATGATACATGAAAAGAAGAAAATATCGATTTTTACTTTGCATCGAGCCATTACCGTGGTAGACTATTTGTTGCAAAGTGGTTTCTTTTCGCGTTATTTTCTAAAATTGCTATAACAATTATAAATTGGGTTAGTCTGCTTTGCACGGTATTGAATGAAGCCATCTATGTCTTCTTATTAATTGATTATAATTTAATGGTACAAGAGGCGGCTAATAGGTGAGTTTTCCCATTTATGGTAATTGTTGATTGTTTATTTTAATTTTATTTTCTTAAAAATAAATAAATAAATAAATAAAATAAAAAAATTATGTTAGTTTTTATAGGCAACCACTGCTAAGGATTCCTTTAAGTTTTGGAAAGGAATTTTTTTTTGGTCAAAATAAAATAAAAAAATAAAAATAAAATAAAATAAAATAAAAATTTAAGCAAAAGGAAAATCTGCAATGTGCAGATGTAAGTGGCGGCAATAAACAATGGCAGCAGTTAAGGTAGATTGACAGCTGTGTAATCTTTGTGATTAGGCCAAAGTAATAATCTTTTAATTTTAAAGAATAGTGCATGTTGTCTGACGGCAGAATGGTACCGATAGAGTTTTATCCGTTTTACAATAATTGTATAAAATTTTGGCAGATTAAATATGGAACATTTAGCCAAATTATTGATACAATTTAGTTTCATGTGCTTGTTCCTTTTAATTGGCCAAGATATTTTTTAAAAAGATAATTATTTGAATATTATTATACATATTATAAATTAAGAATTATGTGATCAATAAGTAGTTACTGTTAAAGTGGTTTATTTATTTGGAATCATTGAAAAATTCTTAAAGTTTTATATATGTGAGAGAAAATATCAATATAAGAATTGAAAATTATGATTAATAAATAGGATTTACGAAAGTGATCTTTTTATTTGAGTCATTAGAATATTCTCAATATATCATGTACAAATTGCCTAAGTAAATACTAGCGGTGAATATTTATTTACATAAATGGAGATTCACCATTAGATGCTAGAAATGCTAAATTAATTCATGAGAAAAGATATTAAAGTTTCACTCAAAAGGAGAAAAAGTAGTATCTAGAATTCTCAAATGTATTAATCGAAAGAACAATTTGTTACAAGAAGGTGTTGTTTGTCTTAGCCAAAGAAAGAACACAAGTACGCCTTATGCTCATGAGATAATTATTATAAGAGAATGAAAATTTTAATCTAAAACTATGCCTAAAACGATTAATTTTTCAAATTTGGTTATAGCTTAGATGGTCATGAATTTTATGATCTTTGATTGACTTGAAATTTGATGGTACTAATAAAAATCGTTTAGATGGGTTTAGGTAGTTTGTCAGATTAAAATTTGATTTGAATATTTGATAAGATCATTCTTTATATCAATTATGTTTATGTTAAATTTGAAACATGGTTGCATATGGTTATTTAACATGAATTGATATAAGAATGTAAGTCATATTGTTTTAATTCATAAAGATGCTTAAATCACTTGAATTTGAATTTGATCATAGATTTGGAAATAAATAATTTTATAGACTCCAATTGACCTGAAATTTGGTAAATTCATTAATAAAGGCCTAGTAAAAAGTAGTCATTGCTATGTGATTATATTTTTCTTTGAGGTCGTTAGAATGATTTTAAAGTTGTTCTTTTGAATTAAAATGTGATTTAGTATGAATGACATCCTTTATATTGGTTTTATTTATGTTATATGTGGTACATGATCACAAATGATGAGTTAACATAAATTGATATATGATAAGGATGTAGATCTATTCATTTTTTCTTAAATCGTTTGAATCTGAATCTGATCATAGATTTGGAGATAAATATTGTTTTTGAACTCCAATTGATCAGAAATTCAGTAGGCTCATCAGAAACTATCAAATTTAAAATACTCATTGTTATGTAGTGATTTGGTAATTTGAGATCGTTTAGATGATGATTTTAGATAATTTTTGTATCTTGAAAAATTAATTTTACCAAAAAATTACTCGACTATAATATAGTGGTGATAGAGTTTGTTCTCTATGGTCTTGATGACTAAATTTTAGTGAAGTATTGAGTTCATGTGTTGGCTTAGACCTTCCTCCATAACGGATGAAATTAATACAAGTCATTAAAGTTTAATCTCTAGTTTTGATTATCTGTATTGACTCTATTAAACTGAGTAATATTTGATTGGATCAATAGATCTAGGGATAATGATATTCACTTGACTTAAACTAACATATACTCTCCATCTGAGTTGGCTTTTGTTCTAAAGTTGTTGAAGTGAATATCTGATACCATATATATGTGTTGCGTGAGTAGTCATTTTTTAATCAAAATTTATTGTTTAAGATGCATAGATATCTAAAAGGCGTGTTTTGAATTTTAATATCAATGTACACATAAACATGCTTACCTTTTGGAATTTTAGAATTTTGTTCTTTATTCTTAATTCATTTATCTATTTCACAAAATGATGATCTATGATAAGAATTATTGAGCGGGATAATCTTAAATTCTATTATGACCAAACAACGTTTTTAACCAAATTGATCATAGCTTTGGAATTCGAAAAAAAAAAAGAACTCTGATTGATCTGAAATTTGGTAGATTTATAAGAACGACCTAGTAAGAAATTAATTTTTTTTGGATCGTTATATGATTTTTTGGTCATAATTGATTAAATAGTAGTGAAGTATTAGTTTTATGTGCTGGCTTAGACCTTCCTCCCTAACGGATAAAATTGATACAAGTCACTATGTATTTAATTGTCTAGTTTTGATAATCTATATTAACTCTCCTAAACTGAGTAATATAAGATTGGATCAATGTAGCTAGAGGATTTTTACTTGACTTAAACTAACAGTAGATTCTCCAACTGAATTAGGTCTGTATAAGTTTATGAAGTGAATAATCGGTCATTGTACATGTGTATTGCATGAGTAGTTCTCCAATCCCAACGATTGGCTATTCGAGATGCATGAATATATATGTATAAATGAGCCCTGAATTTCGTTATTTGGGATTATTCGAAATATTATGATCTATTTAAAGTATTGTGTCTCATATTCTCAATAGACTTTACACACCCACTTAGTACTACTTAAGATTTTCTTTTGGTAGAGATAAGATATTAACTTAATGAATGCATTGTATATGTACCTTATGTTAGAAGAAATTATTTTCAGTTTCTAACCAGATAAGAGATGAGTATATAATATATTTATTTGTAACTCTTCTATCACTGAGTTTGATAAATATTTTATTTCTTGTGGTATATTGATGCGTGATTATTTTATAAGTATGAGAAAATTAAATTATACTAATCTGTCTCATAAGGGAAAATATCTTTTAAATTGAATGAGACTTATTTGTACATTAGGGTCTAAGTCATTTATTCCGAATAGAATTTTGTGGTTGGTTAATGGATGTACATAATTGTTCATTGAAAGTGAAGTCACTACCAACATGTACGTTTTGTTTAGAAGAAAAAATGACTAAGAAACCTTAGTTCTCCTCTTAAAAAGGATTTAAAAGGTAGTGATAAGTTATAATTAATCTATTCTGATTTGTGTAATAAATGAGCACATGGGCAAGAGGTGAATTTGAGTTTTTGAGAAAATTACTCATGATATGAATATATTTTTTGATGTTTTCTAAGTCTAAATGTCTTGATAAACTCAAGATATTTAAAACACATGAAAGTATCATCATGAAAAATATATAAAGTCACTACAATCTGATATTAGTGGCGTAAACCTCTTAGCTCATAAGTCACTTATCTTATAGAATAATTGTCTACACTAGACACTCTATAATAGATTGGTGTAGAAGAGAAAAGAATTAGACACTTATGAAGATGATGAGATTAATCATTGACTTATTATTAGTTATTTTATTTCTTTTGGGATAGGTTTCAATAACTACATATTACATTCTGAATTCAGTTTCTTTCATATTAGTACCTTGAGCAACTATAGAACTAGTTGATTTTGACGTAAGTCTAATCTGTGACATGTTCAGATATAGGATTGTCCAGCACATGTGCTGAGTGGGAGAATAAGAAAAATTGAAATTAAGAACGGAATGTGTGTGTTAATTGGACATCCTAAAGAATGAAATAAGATTTATTATAATGTCCTAAAGAAAATAAGTCAAATTGTTAACACAACTTTCTGATTTCTAGAAAAGGATAATTTTAGTAAATCATGTTCTTAGAAGTAAATTATTTTTAGGGGAATTGAAAAAAAAATATCAAATAAGTCAATTGTAAATTCATACTCTCAAAAACATCTAATGGGTATGTCAGAATTGACGTCCCATTGCACTTAAGTAGTGGGAGAAATGTTACTAGACATAAGAAAACTACTATCTCAAGTAGTTGGAGTGATGTTGAGCAAATTAAAGAGCACTTCGTGAGAAGTTGTTAATGTTTCATTATCGAAAGATTTTGAAGAAAATATTAAAATTCAAGAACATGAAAGTGTGATTATAATAGTAGTACTTAGTCGTAGTGGGAGAATCATAACGAAGATTGAGTTGTTTTGTATACTTGAGAGAACTTTTATGATAGAGCTCCTGCAAAGAAGTACACTCTTGGAGAGTTTCATGATAAGGTCTCTAAAAGATCTAGTACAAAATCGATTTGTTACGACGAAGCACTACTAGACAAAATCGCATGAGAAAATAGCTTGATAAATTTTCTTTCGATAAGAAATAAAGGAATGCCAGCGAAAGTTGTAAATGCATAGTTAAGAGTCTAAGTGGGAGATTGTTAGGGTATATACTATTAATCATGTGTTTTGACATAGTATTCTAACAATTTTCAAGATTAAACATCTAAGTGGGAGATTGTTAGGGTATATACTATTAACCATGCATTTGGATATAGTACATTATAACAATTGTGATGGTTAAAAGTCTAAGTGGGAGATTGTTGGGATATATACTATTAACCATGTGTTAAGAAATAATATTTATTAGAGAATAAATATTTGCTCAATTTCAATAGATCATATATTCGTTTATGGTGTCTATTTACTTATATAGTAGATGATGTTTTAGCTTATACACAGAGGATTAAATCATCGATTCTTATAAGTATAAAGTTTTGGTTCACAATCTAGGATGAAAATTGGACATGCCATCGGGTACGATTGTAGCACAAGATTATATGTAATTGTCCTGATTATGGGAACGGTATAGTTTCAAATTCTTGTGCTAGTACATTTTGTATGTATTGAACGGGACCGAGTAGAGATAGTTGTTTTAGACTGACTGACAAAAACATATTCTCTAAACTATTAAATGTACTTATATTCTTAATCCTGATATAACTATTATGATCTGTATATATTAATTATCGTTTTGATTTATTAAAAGGTGAGATTCTGAGATCGGTCAATATGCCTGGTAAGTTGGATGATAATAATATATATTGGTGAAATAATAAGTTAGTTGATGGAATCCATGTCTCGTTATAGAGATTGATTGATATGCCTTTTTGAGAAACTTATAAGTTTTCATTGTGTCAAATCTTGCAAGTGGATTTATGAATCCGACACATGAAATAAGTTAAGTAGTGCTCTAAAGGAAATTAATCATTAAGTTAAATTCGTCAGTAATTTAATTTATTGATTAGTATCTGAAATCTTAACATGGGGAATTACATAAGTGTTTAATGGGGAATTACGAAATAGAGGAGTGCAATTATGAATTTCTAGTGGAATAATTTGTAATTTATTATGGTAAGAATAATTTAAATTAATTATTTGGAATTATTTCCATAATAGGAAGCCTCGGTAATTAATTCTGTGGTCCCTATAGTGCCCATATTTAACTAGAACTCAGAATTCTATTTCTATGCAAAAAGGAAGAATAATATGAGTTTTTCTAGTCTTCTAGAAAAACTAGATTTTCTAGTCCTTTTTGGATTAGGAAGACATCTCTATAAATAGGGATTCTCCTAACCTAGAAAAGTGATGATTAGTATTCTATTCAATGCTTGCCCACCTAAGTATTGAGAGAGTTCGGATGTGACTTGGGATCACTGTAGAAGACCATAGTTATCTTGTAGATTCGCTTGAAGATTCGTTTAACTTGGAGATTCGCTTGAAGGTATCCGCTCACGCTTCAAGAGGTATTTATCAAATTAATTTTTAGTTTGTTTATGTGTTCTAGCATGATTAATGTGTTCTAGCATAAACGGTATTGGTTGTCTATTATTCATGTAAGCATTAAAGATCCAAATATGTTTCTGCTGTGCATATATGTTTCCAACATGAAGTTGATCGCGTCACATCTGTCGCTGGCTGTAGCGAAAATGAAAATAATGACAAGCACATATGCTGCGCCATTGTGTCCTTTTTTTTGGAGTTCCAAAGCCTACGCAATGCAAGGTCTGGACAATTATTTAAAAAAAAATCCATCTGTCAAAAGGAGAACAGAAACATTATTTTAAGGATCTTTAAGTTCGTGAGTAAAAATTCAAATGGAAAAACTCGGTGAAAATAACAAGCTGAAAAAGATATAAAAAATGAGTACCTTTCCAAATTTGTGTAGGGCTTCTTTATTTACAGCATCCATGCACCTGGTCATAAACAAACCTCTTTGTTCTATTTGTTTCCTTGTCCTAAAAGACCAAGAGAACATAGTGAAGTCCTAGAATGTCACCTTCTGGAGAACACTCTCTTCATTACCCCAATTGTTAAATAGAGTTGAACTGAAAAAACAACTATTTAGAAAAATATGAATGAAATCAAAACTTACAAATATCTATATAAAACTTGTTAATAAATACCTCAATCGGAGATTAATTAGGTCTTTAAATGACCTAGAAGCAACTCTTATCAACAATGTCAATAAGTATGCCTTTCTTGATCGTTTCTACAGAAGCACAAAACCTCTTCATAATTTAGTGTTATCAAATTTCTGGGCTTGTGCAATGGAAGGTTTTCTTGGAGATTTCTTGAATAGAATAGATAGAATAGATGTGAGTTATAATTCTTAATTTTGTAGAAGGTTATTCATGGAAGTTTCAAGATGATGTGACACGTGGTGGGTGTGCTGTGTTAAAGTATTTGGGAAATGGTCTTTATTGTTAATTTTTTTAATGTAATGTAAACATGAAGTTATTTTGATTCAATTAAAAAAGAAGGAACACGTTTATTTAACACATTCATGATTTATATGTTTTTATAAATTTAGGGTTTTTGTTACATTAATATGTTATCAATACTCATTCTTAAATGAAGTCATCATTTATTGAGGCTTGTATCGGTGTTTATTATTATTTAAATTACTTGACTATTATTGTCGTGTAAAGAGTAAAACTTGAATTGACATAATTTTATGATGCATTAATAATGTAGAAAGATATCTTAAATGTTTATGATCCAAAATGTTTCAACGAATCCAATCATGTTCACTAATTTTCTGAATTTATTATGCATTTCGTTTTGTGATCCCTTGGAAACATGTTAATTAATACGAAACTGTGATTAATAATGTGAGCTATTATGCATTAGAATAGTTTAGAAATGGAAATAAAGGGTAGAGATGAACAAAACAAAACGGGTAATTTAAACGAATGAAATATATTTGGCAGAGGACTTATACAAGCTGCAAATATGTCTCATTCATTAAATGCACGGAACAACTTCCAATTAATTTTCTAACCTACTTAGTTCTCATCATTACACGTCTAAATACACTTCACTATTACAGAACACTCTAGATTAATTCATGTAAGAACCCAAGAGGAAAAAAATATAACTTGTTTGAGTTTTCATAATTTTATGATGCATTACACCATTTTTCTTGTAATGATGTCAAATAATTGATATTTGATAAAAGAAAGATAGTAATATGATCAAAGGAGAAGCTAAAATACCATGGCAAATCACAGAAAATATATTTACATTATCATCATAATACAAAATATATTTACATTAGATACATACATATATTACGTAAAGGGTTAATAATTACAAAAGTGTCAAATTTTTTCATCACTGAGACAACCATAACAGTTTTCATATGCTGAATTATCCAAGTCAGTGTTATGGACAATAGCAACATGCTTAATAGTGCAAAAATAGGGGGGGGGGGTTATTATCAAATAAAGGATATAACATAAAAATATAATGTAAGATTTGTTGAAATCTATGTCGATATTGCCTTGTTGTTTACCTTTGTTTTTGTGTTGTCTTGATTTCGCCAATTGTGTTCACCCCTTGTTTTCTATATTTACCGCCTAAATATAGCGAGATTAAAGCAAATGCATATGTTGATGCTTCGTGTCCTCCTTCTGAAGCTTTGTGAATTAATTCTAGAATAACATCTGAATTTATGTTTCTAAAAAAATAAAACTGAAAAAATAACACCAAATAAACAGATATTTATTAATCATAACGAATTAACAACTCGAATACATACTAAAGATAATTAAAAGAAGAGCTATTACCATGCCATTGCGATACATGACTTCTTTACTTCCACATTCTACACATTTGTCCATGAAACTGTTGAATGATATGTTCATCATATCATTTAAGCGTATGAATGAACTAATTTTAACGTCTTACAACAACACCTTGCCATATATCCATTGTTGACTTCCTATCTCATTAAGGAGTTTGTAACTACAAAATGCATATGTAAATAAATAATAAAGTAATAAATCTTTAATTGAAAATATTTTTTTTACATACCTCAATCGAAGACTTATTAGATCTTTTAATGACGAAGAAATCACCCTCTCTACAATTTCTTCAACCAAACTCCTACCAATGGAATCAAATGCAAAACCTATCATCTTCATTTATTTGATTTAATGTATAATATCATATTCAAACTGATTAATTTAATCAAGGTAGATTTTGGGATTTAAACAAGTAGTAACAATTTAAAGAAGAATGATGTGAGTATTTTGTGTGTTATACTAGAATAGTGACATGTATCAATTTTTGTGATTTCAACATATGTATTTTCTTGTTGTTGTTATTTCATTTTTTAAACAATCATAAGTCAAATTGATAAAATTAATTTTCTTTCGAATAAAATAAATGAATGCTATTACAGCGTGAGAGGACTCTTTATTAACAGACATATAAATAAACAACATAACATCATTTAATTATGTTATTTCAACTATATTATTTCAAATATTTATCTTTCATTATATATTATTCTTATTCTTTGTCATTATAAATTTAAAAAAATAAAGTAATGGAAAGAGAGGCACATACTTAGACATACTAGAGAATTACACAATCCACTTAATTAAATGATTAGATTTCTGTAACAACTTTCGAAGCATTTTTAATACCCCTCATTTCAACTAATTATTTTAGAGTGTAGCGTGTTAGCTTAGCTAAATGCATGCAATTGTTTGTCAACATGTTTGAGTAGCTAAACATTCTTAATAGTAGTAGTATTACTGTAGCAACAATTATTTATTTTCCCCCACATTTTAGGCATTAATAGTATATTACTACTGCAATATGAACAACATTCGTTTGGCATCATTACAAGTCCAAATTATGCCTATTCAAACAAGTTACAAATATGTGGAGTTAAAAATAAGTCTTTTTTCTTTGTTTTTTAATTTGTTGAACTCTATATTTTTTTGTTCCTATTGTTTAAGAGATCTATTTTTAATGTGTTTTTCATTCATAACTGTTTAAATTAATTTATGTTTTTAGGATCCAATAATTAAATGCAATACTCGTCGCGTAAATAAATAACTCACAAATAAGCCACAATTGATGAACAACAATCAGTTAATAGGAATTCTTGTAATTAACTAAATTCACATAATTAAATGCTCAATAAATATCACACATATATGCAACAATTAATGATAATCATTGAGTTCATTAAAAAATTTCGGACTGGTCACTTATTAATGTAAATTTTCTACATTTATTAATCTATATAATATATAATCATGAATGAATTTTTATTTTTTATTTTTTTAGGTATCTTATAAAAACAGCTTCCTTGTTTATTTCTTACAATCTAATATCATCATGTTATTTTTAAAAAAATTAGTAAATGTATCTCACAATTGGAGTGACACAACTCACCTTACACATGTCAATAAATCTAGAATATTTCATGACTAGCCTTATTGAAGATCAAAAATTACAAGTCACACAATTCTATTAAAACACTCTACGAAACACTTCTCCTAAACAATTTCAAAATTTCCTAAATCTAAAATTATGAAGAAAATTTGTGCTTCCTTAGAAACAATGGAACATGACATACTGATAGATATAGTTAAAAGAGTGACATCTACGTCATTCAAAGACCTAATAAATTTCCGATTGTGGTATTTATTGACAAATTTTATATCGATATTTATTAAGTTTTGATTTCATCAATATTTTCCTAAATAGTAATTTTTTCTGTTCAACTCTATTCAACAATTTGGGTAGTGAAGAAAGCGTTCTGTAGAAGGTGAAAATTCTGGACTTTTCTATGTTCTCTTGGTCTGTTAGTGTTGCCAATCTGTGTTATAAAACCAAAAATTACTGATTCTAATAAATTGTTCAAAACACGAAGTAACTGAAATTTATAGAACCAGTAAGAGAGATGAACAGAAATTTAATTCACAAGAAACTAAAATCTGTAAAAACGTACCAGAATCTGAAAAAACCTTTTAAATCGGAAAAAGATCAAGTCCACTGAACTCACAGTGTCCCCTTAAGGAAATTATTCCCCTCTAGTATCCGAGGTTTGAATTGGAATATAACCTTCCAGGGTAAAATGATCTTAATCAGCAGAGTGTAGATACCAAAAACTCTTACTGTCAGCGAACCAATCCACAGCAGAAAAGTACACGAAGAAAAAATGTGTGCAGAAGAAGAAGAAGAAGATCAGAAAATTCGTAAGTAAATAATCTGAAGAATGAATGTTATTTATAGGCAAGAAGAACAGGTTCTGAAAGGTTGCAACCCTTTCAGAATCCACACGACCATTGATGAAAGTTTGCAACCTTTCAAATGGTAATGACTTTTCCTGAAAGTTGCAACCTTTCAGAACAGTCATGGAGGGAAATTTAAATAAAACCGGAAAGTTAAAATGGGTCGCGCGCGGATCCGAGTCGGGTCGAGTTAATCAACTAAATAATTGAAAACGTTTCTGTTATCAACTAATTAATTGAATTGGCTATTTAATTAAATAAATAAATAAATAAATAATTAAATAATTAAAATAAACTTTGTCCAAAAAATAATCTCTCGATCATTTGCCAAAGCCGAAGCCGAAGCCGTAGCAGTGGCGTGACGTGATGTGATGTGACATGACGTGACGAGACGAGACGAGCGAGCGACGACGACGACGGCGGCGCGAGGGGGTCCCTCTTTTAAACCCTTTTAACAATTAATAGGAGTGTTTCTGTATTTAAACTCTCATATTTTTTTTCCACCACCGATGAGGGACAAATGCCTTTTCATTAAAGCATAAGAGGACTTTTCAAGTTCCCAACTCTTCAAGTTCTCAACTTTTCAAATTCCTCTCTTTTCCTCTATTACCCATCAATTCTTGCTACATACCCAACAATCCCCCACATTGATGGGGAATGGTTATAACATAGGAATGCATGGATAATTGTGTACTTTACAGGCAAGGATTAATTGCATCTGGATAAGTAGGTTTCCCCTTGGACTTTCCGTTGTGAACATATGTCGGATATACTCGGTCAATCGATAAATGTGATATCTTTGAACCGTCGAGCTTTGGTGTATACCTAGACAACCATATGTCACACAATTAACCCTTTACTGTTTATGGTTCTTACGGTTGTGTTCGTTTCAGCCATGAACACCTCCTGGTTTCATGAGTGTATAGAGAATAGGCTTTTGACATAAAATTCTCTTTGAAGCGGCTTCCACTTCACACTCACATAGGTGATTTCTAACCGTGTCATCTCGTAGATACACTATTTGGTCAATTCTACCAAACTTAGCAAATCATTAAAAACTTTAAGCTTTATTACCTTATTAACAAGCCTTAAAGTCTTAACCTTGTTCCTGAACATTGTCTTCATCATGAGAATGGATTGAGTTAATTGACAATGTCGAACCGTCAGCCACAACTTTGTTTTTCTCCTTGAATCTAGCTCTTGGGATCTCCAGTCTGCTAGATAGAGTTACCGTCATGCTGACTTGTCCTAAGCTGTAAACCCATTCCCTTAGATGATCTTTCAACTGCCTCTCTCACTAGGCCTTTCGTTAGTGGATCTGACACATTATCGCTTGACTTTACATAGTCAATTGTGATAATTCCACTAGAGAGTAGTTGTCTTACGGTGTTATGTCTCCGCCGTATATGACGAGACTTTCCGTTGTACAAAATGCTCCCTTCCCTACCTATTGCTACTTGACTATCGCAATATATGCAAATAGGTCCAACAGGTTTGGGCCAGAATGGAATATCCTCTAGGAAATTCCGAAGCCATTCAGCTTCTTCACCAGCCTTATCCAAAGCAATGAATTCAGATTCCATTGTGGAGAGAGCAATACATGTCTGTTTGGACGATTTCCAAGAGACTGCTCCTCCACCAAGTATGAACACATAACAACTCGTGGATTTTACATCATTTGACCCGGTGATCCAATTTGCATCACTATATCCTTCAATCACAGCAGAATATTTATTATAATGCAAAGTATAATGTTGTGTATATTTTAGATAACCAACACACGTTTCATTGCCATCCAGTGAGTTTGATTCGGATTACTAGTGAACCGACTCAGTTTACTAATAGCACATGCTATATCTGGTCGCGTACAATTCATAATATACATCAAACTTCCCAACACTCTGGCATATTCCAATTGAGAGTCACTTTGACCTTCATTCTTTTTAAATGTACAACTTAAATCAATTGGAGTTTTGACAATATTGAAATTCAAGTACTTGAACTTATCCAATACTTTTTCAATATAATGAGATTGAGATAATGCTAGTCCCTGGGGAGTTTTGATAATCTTGACCCCTAAGATCAAATCAACAACTCCTAAGTCCTTCATATCGAACTTGCTGGACAGCATGCGCTTATGCGCTTAGTAGCATTTATATCGTCAATGTATTTACTCATTATTAACATGTCATCAACATACAAACAAACAATGACTTCATGATTCATAACATTTTTAATGTAAACACATTTATCACATTCGTTAATCTTGAATCCATTTGCCAACATTGTTTGGTCAAATTTAGCATGCCATTGTTTGGGTGCTTGCTTGAGTCCATAAAGTGACTTCACAAGTCTGCACACTTTTTTTTCTTTACCAGGAACTATAAACCCTTCAGGTTATTCCATGTAAATTTCTTCCTCCAACTCTCCATTTAAGAAGGCTGTCTTTACATCCATTTGGTGGATTTTAAGATCATGCACTGCTGCTAGTGCTATTAACATCCTAATTGATGTTATCCTTGTTACTGGAGAGTATGTGTCAAAGTAGTCCAGACCTTCCTTTTGTCTGAACCCTTTGACTACCAGTCTAGCCTTATATTTGTCAATAGTCCCATCAGGTTTAATTTTCCTTTTAAAGATCCACTTTGATCCTAAAGGTTTATTTCCTGGAGGAAGATCAGCCAATTCCCAAGTGTGATTACTTAAAATTGATTCGATCTCACTATTGATTGCTTCTTTCCAATAAGTTGACTCAGATGAAGACATAGCTGCTTTAAATGTTTGAGGCTCATTTTCAAGCAATAGTGCCACAAAATCTGGTCCGAAAGAAGCAGGTTTCCATTGGCGAGTACTACGCCTAAGATTTTCACTAGTTAGTGTATTTTCCGTTGATTCTTCTCGTGGTCGTTTAGGTCTTTCACTTGTCGACTCACATTCAGTTTTATACGGATAAATATTTTCAAAAAACTCTGCGTTATCTGACTCAATTATCGTATTAACATGAATCTCAGGATTATTAGATTTGTGAACCAAAAACCGACATGCCTTACTGTTCACAGCATATCCAATAAACACACAGTCTACTGTTTTGGGTCCAATTTTAACCCTCTTTGGTAAAGGAACCTCTACCTTGGCTAAACACCCCCACACTTTGAAATATTTCAAGTTGGGTTTCCTTCCTTTCCACATCTCATATGGAATTGATTGTGTTTTTCGATGGGGTACTCTATTGAGTATTTTATTAGCTGTAAGGATGGCTTCCCCCCAGAGATTTCGTGGTGAACCAGAATTGATCATTAAGGCATTCATCATTTCCTTTAATGTTCTGTTCTTCCGTTCTGCCAAACCATTTGACTGTGGTGTATAAGGTGCAGTAGTTTGATGAATAATACCATATTCTAAACATATCTCTGCAAAAGGAGATTCATATTCTCCACCCCTATCACTCCGAATTATTTTTATTTTTAGATTCAATTGGTTCTCCACTTCATTTTTGTATTGCTTAAATGCATCAATTGCTTCATCCTTACTATTAAGCAAATATACATAAAAAAATCGAGTGCAGTCATCAATAAAAGTTATAAAATACTTTTTCCCACCACGAGATGGTGTTGACTTCATATCGCATATATCTGTGTGAATTAAGTCTAAATTTTTGGAATTTCTTTCAACAGACTTATAAGGATGTTTAAGAAACTTACTTTCCACACAAATTTTGCATTTCGATTTATCGCATTTAAAATCAGGCAATACTTCTAGATTAACCAATTTTCGCAAGGCTTTGTAATTTACATGTCCCAAACGGGCATGCCATAAATTATTTGACTCCAATAAGTAAACAGAAGCATAATTTTTATTAATACTGTCAACAACCATTACATTCAGTTTGAAAAGACCCTCATTGAGGTAGCCCTTTCCTATGAACATTTCATTCTTACTTATTACAGCTTTATCACTAACTAGGACACACTTAAACCCGTTCTTAACGAGTAGTGCAACAGAAACTAAATTCTTCCTAATAGTAGGGACATGCAGAACATTGTTCAAACTCAACACCTTGCCGGATGTCATTTTCAATATTACTTTCCCAGTTCCTGCAATCCTTGCTGTTGCTCTGTTTCCCATGAAAAAATCCTCATCGTACTCAGCAGGAGTGTACGTTGCAAAGGCTTCTTTCGCAGAGCAAATATGTCTAGTGGCACCTGAGTCGAGAAACCACTCCTTGGAATTTCAAACTAAGTTACACTCTGAGATCATTGTACACAAGTCATCTGCATCTTCCATCTTTTCCACGATGTTTGCTTGACTTTTGCCTTTGCCTTTGTCTTTGTCCTTTCTTGGAGCACGACAATCAGAAGACCTATGACCAGCCTTGCCAAAATTGTAACAGTTGCCTTTGAATTTCTTTTTGGCTTGTTCTGACTTCTGCCCGTTAGACTTCTTTCTCTTTTTGTCTTTGGTAGGAGCTTCTTCAACAATATTAACTCCAATGCTTGTTGAACTCTTACGCGACTTCTTTTTGGCGTTTTGGTTATCTTCCTCAATCTTGAGCCGAATCACAAGATCTTCAAGCTTCATTTCTTTACGTTTATGCTT
This sequence comes from Solanum lycopersicoides, assembly GCA_022817965.1. NCBI lineage: Eukaryota > Viridiplantae > Streptophyta > Magnoliopsida > Solanales > Solanaceae > Solanum > Solanum lycopersicoides. The sequence goes on from CM040621.1 coordinate 45,672,172, forward strand.
TAGATAATTCTTGAAATCGTTCCACGAAGGAGGCAACTTCTCGATCATTGCAGCCACTTGAAAAGCTTCATTTACTATCATATCTTCAGCAATCAGATCATGGAGAATAAGTTGAAGTTCCTGCACTTGTGGTCCAATAGTTTTACTATCTACCATTTTATAGTCTAAAAACTTTGCGACCACAAACGTTTTCAAGCATGCATCTTCTGTCTTATATTTCTTCTCAAGTGCATTCCACAACTTTCTTGAAGTTGTTATTGCATTATAGACATTATATAAGTCATCCTCTAAAGCACTCAAAATGTAGCCTTTACATAGGAAGTCTGCCTGTTTCCATGCTTCAATAATCATGAATTTTTCTCTGTCTGACATGTCATCAGCAGGCACTGGAGTATCTTCACTTGTAAATTTCTGCAGACCAAGAGTGGTAAGCCAGAAAAATACTCGTTGCTGCCATCCTTTGAAATTCACACCTGTGAATTTACCCGGTTTCTCTGCTTGTGGTACAACAGTTCGGGTTGGTGCAACAACAGCCACTGTAACACCATTGTTTGCCATTTCTGATAAACAAAAATGGATACAGTCTTAGTAAGCAATAAAATATAATTGCAGACTTAAAGGAGTATAAAATCACGAAGATTTTTGTCTCCACCAGAAACACAGATTAAAAAATAATTTCCTTAAGATTGTTGTCAATCTGTGTTATAAAACCAGAAATTACTGATTCTAATAAATTGTTCAGAAACACGAAGTAACTGAAATTTATAGAACCAGTAAGAGAGATGAACAGAAATTTAATTCACAAAAAACTAAAATCTGTAAAAACGTACCAGAATCTGAAAAAACCTTTTAAATCGGAAAAAGATCAAGTCCACTGAACTCACAATGTCCCCTTAAGGAAATTATTCCCCTCTAGTACCGAGGTTTGAATTGGAATATAACCTCCCAGGGTAAAATGATCTTAATCAGCAGAGTGTAGATACCAAAAACTCTTACTGTCAGCGAACCAATCCACAGCAGGAAAGTACACGAAGAAAAAAAGTGTGCAGAAGAAGAAGAAGAAGATCAAAAATTCGTAAGTGAATAATCTGAAGAATGAATGGTATTTATAGGCAAGAAGAACAGGTTCTGAAAGGTTGCAACCCTTTCAGAATCCACACGACCATTGATGAAAGTTTGCAACCTTTCAAATGGTAATGACTGTTCCTGAAAGTTGCAACCTTTTAGAACAGTCATGGAGGGAAATTTAAATAAAACCGGGAAAGTTAAAACGGGTCGCGCGCGGATCCGTGTCGGGTCGGGTTAATCAACTTAATAATTGAAAACATTTATGTTATCAACTAATTAATTGAATTGGCTATTTAATTAATTAATTAAATAAATAAATAAATAAATAATTAAAACAAACTTTGTCAAAAAAATAATCTCTCGATCATTTGCCGAAGCCGTAGCCGTAGCCGTGACGTGACGAGACGAGCGAGCGACGACGACGGCGGCGCGAGGGGGGTCCCTCTTTTCAACCCTTTTAACAATTAATAGGAGTGTTTCTGTACTTAAACTCTCCTATTTTTCTTTCCACCACCGATGGACAAATGCCTTTTCATTAAAGCATAAGAGGACTTTTCAAGTTCCCAACTCTTCAAGTTCTCAACTTTTCAAATTCCTCTCTTTCCCTCTATTTCCCATCAATTCTTGCTACATACCCAACAGTTAGGACAAAGGAAAAAATAGAACAAACGGGTTTGTTTATGACTAGGTGCATGAATGCTGAAAATAAAAGAAGCCCCATATAAAATTGGAACAATACTCATTTTTAATATCTTTTTTCAACTTGCTATTTTCACGGAATTTTTTCGTTTAATTTTTTACTCACGAACTGAATGATCCTTAAAATAATATTATCTGTGCTCCTTTTGATAGATGTATTTTTTTAAAAATAATTGCCCAACTATTACATTCAAAGGTTTTGAGACTAAAAAAAAAAGGACACAATGACACAGCATATGTGCTTGCCATTATTTACATTTTCGTTGGAGCCAACAACGGATGTGACACAATCAAGTTCATTGGCCAAATGAAAGAAAATCTCCCTCAGAGAATACAAATAAAAGAATGGAGGGACAGTTTAATCAACATTATTGACAATATTTGGTTTCGTAATCCCATTTTTTTGACACAACTACCATATCATTGTTGCTCTATTGACATGGAAGTCCTGTTCGGATTAGCGTATGGCCTGTCGACAGTGACGAAGAACTGGAAAATCAACACTGTTATGGATGTACTTCTGATTCTGAGGTTGATCATATATTTGTTGTTTTGCCTAAGGTTGGATTGTAATTTATCATCTTTCTTTGCAACTCTTTTTGGGGCTATATTTTCATCAATTGGTACTTCTTAGTATTTTTAAGACCAATTTATGTGATTTTAAATTATCATTTTAATTATATGTATATGTTTTTTATTCTATTTATGAACTAATTATATTTGACTTTTAACTAACTTTGTTATTACTTTCTGTGTTTAAGTGGACTGTTTGTTAAAATTCTGTGATGGGACATTTCAAATTCCCAGAAAGACCGCATATATTTTTTCAAGATACATTTGAAGCGAGTGATTTTTAAAAAAAAAATTAAAATGTTTTAATACGTAACCTAGACTCGAACTATCAATCTACAGACTAATTGTTACACTCTAATCATTCGCGCTGCAATAATATTCGTTCATATTTACGAAAGGAAATGTTTATACCTTACTGTCAAGTTCTTCTATGCATTTTTCAATTTACCTTAACGCTCCAAAAGTGATTAAAAGCTATTTTAGCAAAAAATCACTTAAAATAAGTTACATGAAAATGAATGTTTCTCCATTAACAATCAAAATATAAATTTTTACAATGTTATTTACCCCAAAAAATTTAAAACTATATAAATACGAAAAGCTTCAAAGAATCTAATGTTTAAAACATAGCTTAAAAGTACGACCTATAACCTAGACTCGAACTCACGACCTACAAACTAATCGTTAAACTCTAATTATTCGCGCTGTAATAACATTCGTTTATGTTTACGAAAGGAAATATATATACCTTACTGTCAAGTTCTTCTATGTACTTTTTAGTTTACCTTAACGCTCCAAAAGTGATTAAAAGTTATTTTAGCAAAAAACTACTTAAAATAATTTATATGAAAATTAATTATAATATTTCTCCATTAACAATGAAAATATAAACATTTACAATGTTATTTACCAAAAAAAAGAAATTAAAAACTATATAAATACGAAAAGATTCAAAGAATCTAATTTTTTTAAAAATAACTTAAAAGTACGACCTATAACCTAGACTCGAACTCGCGACCTACAAACTAATCGTTAAACTCTAACCATTCACGCTGCAATAACATTCGTTTATTTTTACGAAAGGAAATGTATATAGCTTACTGTCAAGTTCTTCTATGTACTTTTCAGTTTACCTTAACGCTCTAAAAGAAATTAAAAGCTATTTTAGCAAAAAATCATTTAAAATAATTTACATGAAAATGAATTATAACGTTTTTCCATTAACAATCCAAATATAAACCTTTACAATGTTATTCACCAACAAAAAAGAAAAGAAAATCAAAATAACATATTCAAAAACAGATCTCTCAAAAATGGGAACAAAAATTTAGAGTTCAACAAAATGTACTTATTCAAGGTGTCATTTGGCAGATGAGTCACATCCACTAAATGCAGTACTTCAGAACTTTCAACTTATTTTCAATCCACATATTTCTCATCATTATTTTTTTCTTACACCATTTCCTTAAGACTTAAGACTTAATATTTACGAATTTGGCACTGTTATGAGTTTCACTATTATTTTCATGTAAGAAGCGAAAGATAAAAAATACTTTGATTATATCACTTTGATTTCTAACTTGTTTGAATTTGTACTTGTAATGATGTCAAACGAATGGTGGTCATATTGCAGAGGTATTTGATCAAAACAACGATCTTATTTTTGTGTTTTCATTCCATAACATCATTTTAATTACTAATAAAATGCAATTAAGTGATAGTTACTATTTTTTACTAGAATAAGATTAATGGAGACACGAAAGCACAACGACAAATAAGGCACATAATTCAATTATATACATTAAACAACTTATATGAACATACTAAATACATTTCCTTTGATAATTATTAACAAATGCTATTGCACCGCGTATGGCTAAGGCTTAGACGATTAGTATATAGATCACGAGTTCGAATCTAGGTTTAGGTCCCAATTTTATGTATTTATTTTAACTATTACTTCTTTGAGTCATTTAGGATTTAAATATTTTTACTTTTATTAATTTTTGGAACGTAAAATTGTAAAAGTTTATATCTGAATTGTTTCACAAAATTGAAGTCCAAATAACTATAACTCGAATCATTATGATAATAATAACATTAATAAATCCAATTGGGATAATAGTAAATTACACATGGCCTAGTGAAAGTAGCAGAATTTGGTAACTTCTTCTTTGCTACTACATCCATAACATAGGTCTACTTTATCACATTCATCAATATCATATCCTGTTGGGGGAATATTAAGTAGATGTAATAGTGTAGTGCAACAACGTGGGAGTTCTATAGCAAATACACGATTAAAGATACAAATTATCCCTATGATTTGTCAAAGACATTGTCGACATTCCCTTGTTACTATTCGTGGTTGTTGCATTACTTTCATCTTCCCAATCGTTTCTATCCAATGTTCTATGGATTCACCGCCTAAAAATATCGAAATTAAGGCAAAAACATATGTTGCAGCTTTATGGCCTCCCTTGGATGCTCTTTCCAGCATTTCAAGTGCTTCATATGTACTTCTATTTTTGCAATAGTTCTTCTGAACATATGAACACCGAACAATGAATTAGAACATATTTATTTTTCTATACAAGGCTTAATTATTTCCACATTCTATGCAACGATTCATGAATGACTCAAAACATTTGTAATGTTCATGGCTTGGGAGCTGCAATGGGCTAATCAGAATGTCTAACAACGATACATTCTTATAAACCCACTGTTGACGACTTATTTCGTTAACAAATTTGCAACTGGAAAATTGATGGGTTAGTAAACATAAAGTAAACAATAGAAAATGGAATAATTACTCTGTTTACCTTAGTCTAAAATTTATCAGATCCGTGCATGATAGCGAAGCCACCCTTTGTATGATCTGTTCTAATATTATGGTATCTAGGAATTCGAAGGAAGAACATATCCTCTTCATAATGTTAGAATGCAGTGTGTGTACATTTTTTAGACTAATCTTCGACTTCTTAAAAGGTTAGAATGTAAAGTGCAAAGTGTATATAAGATGACTTTGAAATTTAAACTTCTTCTGACACCCCTGCCTTATTTGAGTATCTATGTGGTAAATACTGTATCACTATTGAGTAATTTTGTTGTATAGTCATGTTTGGAAATTACCTAGGGATATTTATTAAACAACTTATAAAAAGAGAGTAAATACGTTTTTTTGGAAAGTACAAACGAATGCTATTGGAGCGCTATTGGTTAAAGCTTAAACGAATAGTCATAGGTCAAAGATTCGAATCTAGATTTAGGAAACAATTTTAGGTAATCTTTTAACAATTACATCCTAATAGTTAAATTTTTTGAACAGAACATTTTTGGTCGAAAAACAATTAATAACTCTATAAATACCCAATACTATCTCTCAATATACACCAATTTCTTTCTCATTCATACTAATGTGAAACTTCACTCCAGTGACTAATCCTCCCCTACCATGCTTCAGAATCAGACTAATTAGATCATATGCGACGCAAACAGAATGGTAAAATATCATATTTCATTGTTTGTCGTTTATTTTGTATATATGTTTGTTTTAAGCACATGAATCATATAATTAATGTCTTATGTTTTATTTTTTATGTAGTGAATTCTACAATTAGTAAGTCAATATTTTACCACACACCCAATATACATGGTGTTCACGTTTGTACATCCTGGTAGTGCATGTGGAGATCAATACTACAATTTAACTGTAGGTCACAGTGATTATCCAAGCGGCGGAGATTTTCAAAAGGTTGGCACAATTTTGATGTTGATGCAGGATTGGTTGAGGGAGATATATTAAAATTTGTAATTTGTCGTAGTGATGAGGCAATAGTATACATCGTTGTATGTAAAGAAATCCATGAGTACCTTCTTGTGGATTTTATCAATGGCACAAAACTAATATATATTTATCATTAAAATATTATTGTATTTGCACATCTCCATTTATATGAAGCATTTTCAATACTTACTAGTATTTGTATTTTGAAACGTTATAGTTAATCACTAACGAGTAATAGCATAATAAATATAAATCAAGCAAGTCTATTTTGAAAATAAATACTTTGACCTGAGAAATCTAATTAGTGTGGAGTAATAAATACTCCTTTCGTTTATCCGTTATGAACCTAGAGTAGCTGATTAGTCTTGCTAATATATTTAAGTTAATCTAGGAAATTACTAGTAATTCTTTTATTAAATGTTAGAATTAATAACTAACGAGTAATACAAGCATATTTTCAAAATAAATACTTTGATCTATAAAAATCAATTATTCTTGAAAAAATATGCTTATATTTTTGGAGTAAAAAATTATGGTGGAAATTATAAAGGTTGTAATTTGAGTCAAAAGGTTATAATCAAGCATGATAAAAGGACATGTTTTCAATGCATTAAAATGATTTATGAGATTAATTATTTGTGATTTCATAGTTAAACATTAAAAAGGAACCACAAAATCCACCAAAGAAAACGTAAGTGTCACCCACTCTTCTCTCCTGATATTTTCAAGATCTAAAAAAAATATTCTTCAAAATATCAATTTTAAAATAAATTAATTTTTTTCCCCTTTTTAGTTAAAATATATTAAATTTAAAATGGTAAAAATGTTCAAAAGGTAAAATAATATAAGTAAAATGTTATTTTGGTCAAATTCTGGCCATATTTTTTGGCAAAAATAATTTTTCCTCAAAATATATGCTTAATATTTTCGAAGTAAATATTTGTGGTGGGAATTGTAAAAGTTATAATTTCTTAAACGTTAGTACTAATTAATACTCTTTCCTTCATGAACCTAGAGTACTCCGATAATTAAATTCATTGTATGAGTATACAACAAATTGAACGTCTCCAGAAAAACATTTCTAGTGGGATATCAACAAATTTAACAAATACTACTATAATAGTCAATACTATCTCTCAATTTACACCGTACTCTAATATCAATATCTTCTCAATTAATCAATGGGAGACTTTACTACAGTGTGTAATCCTCCATTACCTTTGTTCAAAATTAAACTAACTTCAGCATTTGTCTCGTTAAATGGAATGGTAATTTTTCGTATATCAATGATTTTGATTTTATTTCTTTATTTGGTTGCTTTGTGCAATAATGAATTAATTTGTTGTATGTAGTGACTACCACAATCAGTAACGCCACATCTTCTGATAGACCCAACATTTACTATGTTAACTTTCATACATCCTGATAGTAAATGTGGAGATCTATACCTTTTATATGTAGGTGCCTCTTGTTTTATCAATCGGCGGAGGTTATCAAATGGTTGACACGATTTTGTTATTTGTGCGAGTTTGGTTGAGGGAGATGTTTTAATTTTTGTTATTTGCCTTAATAAAAAGGACTATGTAGAAATATTTGTTTCTAAATAAATCCATGAGAAACTTCTTATGGAATTCATAGATGAAGAAACCTTGGTAGGTGTTGATTAATTAAAATATCTTTTGTAATTGCGTTACTTAAAATTCGTTATTCATTTTGTTTAAGTTGGTCAAGTGTTAGTGTAAAAATGGGACAGTATTAATCTTGAAAATTTACATTTGATCAATTTAGAAAAGCTAAATAAATGATACTATTGTTTAAATTAAATTAATTAGGGCTAAAGAATAAGTGTAAATATTACGGTGAGAGAATATTAAAGCTTTAATCTTTTATTTTGTGTTGATGTAATTTTAGTTTTAAAAAAATATCGAAGATTTGAAATTTTATTTTATTTTATACTAATACAAATGCAGATATTAGTCTAACCAAGGAACGTCTTGGAATAACCAATGCATTTCTTTAACCATCTATTATATAAAAAGCAATGATATTCTACCCACAATCCATAACAATTCTATCTCATAAAACACACACTCTAGTCCCTAATATGTCTACACCAGAGAAAGAAAGCGACCACCACAATGATGAGGGACGGAGATTAGACGACCTTGAAGAGATTTTAAGAATTAAAACTAATTGGTTGAAGCTTGTTGGGAAAATTCTAGGGATTTACCGTAAAATATGGAATTGAAAGGCCCCGTTGGAGACTTGATTCGTCGTGCTGAGGCCTTGAAAACTAAAGATGCAAATGGTGGTGCCGGTACAAATAACGACAGTGGCTCTCCTAGTAATATTAATTAGAATTTACTAAGCTTTAATTAAAGTTTAAGACTACATTTCTGTTTCATTTACTAAGTTATTATGTATCATCTTGTTTTTTAATTAATTTCAATCCGCTCTTGTCTTTATATTTACGTTTAAATTATGTTTCTTCATAAAGTTTTATAATATCGGAACTCTTATAATACATGTAAAAAAATTTCATAAGATATACAATAAATTTCAATTTTATAAGTTGATTTTATTAAGAGATGATAAAATCAATAAATCTAAACAATTAATGCTAGCGGTTTATTGAACGTCAAATAAGATCCTTGCAGCAGACACTTGAGTGTTTTTCTTCCCCAAGTCAATAGCTTGTACAAATAGTTTCAAAACACTTCCCAAAGATAGCTACTCCTTCAACAAATGGTAGGTTACTCAAGTAACTTTAATTAGGGTAAACAACTTTGATAATCTAGTTCACGCATTTTTGGAGATCAATATAATTACTAATTACAAAGTACTGATTATGAACGAATGATGTTGCTGCGCGAATGTTTATAGCTAAAATGATTAGCCATTAGGTCACGAGTTCGAGTCTAGTATTAGGTCCTTGCGTTTATTTTTTTTTAATTATAAACATAAAATTGTTCAATCTATTCGTACAAAAAATATTTGCAACAAACCTTACATTCTTTTTTCTTACATAGTAATATAATAGATTTACAAATGAACTTATCTTAAACGGAAAAAAGAAATGTGCAAAAAAATTCAAATCGTCAAATCAAGTCTTTTCAATAATAAATAGGTATATATAAAAGGATGAATAAATAAATAAATGATCACATTACTCTCACACATTTTGGTTCCTTCATTTACTCGGATGAAAAAATAATACCATTATTATTCAAGTTTATATTTTCAATGTTAATATCTTATTAAAAATATATTAATTACAGAGTTCGTTCAGTAGATGGTAAACAAAGAGTGCCAACTTTTGGTGGGAAATTAATCCAAAATTTTAAAGTGGGAACTATGAATTTTAAACACTCCTATAAATAAACAACACATGAGTCTAACTTATACAATAATATTTTCTCTCACTGATAAAATGTCAGAGTACATCCAAGTCGGTTCTCCTCCCCTACCACAGTTCAAAGTGAGACTAAGTAGATCATAGTCAGGCGCGATGGAATGGTAAATTATTTCGTTGTATTTGCTCTTTGTTTGTTTTATTTCATGAATTAATGTCTTGTTATCTTTATTTTATGTAGTGGCTTTCACAATCAGCAACTTAGTACTTTCCCAAGGAATTAACAAGAACGATGTTAACATTTATTGGAATGTACAGAACATTTGCATTACACCACTATTTAAATTTAGGAAGTTGCGGATCAAGGAATCGGAGGAGGTTCTCTGATGGTTGGAGGTCGTTTATTCGTGAGTCTGGATTGGTTGTGGGGGATGTTTTGATGTTTGTAATTTATAGTACTGAAGACAACATGATCAACGTAATTTGTAGCAAAGAAGAAGACGAACACCATGTTCATGATTTCGTCGATCTGTCCACTGTGAATGTAATTGATTGAAAAAAATTGATTTATAATGGTTGTTGAGATTTTTTCTAAGTCTTTTATGTTCTGATTTCATTCTTTATTTTTCCGTTGCATGAAAAACTGTTAACTGAGTTAATCTTTTGGAAATCTTTAGTCAAATTAGACTAGGCCTCTGTTTTCTGACAGATATAACAGAAAAGACTTTTCGTATGCACTTTGTTGAACCAATGTGACCGTTCAGACTAATGAAACGTTTCGTCTACTTAATGGGCTTTGAATAGTTACAACTATATTTAAATTTTCTTTCAATAACTTGCTCTTCTACCATAACTCTTTCTATCTTATATCTCTATCATGCCTCGTTTAGTCAACAATAATGCACATGATAATCGTAGAAGACGATTTCATACAGTTTGGAAGATTGAACTTCTAAATGACAAAGTACGAGACCTCAATCGTGCAATGTGAACTGAGGATATTATCTCGTTCTTTCCGTAAATTTTCTACTCACGTTCATAATGCATTGGAAAATAACAACCATGCTGGTGCCGATAATAATGAGGGTGGTGGGGTCGATAATATTAAGGGGATTGTGCTTGTAACATTTAGTTCTATCATTTTGATGCAATGATATTAATGCCTTTAGTAATGTATTATCTTTTTTTTTACTGTTTTATTTATAATTTCGATCCGAATTACTCTATATTATTTAAGGAAAAATCTTTTTTTCCAAACAATTTGGTCAGAATTTTGCCAGAATGAGATTTTTTTCTATGTAATTTTACTTTTTAAAACATTTTTATCCTTTTATTATTAATACCTTTTACTAAAAAATGGAAAACAGATCGATCTATTTTGAAATAAAAAATATATTATAGTTTTTAAATTTTTTTGACCAAATATAACTGATTCTTCATTACACTTAACTCCATTTTATTATTATTAACGTCTGGGGATACTGAACAGACGACTCATGAACTAAGAAAACAAACTGTAGGTTTATTATAAATTGAGCATGTCATTTTATTCTACCCTCAATCCATTAAAATTTTGTAAAATAAAATAATTTTTTGCTATCATGTCATTCTCAACTAACAAAAGCGGGGATCTTAGTTTTACAGAACACGAAGAAATCCTTTGGGATATTTCATTGCTTAGTCAGATTCTGAATCATCTCGAAGAGGAAATTGCATATTTTAAGGATACAATTAGGAGGTTGTCAGGTCGTATTCATGTTTTAGCTAGTAAACTAAATGGAGATGATGATGCTGGTGGTGCGTATGTTGACGGAGGTGTTTGGGAATAATGGAGTATGAAAGCTTATCTATTTTTACGTTATTTAGCTTTAATTTACAACCTAGTTTACTCTTATATTTTATGTTGACGTAGCTTTTTTTTTAAATGGAAGATATCATATGATAATATTAATGTTATTTTTATAACATTATATGATGTTGTTCTTCTAACCAAGAAATATATTGAAATCTTCAAAAATTCTCTAACAATGAATGAAGTTGTTTATCTAACCAACATAACTCTTGGAAAACCAATGCAACTCTTAGACTATCCGGCTATAAAAAACAACCATCTTCTACCCAAAAGCTAGAAAATTTCTATCATAGAACACACTATAACTCTAATATGTCTAAAGCAGAGAACCAAAGCGTCGATTCTATTCCTGGGGGACGGGTATAGGTCACCGATGAACTTATCAAACTTAAAACTAAGACGTTGAAGCTCGTTCAGGAAATTTTAGAGATTCACTATGAAATGTAGAAATTGAAAGGACACGATGAAGAAATGATTCGTCGTCCTTGAATATTAAATATGCAGGTGGTGATCCTGCTGAAGCCTTGGATACTAAAGATGCAGGTGGTTGTGGTAGAATAGTTGACAACAATGTTTTCCCCAGAAACTCTAAGTAGAATTTACCAAGCTTTAATTTTCGTTTTAGGAATAGATTTCCCTTTAATTTTCTAAGTTTTAATGTACCGAGTTATTTTTAAATTAATATCAATATACTCTTTCCTTTTTATTACGTTTATATTATATTTCTTCATAGAGTTTAATATATGTCCCAAAAATACTAACTAATAGGAGTATAACACAAAACTTAAATAAACAATATTTAATTTTATATATGTCGATCTTCAAAAGAAATGTTAAATGGTAGAAATTGGTTAAATCAATCAAAATCTAAACAATTAATGCTAGCCGTCTATTACACATCAAACGAGAATTAGGCAGCAGACACTTAAGTGTTTGTCTATCCCAAGTTAATGGCGTGTAAATAATGTTTTGAAACACTTCCCAAAGTCAGCTACTACTTGTACTAAATATTTATTTGTTTGTCTTCCCCAAATTAATGGCGTGTACTGAAACTTAAATATTTGAGTAGAGCCATGTAATTATGAACCAAATAACTAGATAATTTCCTATTTCCTATAGTTGAATTATCTTTAAGATAACTCACATTTTAGTTTTTTATTTTGCTGACTTTTTTTATTGATTAGAAAACTAATAGGAGATAGATAGAATAAATAAATTTTCTTTTGTAATTATGAACGAATGCTATTGCAGCGCGAATGGTAAACCTTAAATGTTTAGTCAGTATGTCACAATATCGAGTCTAGGTCCCAATATTTCAGTTCTTACTTTTGCTAAACCTCTTTTATTGATTAAACAACAAATATGAAAGCGAGTAAATACATTTCCTTTCGTTAGTATGGACGAATGTTATTGCAGGACAGATGGTTAAACCTTGAACTTATAGTCCCAAAGGTATTTAGAGTCTAGGTTAGGCAGTAGTTTATTTTAATTTACAAACATAAATCATATGAACTTGTTTAAAAAAGAAGAGTGAATGAAAATTCAACTTATCAAATTATATCTTTTCAATAACTTGCAGGTGTACTCAAGTAGTTCTATTAGAGTAGTGTTGCTCCCCAATATACCCACAAGTATACGTGGTTGCGCAAGTAATATAAATTCTTTTTAGAAACGAGTTATCATTCCCAAGGGACTTATGATTAATTTGTATTCAAGACTTAATTCTACAACTGAAAGTAACAGTAACTGTGTCAAAAGTTGATGATTTATTATTAACTACGACTACTTTAATGCTGAAATAAAATAACTAAGATTGAACGACTTAAATATGGTGTTTCAAGAAATAAAAAGGCAATTCCAAGGCTACACCATATGTTGAATCTCATGTATCATAAGATTGAATTCGAACTAATTATAGTTAGCAAGTTACTGGTTTATAGGGTTAATAATATGAGTCGGTCTACACACCTCTCGTTGCCTAACCCAATTAGATACCTAACTACATCGTTGAGAGGGAATAAGTATTCTAATTGGCGAGCATTTATATTTCATTCTATTTTGTAACCAAGCAAGTTGTTCGTCTGGACGTCACTCCTGAACACAAATCACCTCAATCTAATGAGTCAATCGAGCTTTCTATATTCTCTGATCTATGTAATCCCTCTTCTCTCGATTTTAATATTAGACACTAAGTATATCTTATGACGATCAAGCATAATATAGTAAAACAAGAATATAGAAGTATATTGTGTTGATAACCAAGAATTAATTCAAAAACCAATAATATTCAACATTCAATTCGTAGCTGCAGCCCCAGAACTAGGGCGATTAGCCATTCATACTATTCAAAAACTACAAAAGACGATTGTTCATGTGATTTCTGAAAAATAAAAGAGTTAGAAGATCAAAACCTATTACAAACTTGATTCCTTGCTCTTACACACCAGTTAAAAAGTTGACCCCCACAATGAGGCCCTAAGGGTCTATTTATAGTAATTAGGAAAATAGAATCGAATTCTACTTCAACTAGGACTCCTTTTAACTTAAACTATCTTCAAAAACTCTGCATAGGGCTGCGGTGCTGCGCCAAAATCGCGCCTGGCAGGCTGGCGTGCCGCGCTGCCAGTGCACCTGAAACCAGCCTCAGTCAGCTGGGCCTGGCGCGTCGCGCCCTTGCTGCTCCAGGGTTGCTGGGGCGCTACGCCATTGTCGCGCCTGGCTGCATTCTGTCGCCTTCAACTCCGTTTCCTTCTAATACTTGATCATTTCCCTTAGTAACCTAAAAAATACTAATCATGTATTTTAGTGTGCAATCATCGCAATCTTGAGACAAAACATGCTAGTTAGTTTAGATAGTGTCCTAAACTAACGTTAAAGATGAGTAATTTATAGTAATTGGGCATATAAATATGCCCAAGATAACCACCCCACACTTAAACATTTGTTAGTCCTCGAACAACTCTATATTATCAAATTACACTCTTAACCCTTTAGACTCTTCACCTCGCTTTACAATCGACCAAATATATTTCATCATGAACTTGTGGCATACTTCATGCAATAATTTTAACTCTTCTTTATAGTCTACCGATCAAACAAATCACAACCTCGATGCATGACTTCTCTTAAATCATTTAGGGCTAATGCATCATCATAGAGACAAACCACATGATTAAGCACCAAACATGTTTCGTGAATGCCCTCACGAATATAAGTATAACCTTTCTTTTAACACCAACAATCAATTCATTATAGTATTAAGGCCATTTTTCATAACATGAACTCTCACCCTGAAGTTTCACACCTTGCCATAAGCTTGACCGTCGTGTACTTTAATTTTCATAAATTTTTCACATAGAATCAAGAGGACTTTCATTCAGTTGTAATGCCGGCTTTAGGTAAGGGAGGATAAATTTGGGAAGATTTTAGTGACTCATTCTCCCTAATGCACATGTTTTTTTTCCCTTACTAACATTCACAACTTTTAATTTTCCTATTACATGCTTTCCAATTGGCTTCAATATCTTGCCTTCACTTTCACTTGAGCCCCTTCTTTTTGCACAGACCCCTTTTTGTATGTAGATATATATATATATATATATATATATATTTAAAAAGAAATATATTTTTTACTTGTATAGCTTACGGGGTCTCATTTGTGTACCTGTTCTTTTCTTTTCTTTACTTCTCCACAAAACCACTACCATCCTCTTATTTCAACCAAATTTGTCATTTTCTTCAACTCAACATAGTGCATTGAGGACTTTTGTATCAAACTAATGGTATCAATAAAAAGGAATTTTGCTCAATTAAGTGGGTCAGAAAAAAATTTAAGGCCATATGGCTCAACGGGGCTAAGCTAGAGGTATTTAATTTAGAGGCATACAAGGGACGCTCAAACACGACTATCCAAAGAAACGCCTCAATCATATTCCACAATTCACGTAAGTTACTCATTAATCACACTTGGGGAAAGTTCTAGATGTTATTCAATGCAAAATTGTTCAAATATCCTCACACATGGCATCACTTCACACATAAGGGCCCAAACTCGTAGCATGCTCACATACAATGCATTACGGTGTTTCCACTCAATTAAGCCCAACTTCTTTATTTTTCAGTTAAATTCAAACACAAAGAGATTATGCTTTTTTTATGGTTACTATCTTACTATTGCATAAAAGTGTTACCACCCATGATGTCTAGCCAACTATTAAGACAAGGTTTCAAAGTTCCAAAGAGATAGGTTTCATACTTCTACTCCTAATGACTAATTTTCCCTTAAGACGGTCGTCATCCATCCATCATCAGGAAACGTAATTCTTAGACGACTCTAAGACTCAATAAAGCAATAAACTAGACCTAAATGGTTCAAGAAAACTATCCTCGGGAAAAAAACCAAAACAAAATGCGAGGAACCCTCATAAAAATAAAAAATACTCGATAAAGCAATAAACTATGTACAATGAAGCTCAACTTCCACCCCACACTTAAACACTACACTTTCCTCAGTGTTTAACCTTAAAACAAAGTGTTAAGGTAAAATAGAACTCCTTGTTGACCTCTAGGCCTCGTCCGAAGCATCCTCTCCGGTGCTAGTGGCCTCGAACTCATCCTTCTCCGAGCCATCCGCTTCATCAGCCGTCGCATCATCATCATCAATTGGTTCCTGGAATGCCGGACCCATCCAACACATGTACATGACACTGTCCGTCAAAGGGTACCGCTCAGCTAGTGTGTCCATCTCCTCCTCAGTCACAGGACGACCACCAATCTGCAATTACAATTCAGCCATGCCAAATGTGCCCCATCCAACTATCATCACGTGCTTGCCTATCCATAGCAGTCAAAACAGGCCCGCGGGAAGGGTCATGTGCTTTAGTTGCGCGTGACGTCGACCAAGTGGCACACTAGATGGGGGCCACGGGTAGGGGACACATAGTGAACCTCCTCCTCAATCAATAACTCCTGTAGGTACCTAGTAATGATGCTCCCGTAACAGAAATGCAATCGCTTATTGGTCCTAAACTTCAGCATATTCTGCCGCGAAATAGCCCCCACATTGGTTGGTAAGCCCTTCATTAAATGATAAATCAACACCACCCTTTCCCTAGTAACATCAATCTTGTTCTTTCCAGGGAGTAAAGTGCTAAAAACAATCTTAAGCCAAAGTCTAGCCTCCACGTTAAGGTGCCTATAGTGGAGAGTCAAATGGCGACCTGTGTCTCTAACCCTGTCCCACCTAGCAATAGAAGTGTAACACTTCGATAATTCAAGACGTGTCTTAAAGCCTAACATAGGTGTCATGATGTCTAGACACTGTTTTAAGGGTAATTTTAAGGAATATAGGTCATTTAGGAAGTTTAGAAACCAAAACGTCCACGGACGTCCGGAAATTTGTTCAAAGAGGTACTAGCGTGCCTTAGCCAATTTGACTAGCTTTTAGGAGTCGAAAATCCATAAAAATAATGTGGAAGGGTGGCTAACATGTGTTTAAGTCGATTATTGGTTGAAACGTCTGGGTAATAATCCCCAAGGACCAACCAAGGGTCCCTTGAGGAGGACCCTTGCACGTTGGAGTCAACACTGACTGGGCAGTGTGCAACGACGAGAGGCCATCAACGATTCATGTGTTGATTGATGGGGCATCGTTGCCAAATGTTGAACAACACTTAGAAAAATGGTTGGAGCCCTCACCTGCACAAGTCTCTGACAAGAACCACGGATGTGCAGCACGGAGGAGACCTGGTCCGTCGATCGTGGTGTCGTCGGTGGTACTGCAATTTCTTGCACATTTTTAATTAAGTTTCAATTAATTAATTAAGGGGTTTTGTGGTTATTTAGGGATTAAGGGAAGCCTAATTAACTAAATTAACCCCCCATATAAAGATCCCAACCCCAATTCGTCTAATTACAACTCTTAAAACAAAACTCTCTTCCTTCTCTCTTCTTTCTCTCTCTATTGGGAGACACCATTGAAGACAAGCTAGGGGAGGGATTTAGGAGATGAAAAGGGACGATTTTACCATGAATTCTTCATCAAACGTTGAGGTATGGGATCTAATTCACCTTTGAGACCTCTTTCCTCAAAGGGTTCCTTCAAAGTATTTTCAAAAGTTGGGTTTTCATGTGGGTTCTTCTCCATCTCGAAATTATGTTATAAATTGGTTTGTTTATGTTTTATATTGGATAATATGAGTATATTAACATGAATTCTTACTTAATTATGAGATATCTTGATGGTTTGGTCTAGTTTGTAGATGATGACCCTTAACCCTTAACCCTAGGTTTGATCTTGCTATGAACTAGGTTGAAATTGGTTCAATTGACTTTGTTATTGGTTGAATTGCTGTTAAATGATGTTGTTACATTAATCATGAACAAATTAGAGTGATTTTTAGTCTTTCATGCTAGTTCTTGAGAAGATGATCTAGGTTAGGAAGTAAATTGACCTAAGTATCTTGTCTTAAGCTATGATCTAGTATTGAATTGTGATATAGTGATTCTTCTAGCCTTGTTATCATGTTGATTATTGACTTGTGATGATGTATACCCAAATTGGGTTGAATTGAGGGTTTAGGGTCATACCTTGATGATGAACTATGAAGGAGACTTGGTAAGTCTTGTGATCTCTACCCTTTACTTCAAATTATGATTAATTGTGATTAAGTCATGATATTGTATTAGAGCATGTCTTATATTAGGATTGATAGGGTTGGTATGATGTTGAATTGAAATGTATTGACTATGTTGCGAGGTTGATTAAGATGTATATGTTATAAGGATGGTGATGACTATCAATGTGCCTTATTATGAATAAATATGTAAATGTGCTAACCTCACTTATAAGAATTGAGACGAAAGGACTATACTCATGCAAATTCTTATTGAGCTATGATGATGAATATTATACAAGGGCTAGAGCCTATGACCTACAAAAAGCTATGATGATTAACAAAGATCTTAAAGACATTTCAATAAAGGGACTTAGCTTAGTACTGAGTGAACTTGACAATGGGAGGTGATGACTTCCCATAGAGGAAGATTCACCCTATAGTTCTACATGTGGTGTTGACTCCCCAAAGAGGGATACTCATCCAATGGATTCCCATGAGAGGAGGCCCCAAATTGCCAAGTGGTATGTAGAGAGAGTATACCTATCTCTTAGTTCTTGAACTATGTTGTCCCCATAGGAAGACTAGCTAGTGGATCCACCTAGAAAGCTACGTTTATGTTTGGTTTTACTTTGGCCGGTAGACCACCTTCCATCGGTGTAAGGTTTTACAACACCGGATTCCACACTTAGCTCTTGTGGTCTATGTCGGTTAAGGCAGGTGTTCCCTAAATTAAAATGAACCAATGAAGGATAAACTAACTAAGGTGACTGGAGAGGTTTGACTTAGCCTAGGTAGGAGTATGTGACTCTACCTATTCCTTGCACTAGTTTGCCTTGATGGAAGCTTTAGAAGGTTGATATTATGTATGTATATGCTAATGAATGCAAAGGATGATAGTATGATGACTTTACATGTAAATGATACTATATGGTGATTAATACTCTTATGAGCATGTAATTGGTCTAAGTTGTTAAAAGTATAATGTTGTATATCCTTAAAAGGTTATATTACGTGAAGTTGAATGTTAGTCATGATTCTTGTTGGGTCACTTGATTGAGTAAGGTTATGGGGCTTTGCTTGGTTATTGCACTTGTTGACTTTATGAGGATTCATGAGTAGTAGTCTTGCTTTATTATGATATGATGAACTCTTAGCCATGCTTGTGATGTAATTACTTGATGGTAGGGTTATGTTAGATTATGGGTTAAAGTATGTTGACAAGTATGTTATGTGCTTTGACTTGATGAATATGCCTTCTTGAGTTGCATGTTTTCCTTGATGATGCATAAGGCTTTCAAAGAATAAAGTAGCATGTTTTGATAAAATGTCCTTTTTAGCATGATCTGATCTTATATGTGCATATGTTCTCATACTTAGTACAAGTGGCGGACTAACCCCATTTCTTCCTTTTTCCCAACATTTTAGGTTCCGGTCGTTTAAGGCTTTTTGAGACGACTTTGAAAAAGGCTTGGAGTTTCTTATTCATCCAAGTGGGTAGGTCCTCACTTTCCGAGGGCGATGCCGATATCGAGCTTATGATGTTTGTTTAGTTTTAAGACTCTTATGTTCTATCTCCTTTCATTTGAGTACGGATTGTATAAAGCCTATATGTGGCTCTCTTACATTGATGTATGGGCCATGCCCAATTCTCTAATCTTGTTAGATGGTTATGAGATGAGACAATTTTTTAAGACTATCTTCTATTATATATATATATATATATATATATATATATATATACTTATGTGCAATAAAAGTAGAAGGTTATGTAACCTTCCTAAACGAAGGGTCTATGTATACTCGATACGGATATGTATTATATGTATGTAGAGGTCTATGTAAACCTCCAAGTATAAGTAATGAAAAGTTTTAAATTTTTCCGCGTTTTTGACCTATGAATGTAATGATGTAAACTAAGAGGCTAGTCTTAGTCCTCAAAGAGGAACACGACGTCTGTTATGTCTAGGGGGTAAACCCGGATGTGACAAGAAGTAACCCCACACAAAGTATGCCTAATATCACAATACGGGGATCGCTTAACCATAGTTAGAAAATCAACATTGTCACAACTCGAGGTACCCAAAAAATCATTCAACCCCTCAACAGTAAATCACACCCATTTTTCACGAATAAACACTTTATGATCTCAACAGGGCGCGTATTCCAATTAGCATAAAATTCATGGACTGCGCTTAACTTACACTCACTTTGGTCTATGAAGACATATTGTTGGCCCAAATTCCGTATTCAGGCGTGAATGTTAGGAAAATTTTGGCGCACTCTCCCTCGTTGACATACTCATCGCCAAGGTACATGGCTTCAAGTTGAGAAACATACCAATCATCCGTGTATGACATTAAAGCCCCCTTATCGAACTTTTGAGGTGGTAAATTGGTGGGTTCCCCATTAGAATTTCCGATAGCCACTCTCTTCTGACTTCTCTTGGTACCCGAACCACCGACGACATTTTTGCCCTTAGAAGCCATCTCACTACCCAAAGAATGGATGAACTAAGAAAAGTGGAAAAGAAAAAGAGAATTTATTTTGGGGAAGAATGGGGGTGGGTCGGGTAGGCAGTGGGGTGGGTGTGGTTTATGGGTTTGTCAAATTTGGTAGATTGGGGGGATTGTGTTGGTAGGATGATTAAGATAATGTAAGGGTAGATGGTTTTTGTAGGGAATAATGGAGGAATATGGGAAAAAGAGTGATGTGAAGAAGAAGAAGAGTTTGGGGAAGGTGAAATAATTTGGGGGAAGATGGAAGAAATTGGGACTGGAGGGAACAGTTATAGAGGGTAGATATATGGAGAATTGGGGAAAATCTGGGTAGGTGGGGGGTTAAAAGGATGGGATATTTTATGGGTCCCATGCCAAAAAAAAATATTTCTGAAATTTTTGTATACCCAGGTCGGGCGTGCCGCGCTTGGTAGGCTGGCTCGCCGCCAGTGCGCTCAAACCAGGCCTCAGTCAAAAAAGCTTGGCGTGACGCGCCTCTCCTGCGCCCGCCATCGATGTTATGCTTTTATTGTAGCGCGTTAGACGCATGGCCTGCTGCTAGTGCGCCCAAAATGAGCCTCTTAACTTTTCCATTGGTGTGGCGTGCCCTGAGTTTATCCAAACAACATTTGGATGCATATTTCCTCTATTTCCGGGAACTTTCTTCCCCTTTTGGCCTGCACATCAACCAAATAACGTGACATGATAATGGTGGGTTGCCTCCCACCCAGCGCCTTAGTTTTGGTTGTGGCACGACTCATCTTTTTACATTTTTAATTCTAATATCTTAAGTACTATCGAACTAACACTTGAAAAGAATAAAAAAAACTACACATAAGAATTGAAAACTAAGCTAAATTTGCGAAATTAAGCGAGACTACTACCTATTACATAGAATTCACTGGTTGCCTCCCATATAGCGCTTGATTTAACGTTTCGGCACGACGCAACTTGGATCATTCATCATTTAGCTTAAGATATTCCCGATCACGATCTGAATCAACGCCAAAGTAGTGTTTTACTCTTTGCCCATTCACCATGATCATAGAACCAATCTCTCCTTTTAGTTCCACAACCCTATGTTGGGTCACTCTTATCACTTCAAAGGGACCACTCCATTTAGATATTAGTTTTCCAGGGAATAACCTAAGTATAGAGTTAAATAGTAGTACCTTTTCTCCCAGATTGAAGGTACGAGCTACTATGTGCTTATCATGCCACCTCTTCCTCTTTTCATTATATAGCTTGGCATTCTCATATGCGTGACGTCAAAACTCTTCGACTTCATGCAACTGATTCACTCTTTTTCTACCTGCTAGCTCTGGGTCCAGGTTCAACTTCTTAATTGCCCAATAATCTCGGTATTCTAATTTTGGCGGAAGATGACAGGCTTTCCCAAATACTATGTGATAGAGAGAAGTCCTTATGGGTGTATTGTAAGAAGTCCGATACGCCCACAATGCGTCATCTAATTTCTCAGACCAATCTTTCCTCTTCGCATTCAGTGTCATCTGCAAGATTTGCTTCACTTCTCGATTTGACACCTTCACTTGTCCAATAGTTTGGGGGTGGTAAGCTGTAGCAACCTTATGACGAATAATGTACTTAGGTTGAAGGTTCTTCACAAGATTACTAATAAAATGCTTACCTCCATCACTTATAATTTCCCTTGGATTGCCAAAATGAGTGAAGATGTGTTTCTTGAGAAACTTGAGCACCACCATTGAGTCATTAGAGGGCAGAGCGACAACCTCAACTATTTACTAACATAATCCACATCCACAAGGATGTATTGGTTTCCACTAGGACCCATGAAGTCAATACCCCACACATCAAAGATTTCCACCTTAAAATGTTATTAAGTGACATATCGTGTCGTCTTGAGATGGTACCTAACCTTTGGCATTTATCACAACCCTTCACAAAAGCAATAAAATCTTTAAACAGCGAGGGCCAAAAGAAACCAGATTGTAGTACCTTATGAGCAGTGCGCTCTCCTCCGTGGTGACCTCCATATGGTATATCATGACAATTCTCTAGTACATTGTTAACCTCAGACTCTGGAATGCACCTTCTTACTACCTGGTCCAACACCTTTCTTGAACAAGAATGGTTTATCCCAAATGTAAAACTTGGCATCATGGTTTAACTTTTTACTTTGTTGAGTAGTCGCACCCGGAAGGTACTCTCCACTCACTATCAATTTCAAGATATCCACATACCATGACACTTGAGAGATGACCAACGCCATCAATTGTTCATCCGGAAACTCTTCCCGGATTTTCTCACCCTCAGTCACATGTGAAAAGTCCTCCAGCCTAGATAAGTGATCAGCTATCTGGTTTCAGTGCCTTTTCTATATTTGATCTCAACGTCAAACTCTTGGAGAATCAATATCAATGAATCAGTCTTGGTTTAGCATCACTCTTATTGAATACGTACCTAATAGTTGCATGGCCAGTGAAAACAATTACTTTAGTGCCTACCAAATACGATCTGAACTTGTCGAAGGAAAACACTACGCTAGCATCTCCTTCTCAATCACTGTGTAATTTGCTTGTGTAGAGTCAAGGGTATTGCCTGCATAATAACTAGAGTGGAACACTTTACTCATTATTTGTCCTGTCACGACCCGGATTCTGGAATCCGAACCAGGACCGGCGTTATTAACCTCTCAGAGATCGCAGACAAGCCTCTTCTTAGCTTTCATCCCAATCATACAGTTAAATTTGCGGAAAATTTAAAACTTTTTAATTACTTAACGAAGTGTACATAGACTTCATATAGTATTGTATAAGAGTGATATTCTACTAGCTCAAACTCAACAACCATCTATCAATATATTAAACAAATGAACTAAATGATCGTAATAATAATAATAGTAGTTCGCCAATTGGCCTTATTACAACGCCTTGAATAAATACTTGAAAGGAAACGCTAGGGACAGTAGTCACTAGATAAATCTAATGTACTAAGCTAGAATAATAGAACGTAGCATCCTCGAACTCAAGAGGACCTACCAAAGTCAGGAGATCGTTATTCCAAACTGCTTCGTCGAACTTCAACCTTCTTGAGAACCTACGCCTATAAAAATAGTAAATAGATATGGGGTTAGTACACACTTGTACTAAGTATGGGTATATGCACATAACACATAAGGGACTATGCATGAAGAAGGAAAGCTCTTTCCTAAACAACATGTCAAGTTACGGTCACAACGTTACTTCTTACTTAAAACGTTAATCTTGATTTGTGATATAAATATTACATGTTCTCATGCAATTAAGGCACACAACTCGTTTCCTATATGAACATATGACCTTGGAATCATGAACATAATTTTAGAACAACTTATACAACGATTATTATTTTTGCTCTAAGGCCGAGAGTTGCCCTATCCATACTTAGATTATTTTTCAGTCTTTTCTAAAGTCTATTGTGTAGTTCAATGATCTCCTTTGATCTTATGTTTCACTTACAAGTGCAATGATTCATTATAGTCCCATACCTACAATGAATCGAGTAAGCAATTCACAAGACTAAAGGAAACGATTGGCTACCCTACTTATGAGTTAGATTTTTCATTCTTCTTCTTGTTGGGTATGATTATATTAATAAGCCAATCTTTATTGGCTATGCCCCTTATTTGATTATTTACATAATATATAGTTCTTGGGACATAATCCATGCTCCATTATTGGCTACCCCAACTTGTTATGTCTATCAAACACTAGTGATTAATGTTCATTAAGCTCTTACTTTAATTAGTTCACTATGAACTTATGATTCTACTTCTTTGCTCGATTGTTCACTGTGAACATGCTACTTTATTCTTTCTTACTCTCTTAAAGAATTCTCTTAGCATTAACGTAGGTAGATCATGTGAGCTACATGAAATCCAGTGTCTCCCCCACACAAAAAGGGGTGGTTCACCGATTAAAGTGAACCAGGCTTTGTGTCTTCCCCACACCGAAAAGGGGGGTTCACCGGCTAAGGTGAACCGTGCCGATGTCTTCTCCACACCGTAAGGGGGTTTCACGGCTGTAGTGAACCGGATGCTTGTCCTGAGCTATAACCGACATAGATCATGTGAGCTAAACACGAAATCTGGTGTCTCCCTCACACCGAAAAGAGGTGGATTCACCGGCCAAGGTGAACCCTAACTTGCTAGCGTTCTTTAGTGGGTGACGTCCACTAGCTAGGTGCCCCTATATTGGCAACATAGTTCTAAGACTAGGAGACGTACGGAGACCCTGGTCCACGGGGTGGTGATATCATCTCATGAGACTTACATGTGCTGGCACAAGCTCATTTCTAGTTTATCGGTGCTAAGCTCAGATTTTTTATCTTTTTATCTTTTAGAGTTTACTCACACATTATGGAAGTTTGCTTCTAGTTATGAGGTTTACTTACTCTTTGGATGACTGGTCATCCCTATCTTTACTTGATGATTATGATCTTAAGACTTTACTTTATCATCATGGTGCGAGTGAGACTTGTCTCACGGACTCTAGCACCCTCTTATGTGAGTAATTTTGACGTAACGATTAAGTGTTCTTGAGACTCGTCTCACTTATTTCTAAAACTCTATATTAGGTCAATTTCATAACTTAACTCTTAGTTATCTCTTTACTCACCTTAACTTGTTCACGTTACTTACTAACCTTATATCATTCTTTATGATGGTTATTGATTCTTTGTAAGATGTTATGGCGTTCACAAGTTGTGTGGATAGGGTATGTTGGGACTTGTCCCATTGATTGGCATACCCTATGTTATGAGCTTATTGAATTGAGATTGGGATCACTTTGCATCTTTTGGATTCGTTAATACTAGCCAATTTGTTGGCACAAAATCAAACTATGATATTATCACAAGCCAATTCAATCATCCATGAATACAATATAGTAATATAACATGTTAAACAAGTCAAATTTAAACCTTTAATTAACATATCAACAATTCAACGAATACTCATAACAATCCATATACTCAACAACACAAGTAGGCATTATAACATTCAACGTTCATGTAAATAACACCCTAATTATGCGAAACTAGCATGTATATTTCACTTGACGTATAAATCACTTAAACATACATATAAGATCAATTAACACCACATACAATCAACAATGCATCGAGAATCATGCTACTATACTACAAGAACCGGAAATTGGGAGAACTAGGAAGATGAACATGCGATACGATGGAACAACCCTAGTTTTGATATTCTTGAAGTAAAAACGTTTGAAAAGCCTCTTGGAGAAAGGATTCCAGGAGAGAAAACTCATACCTTGTTTTATAATTAAATCTACGAAGATCACTATGAACTTTGCACAAAAATCCTTGGAACGTTCTTGCTAATCGTCTAGGGTTTCTGTCACGGTCTTCACTTGTTCTTACGTTGGGCGTTAATGGTGATCAATTTAGGTCTAAATCTTTTAAGAACTGATTGTTCACTAAATCAACTTAGATTATATACTTAACTAAAATAGCTTAAGTAGCTAATTACCAAAACGCCCTTCCTAGATTGACTAGACTTAGGGAACTTCTTTGACTTAACCGATTTTGGATCTTTCCTTGGGATTTCGGTTTTGTCTAATTATTTTAATTAATTAAGTTGCTAAATTAATTAATTAAGTATTCTAGGGTAATTACTAAAATACCCCTAAGTTATTAGGACCATAGTCAACCCTTTGGACCATCCTAGGTTAGGTACTAGGTTGTCCCTAAGTTAGTTAAGGTAGTTAGGTGTCACCCGACAAGGTCCTAGGTTGTCGGGTCCCTTGGCTGGTTGTTATTGGTTGGTCTTAAGTTGGTTAGTTAGTTAGGTTAGTTGGTTAGGGTCTAGGGTAGGTTAGGGGGTCTGATCCCACGCGGTTGGACCCGCATGTGTGGTGGTCCCCCCAATCGCCCTAACCGAATTGGTTAGGGTGGTCCCCCTCGGCCGGTTTGCCCACGTGCTAACCCATGTGCTTCTTGAATTTTTCCTAACTAACTATTTGGAAAGGTTCATTTGGAATATTTACTTATTGTCCCAAGGATCCTCACTATGTCCTTGGGCACTGCTTACTCTACATGATCATTTTAAATGATTATGTGCTATGGTACTAGGCTTGACACTTGGATACCTAGTACTGAATATTTATTATGTGTTGAATACTATATTTTAGCTTAGGTTCTTCTTTGCAGGTACAATTTCTAAACAAGCTTGGAATATATTTTGCTTATTTGGGTATTATATAGAAATTGGCTAACACCCCTTAGCCAATTTTCTATACTATGCCCAATATTTTTCAATATTGGGCATCGGGATGCCTATGTACCCCCAATACGCATTCTTAAAGACCTATAGGGCTCTTTACTAGACATGTAATTTTCTGGAATGTTACATGTCCTAACACTGCACCCACTGCTACATCACTCGCATCACACGTGAGTTCAAATTGTAATTCCCAGTCAGGAGCAATTACAATGGGAGCCTCAATTAATTTCTTTTTCAACATCTCAAACGCTCCCATACACATTGCATTAAAGTCAAACTTCACCTCCTTCTCCAAATTACTGCACATTTTTCTTCCAATCTTTGGAAAAATCCTTGATGAATCACCGGTAAAAACCTGCATGGCCAAGAAAACTACGCACCCATTTAATAGAAATGGGAGGCAGCAATTTCTCAATGACTTTTACTTTGGCCTTATCAACCTCTAACCCAGATTTAGACACCTTGTGTCCCAACATTATCCCCTCTCTGACCAAAAAAGACACTTCTCCGAGTTCAGAACTAAGTTAGTGTCTTCACATCTAGCAAGTACCTTATCCAGATTTCGGAGACATACCTCAAAAGACTTCCCAAATACTGAGAAATCATCCATGAACACCTCTACAAAGTCCTCCACCATGTCATAAAAATTGGCCATCATACACCTTTGAAAAGTCACCGATGCATTGCAAAGTCTGAATGACAAGCGTTTGAAAGCATATGTGCCGTAAGGACAAGTGAACGTGGTCTTTTCCTGATTCTCAGGTGCAATCAAGATCTGGTTGTAACCAGAATATCCATATAAGAAACAATAGTACTCTTTTCCTACTAGTCGGTCAATCATCTGATCAATGAAAGGAATTGGGTAGTGATCTTTCTGGGTGGCATCATTTAATTTCCGGTAATCCATACAAATTCTCCAGCCGGTCATTGTTCTAATAGGAATCAAATCATTCTTTTCATTCCTTATCACAGTCATACCCCCATTTTTGGGAACAAATTGCACCGGACTTACCCATTTACTATCAGAGATTGGGTACACAATTCCAACATCTAACAACTTTATGACCTTTTTTGTCACCACTTCTTTCATCAACGGATTTAGTTAGTGTTGATGTTGTGCACTAAGTTTGTGATCTTCTTCCATATAGATTCTGTGCATACACAACGCTGGACTAATCTCATGAATATCACTTATTTTCCATCTAATCGCCTTCTTTCTCCGCTTTAGGATCCTCAATGCCGAATTAACTTGTATTTTCGAAAGCTCTGCAGAAAGTATAACAGGCAACGTTTAATTCCAGCTTTGGGGCCTCCTCAATGGAGGGTTTGGGTGGTGGAACTAACTCACGCTCTAATGGTTCCACTCTTCTCTTGTGAGGCTACCCACTTGCCCGATTTAGACATGTTTCTATTTCTTGAGCCTCTGTGTCTTCATCTCTCTTATGACCTACTAACACTCTTTCTAAGGGGTCATCACACACAACTAACTGTGACTCTACTATCCGATCAACCACTCTAATAGCAGACAACTCTTCATAAATGGAGGGTAATTTAAGAGCTCGGCACACATCAAATACCTCCACCTTATCATGTGCCCTCATGGTCAATTGGCCAGCTGCTACACCAATTAGTACCCTACCCGTGGCCAAGAAGGGACGTCGCAGAATGAATGGAACTTTCAGATCGGGTTCAAAGTCAAATACCACAAAATTTACAAGAAAAATCAATGATCCTACTTGTACTAACACATTCTCTACCACCCTCTCAGGCCTAGCAATAGATCTATTCGCAAGTTGGAGGATAAGAGTGGTTCATTTTGGACTACCCAACCCAAGATTTAGATACAAAGATAAGGGCATCAAATTTATACTTGCCCCCAAATCACACAATCCTCGGGTATGAACACTTTTCCCATAGTAATATGCACCGTAAAACTACTCGGATCTTTTAACTTTTGGGGTAGTCTATTTTTTATTCTAGAGCTGCACTCTTCAGTAAGTGCTAAAGTTTCGTACTTAGTGAGCCTCCTCTTGTTAGCCACAATATCCTTCATATACTTAGCATAATTTGGGATACCCTGCAAAATTTCAACCAAAGGCAGATTAATTTGAACCTATTTAAGAAAAGAGACAAACTTACCAAAGCATTCATCTTCATTCAACTTTTTTAGCCTTTGTGGAAACGGAGGTGGTAACATCTTTTGAGGAACGGATGTCTCAACATTGGAGGTTTTTACTACCTCTTCCACTTTATTTTCCTTGGTATTTATCTCATTGTCTCTCTTCTTCGAAGCTAGTTCCTCTAACTGCAGCCCACTTCTAATATGGGTTTGACTCACTATCGCCAGGCAGCCCAACTTGGGCACGCACGTTCAAAGAATTAGCCACTTGCGCAACTTGTTTCTCTAAACTCATTTGGTACATTTGGATGTCTCTGATGTTCTCATCCTGCTTATCTATTCTAGCGCTTAAGTTTGTCCCCATTTCAGACATGAGCTTTTGGAATAGCTCTTCATTAGTCATCCCACCTTTGGATACACTTTGGTTGGGATCTTGGTATTTCTGCCCAGCCCCTTGGGTACAGTATTGATTTGCACCTTGTGCCTGATTTTGGTTTTGGTTTCCATCCGAAGAGAAGTTAGGGTGGTTTCTCCAACTAGGGTTGTAACTTTTACCATAATTTTGTTAGCCTTGGCCCCTTTGTACATTACCCACATAATTCACAAAACTCGGCTTGCCTCACATTGCTCAGTGTCATGGGTTCCACTACCACATACCCACACCAATTTATTGCTTGTTGTACCACAGTTACCGGTGCTTGATTTAGAGCCAAATACTTTAACTATAAGGTCATGTTATGTTGCATTGCATCTATTTTGGCATTTAAGGCAGTATCTTGGTCTACATCTAAAATCCTTGTAGCCTTTTGGGTTGTGGTTCTAGAAATATCCCCCTCATACCCTTGGTTCCCTTCCGACAATTTATCAAGTTAATCGAAGAATGCTTCACCTGTTATGGATAGGGCTTGTCCACTTGCTGCACTATTAAGATGTCACGACCGGAATCTAGACCCCAGACGAGACCGGCATAGTTGACCTCTCAGAGGTCGCAGACAAGCCTACATACGTCATTGTTACTTCATCTAGGTTAATTTTAGCTGAAAATTTGAACTTTTTGTTACTTAACATTCGTGTAAGACATTCTACTTAAACTCATAAACGTTCACAATCAACCATATAATATTAAGATCATCAATTGAAAGAAAGAGTTCCATACTGCATTAAGTGTATACTTGCCAAAACGGCACCAATACAATGTCTGAAATAAGATGATAAAGAAACGATAGTGGAAAATACTCCACTAACTCAAACCTATATCTAAGCTAGAATATAATGGGCAAGCATCCTCGAAAGCATGAGGGCCTACCAAATCCGGATGAATGCTCCACGTCCGGATAGCCGCAACGTCGTACTGTAAGCTCTAACGTCCACCTGTGCCTGCACCTAAAAGTAGATATTGTATGGGATTAGTACACACTTGTACTAATTATGGGTATATGCAAGCACACACCAAGGACATGCATGAGCAAGAATAGCTCTTTCCTAACAACATGATTTATGGAAAGTCAAGTCAGTGGACTTGCCAAATTTGGATTAGGAAAGTCAGTGGACTTGCCAAATTTGGATTAGGAAAGTCAATGGACTTGCCAAATTTGGATTAGGAAAGTCATACCATGAGAGTAACATGCATCATCATAATTATCATTTTGCAAGCAGCACATAACGTATTGCACATATCATATCACGTAGTTCACATCATTCTTTCATATGCCATGAGACCTTGGAATCATGGACTTGACATTAGGACTTCCCAAAATGAGGGCTCAACATATGGGACCTCAACTAGGGATCCTGCTTTAGCAAACACAGAGTCTGCTTCATTTATTCATACGTACTTCATTTTCATTCATTCATATACTAGTGCAATCACTAGTCATACCTAGGATGTAGTTTAAGACTCTCATCGGGTTTGCTGTGCAATGACCAAGAATAACCTAGTGTCATTACTTAAGTCTAGCCCACCTCTTGATTATCCTAACCTAACACCTTTGGTATCGTTCATTTCATTATTTGCATCATTTGAGGCTGGCCTCATTCTTTCTTTGGGAACTTTAACCTTAACCGACATAGATCTTGTGAGCATCATGAAATCCAGTGTGTAATCCCCACACCGAAAAGAGGTGGAATCACCAGCCAAAGTGAACCAAAACATGCTAGCGTATATAGGGAGTCGAACCCTGCTAGATCCCTATATTGGCAGTATAGGTTCAAAGACTAGGAGATATAAGGAGACCCATACCCGGCATGCCGGACAGTCTCAGCTCATGAGAGTTACGTGAACCTCCGCCCTTCCCGAAGGAAGGCATCACCGCTCATAGCTAGCCTATCGGTGCTCAGTATAAAGTTCCATTACATTCAACTCATATATCATGGAAACTGGCTTCTAGCATGAGGACATCATAGCTCATTAGATTATTTCTCATCTCATCATTAGTACTAAGTATGCATTAACTTCAATACTTTCATTAGAGTGTTCATAGAGACTGGTCTCTTCATTAACTTTACACTCTCATATGTGAGTACGTTTTGGTAACATTTACTTAGGCTCATTTGAGATTGCTCTCATCTTTCACATTAGCCTCTTATCATATTGTAACCTCATTCATTAACTTTAACACATTTGCTTTTCATAATTACTCACCCCTTCACGTGAATATTCATTTCATCATATGCCAATGCACTTGGCCATTTAGTGTCTTTCACACTCTTACTTAACCCTTCTCCGGTTACATCATTTCATCACATACATCTTAGGCTCACTTACTTTTAAAAGTATACTAGACTTATGAGTCCACACATACAAGCCATGAGGCTTTATTCATAGTTTGTCTAAGTGATTCATGTTTACCCAAGATTATGTGGTACAAGACTTATGCATCTTTTAGATATGCCAAGATATTGATTTCGATCTTTAGAGGCAGCATTCATTAAATATTTACTTACGTACGACTTATGTGTCAATACGGAATTGGGCAAGGGAACCCGATTTTGAATCCCTTGGGCAACACTTAATCTTATATTAAACTTGGTGATTGCATTTTTCAGATTTAGGGGACCCTAGTTCGATCCCCATCAGCCCCATAATATTTCCTTTCTTTTTCTCCTCTCCTTTTTCGTTTATGTCAAGGAGGTTGTGGGTTCAATCCCCCACAAGCTCATTATTTTTTCTTTTAATTTATCTCTTAACTTTCTCACCTTTCCAAGAGGTTATGGGTTCAATCCCCACTCTCCACATTTATTTTCTCCTTTAATTTTCTCCTAACTCTGTCATCCATTCAAGAGGTTGGGGGTTCAATCCCCACTCTCCACATTTATTTTTCCTTTCATTTTTTTTCATGAAATTTTTATGTAATTTACATTCGGTGAGGTCTTGGGTTCCATTCCCAACGACCTTATAATTTCAAAAAAAAAAATTAAAAACATAGTCATTTTTCTCACCTCTTGGCCGAGACATCAAATTTCCAGCAAGTCTCTTCCAATCCATTTTTCTCTCATTCTTTTGTTGATTTTTTTGTAGCATTTTGAGTAACATTCGGTCAGCCACCTTAACCTTTTATGAACATCACGTTTTTAGCATTTTTACACACGCAAAACACAACATTTAACATACAAACTTCAGGCAGCAAACATAGTCAAATTTTCAGCACACACATGCTCAAAACAGTCCACTTAATACACTTTTCCGGAATATATTTTTCATCCTTTACATGATTTTCTACCACACATTCAATACATAATCACAACCAGACCTAACATTATCTACCAGAAGACATACCAACGCATGCTTTGAATTGTTCAAAGGATCTAATGACAGGGGCATGCAACGGGGACAACCTTAGTCTTTCAATCGTGATTTAAACAGAACCTTAAGGGCCTCTTGGGAAAGGGACCAAGAGAGAAGAAAACCCATACCTTAATGTCGTTCAAAACTTGTTTAAATGCTGTCAATTTACCATGAAACCAAGACTCATCACCGAAACTTCAAGCACAATCCCGTCAAGAACTTGTTGTTGATTTTTGTTTTTAGCTTAGTTTTTCGTTTGAGTTTTTGTGTGTAAGTTCTTCAAGAATGAAGAACTATTATTTTCAGTTATTTTAATGATAAAAAATGTGAGAATGAGAGTGAGAGACGTGAGAATGAGAGGATTAGGATTATGATTAGGATTAGGAGAGTTAGGTGGAGACTTAGTCAAACTAGGACTCCTCATTATTTATTAATATTATTATTATTATTATTATTTTATAAAAAATCTGGTTTTCCTTTAATTAAATCAGTAAATTAAATATTAATTAATTTAACTAATTCACTAAATAAAATTAAATCAATTTAATCCTTGCTTCCACCAAGGCTCGAACCCGGGTGGAGTTAGATTTTGCTTAAAGGGTCAATTTCGGCCACATCTACCCAAATTGCCCCTTAACCATATTAATTGATTAATTAATTAATTATTTAGGATAATTACAATACTACCCTTAGCCTGGAAAAGACCATTTTACTCCTAGACCCTCCAAACTTAAGATTACCCCTTTTTAAGTCCTGTTAAGACTCATCCGGGTAAATCTTCATATTCGGGTGCCCTACATAGCTGGAGCCAACCTTTCCTAGCTCAACTAACTCACCAAGTTAGTTGGCTTGGCTGTTGCAAGGGTTCAGAGGTCTGTTTCTACGCGCATCAATCCGTGTAAACCCGGTCTAATCTAGGCATTCTAGACACATTAAGCATTACTTAGCATAGTCATTTTTAGGGTTGTTACATTATCCCCCCTCCCCCCCCTTAGGAACACTCGTCCCCGAATGACCCTACACATCATTTAAAAATAAAGAGGGTGATTTTCGAAGATATCTTAACATACTTGAGACTTTACTCCTTGTGAATTTCTGTTTCACACTTACTCTGGATAATGCATATTACTCAAGCTTATCTGAAGCTTCATATTTAAGATTGAGGAACTTCCTTCTCAATCGCACTTAACTTGATGCACCTCACAACTCATGCAACACAAAAATCATGTCCACGCTATACAAAAACAGCAACATGACATGCAAACATGAATTCATTTTAACTCTAACTTATTCGGAAACTTAACCTTACTACCCTGTTTCGATAGTCTATGGTAGTCTAGCATTTATGAAGTAATCCATACCTAAGCCATCTCCTTGAGCTAGTAAGAAGCCAACTTAGCCTTCTTCTCTTCATCAATACTCATAGCAGGCTTTCGAACCTACCATGCACTCACCTCCATGCGAACAACCACTCTTATCAAACGTCTTTCGTTCACGCTGGGCATTTCTATCATTGCCCCTTCTTGGGAATGCCAGATCTTGAGTCTGGTGCCTTAGACCACTTGGCCATCCTAATTCTTGTGTGTATTCTTCTACGCGCGCACACAAGAAGGAAGTTAGATACTTAGAATGACACAAAGTGTCAAAGCTCTAGATAGCACGATAAAGAGTAGAAGAAGGGAAATTTTCCTACGCATCATGCAGTCTCTAATTCTATATAGTGGTGCACTTCACTACCATGACTTAGAAACAACTCGATGTGGTTGATGTGAACTTATTATCCTCGGAATTTAACCTAGTGCTCTGCTACCAACTTTGTCACGATCGGAATCTAGACCCCAGACGAGACCGGCGTCGTTGACCTCTCAGAGGTCGCAGACAAGCCTACATACGTCATCGTTACTTCATCTAGGTTAATTTTAGCGGAAAATTTGAACTTTTTGTTACTTAAAATTCATGTAAGACATTCTACTTAAGCTCATAAACGTTCACAATCAACCATCTAATATTAAGATCATCAATGAAAGAAATAGTTCCGTACTGCATTAAGTGTATACTTGCCAAAATGGCACCAATACAATGTCTGAAATAAGATGAGAAAGAAACGCTAGTGGAACATACTACACTAACTCAAACCTATATCTAAGCTAGAATACAATGGGCAAGCATTCTCGAATGCATGAGGGCCTACCAAATCCGGATGAATGCTCCACGTTCGGATAGCTGCAACGTCGTACTGTAAGCTCTAACGTCTACCTGTGCCTGCACCTAAAAGTAGATATTGTATGGGATTAGTACACACTTGTACTAAGTATGGGTATATGCAAGCACACACCAAGGACATGCATGAGTAAGAATAGCTCTTTCCTAACAACATGATTTATGGAAAGTCAAGTCAAAGGACTTACCAAATTTGGATTAGGAAAGTCAGTGGACTTGCCAAATTTGGATTAGGAAAGTCAGTGGACTTGCCAAATTGGATTAGGAAAGTCATGCCATGAGAGTAACATGCATCATCATAATTATCATTTTGCAAGCAACACATAACGTATTGCACATATCATATCACGTAGTTCACATCATATGCCATGAGATCTTGGAATCATGGTCTTGACATTAGGACTTCCTAAAACGAGGGCTCAACATATGGGACCTCAACTAGGGAGCCTTCTTTAGCAAATACAGAGTCTGCTTCATTCATTCATACGTACTTCATTTTCATTCATTCATATACTAGTGCAATCACTAGTCATACCTAGGATGTAGTTTAAGACTCTCATCGGATTTGCTGTGCAATGACCAAGAATAACCTAGTGTCATTACTTAATTCTAGCTCACCTCTTGATTATCCTATCCTAACACCTTTGGTATCGTTCATTTAATTAAGTGCATCATTTGAGGCTGGCCTCATTCTTTCTTTGGGAACTTTAACCTTAACCAACATAGATCATGTGATCATCATGAAATCCAGTGTGTAATCCCCACACCGAAAAGAGGTGGAATCACCGGCCAAAGTGAACCAAAACATGCTAGCGTATATAGGGAGTCGAACCCTGCTAGATCCCTATATTGACAGTATAGGTTCAAAGACTAGGAGATATAAGGAGACCCATACCCAGCATGCCACACAGTCTCAGCTCATGAGAGTTACGTGAACCTTCGCCCTTCCCGAAGTAAAGCATCACCGCTCATAGCTAGCCTATCGGTGCTCAGTATAAAGTTCCATTACATTCAACTCATACATCATGGAAGCTGGCTTCTAGCATGAGGACATCATAGCTCATTAGATGATTTCTCATCTCATCATTAGTATTAAGTATGCATTAACTTCAATACTTTCATTAGAGTGTTCATAGAGACTGGTCTCTTCATTAGCTTTACACTCTCATAGGTGAGTACGTTTTGGTAACATTTACTTAGGCTCATTTGAGATTGCTCTCATCTTTCACATTAGCCTCTTATCATATTGTCACCTCATTCATTAACTTTAAAACATTTGCTTTTCATAATTACTCACCCCTTCACGTGAATATTCATTTCATCATATGCCAATGCACTTTTCCATTTAGTGTGTTTCACACTCTTACTTAACCCTTCTAGGGTTACATTATTTCATCACATACATCTTAGGCTCACTGACTTTTAAACGTATACTAGACTTATGAGTCCACACATACAATCCATGAGGCTTTATTCATAGTTTGTCTAAGTGATTCATGTTTACGCAAGATTATGTGGTACAAGACTTATGCATCTTGTAGATATGCTAAGATATTGTTTCGATCTTTAGAGGCAGCATTCATTAAATATTTACTTACGTACGACTTATGTGTCAATACGGAATTGGGCAAGAGAACCCAATTTTGAATCCCTTGGGCAACACTTAATCTTATATTAAACTTGGTGATTGCATTTTTCAGATTTGGGGGACCCTAGTTCGATCCCCATCAGCCCCATAATATTTTCTTTCTTTTTCTCCTCTCCTTTTTCATTTAAGTCAAGGAGGTTATGAGTTCAATCCCCCACAAGCTCATTATTTTTCTTTTTATTTATCTCAACTTTCTCACCTACCCAAGAGGTTGCGGGTTCAATCCCCACTCTCCACATTTATTTTCTCCTTTATTTTTCTCCTAACTCTGTCATCCATTCAAGAGGTTGGGGGTTCAATCCCCACTCTCCACATTTATTTTTCATTTCATTTTTTTCAGGAATTCTTTATGTAATTTACATTCGGTGAGGTCTTGGGTTCCTTTACCAACGACCTCATAATTTAAAAAAAAAATAATTTAAAACATATTCATTTTTCTCACCTCTTGGCCGAGACTTCAAATTTCCAGCAAGCTGGAAATTTGGTCTCTTCCAATCCATTTTTCTCTTACTCTTTTGTTGATTTTTTTGTAGCATTTTGAGTGACATTCAATCAGCCACCTTAACCGTTTATGAACATCATGTTTTTAGCATTTTTACACACGCAAAACACAACATTTAACATACAAACTTAAGGCAGCAAACATAGTCAAATTTTCAGCACACACATGCTCAAAACAGTCCACTTAATACACTTTTCCGGAATATATTTTTCATCCTTTACATGATTTTCTACCACACATTCAATACATAATCACAACCAGACCTAACATTATCTACCAGAAGACATACCAACGCATGCTTTGAATCGTTCAAAGGATCTAATGACAGGGGCATGCAACGGGGACAACCTTAGTCTTTTAATCATGATTTAAACAAAACCTTAAGGGCCTCTTGGGAAAGGGACCAAGAGATAAGAAAACCCATACCTTAATGTCGTTCAAAACTTGTTTAAATGCTGCAAATTTACCATGAAACCAAGACTCACCACCAAAACTTCAAGCACAATCCCGTCAAGAACTTGTTGTTGATTTTCGTTTTTAGCTTAGTTTTTCGTTTGAGTTTTTGTGTGTAAGTTCTTCAGGAGTGAAGAACTGTTATTTTCAATTATTTTAATGATAAAAAACGTGAGAATGAGAGTGAGAGACGTGAGAATGAGAGGATTAAGATTATGATTAGGATTAGGAGAGTTAGGTGGAGACTTAGTCAAACTAGGACTCCTCATTATTTATTATTATTATTATTATTATTATTTTATAAAAAATCTGATTTTACTTTAATTTAATCAGTAATTAAATATTAATTAATTTAACTAATTCACTAAATAAAATTAAATCAATTTAATCCTTGCTTCCACCAAGGTTCGAACCCGGGTGGAGTTAGATTTTGCTTAAAGGGTCAATTTCGGCCACCTCTACCCAAATTACCCCTTAACCATATTAATTAATTAATTATTTAGGATAATTACAATACTACCCTTAGCCTGGAAAAGACCATTTTACCCCTAGATCCTCCAAACCTAAGATTACCCCTTTTTAAGTCCGGTTAAGACTCATCCGTGTAAATCTTTATATTCGGGTGCCCTACATGGCTGGACCCAACCTTTCCTAGTTCAACTAACTCACCAAGTTGGTTGGCTTGGCTGTTGCAAGGGTTCAGAGGTCTGTTTCTACGCGCATCAATCCGTGTGAACCCGGTCTAATCGTAGGCATTCTAGACACATTAAGCATTACTTAGCATAGTCATTTTTAGGGTTGTTACATAAGAACAACACGTGCATTATATTCCAAACCCTAAAAGAAAGCGTGATCTAGTATCTCATCAGTCTGCATGTGGTGTGGGCAAGCATTCAACATTTATTTGAAACGTGCCCACGCTTGGTACATGTCTTCCCCGTTCTTTTGATCAAAGTTTGTTATTTCACCTCTCATCTTGGCAGTTTTCTTGGATGGATAGAATCGACTCAAGAACTTCTTTGTTAGACAATCTCAAGTAGTAATGGAGTTTGGTGGCTCAGAGTCTAACCATTGCCTTGCGGCTCCCAATAATGAATATGGAAACAATGTTATCACATAGTCCGGTGAGACTATAAGTGGAATGTAGGTATGAGTGATCTTTATGAAGGTACGAAGATGGAGTTGAGGATCTTCATGGGGGAGACCAGTAAATTATCCATTTGTATGGAGAATTTGTACCATATTCCTCTTCTATTAAAATCTCCCCCCCCAGGTGGAGGTTTCATAATACTAGATGCCAAAATGGCGTAAGTGGGACTGCCACATCACACTGGTCTTGCTGGAATGATAGGGACATGAGGGGGTATTCCTTGGTCATCAACATTCTCCGAATTGTTCGGAAACCTTGGGTTATTCACATCTTCCGGATTGTATTGATGATAATTACCACGATTTCCTGGATGTCCTAGCCCTAATTCCCCTTGCCCTTGATTCATTTTTCTACGCTAATCTAGAACTCTTTCACGTTTGTTGTAAGGATCAACCAAATCTCCTTTCCTAGCCAGACCTAAAAGCCAAATGCCAACAATAAACAAGCTAAGATTAAGTCATTAATACTTGAATATTCTAATGGTAGACTTAAGAAAATTGAATATAAATCAATTTCTAAGTCTCCGGCAGTGGCGCCAAAAACTTGTTGCTCTCCAATATGCACGCACGTATATGTGATCGCGCCAGAAATATAGATTATTTTTAGAAACTAGTTATCATCCCACGGACTTATGATTAATTTGTATTCAAGACTTAATTCTACAACTGAAAGTAACTTAACTGTGTAAAAACTTGATGATTTATTATTAACTTTGACTACTTCAATAATAAATAAAAATAACTAAGATTGAACGACTTAAATATGGTGTTTCAAGCAAGAAAAAGGCAATTCCAAGGCGACAACTTATGTTGAATCTCATGTATCATAATATTGACTTCGAACTAATTATGGTTATCAAGTTACTGGTTTATAGGGCTAATTATATGAGTCGAGCTACACACCTCTCGTAGCCCACCCCAATTAGATACCTAACGACATCGTTGAGCGGGGATAAGTAAACTAATTGGCGAGCATTTATACTTCATCCTATTTCGTAACCAAGCAATTTGTTCATCTGGGCATCACTCCTAAACACAAATCACCTCAATCTAATGGGTCAATCGAGATTTCTATATTCTCTAGTCTATCTAATATGTACCCTCTCAATTTTATGATTAGACACTAAAGTTTATCTTATGGTGATCAAACATAAAATAGTAAAACAAGAAGATAGAAGTAACTTGTGTTGATAACCAAGAATTAATTCAAAAACCCAATAATATTCAACATTCGTATCTGCAGCCCCAAAACTAGGGTGATTAGCCACTCATACTATTCAAAAACCACAAAAGACGATTGTTCATGTGATTTCCAAAAAATAAAAGAGTTAGAAGATCAAGACATATTACAAACTTAATTCTTTGCTCGTGCACACAATTAAAAAGTTGAACCTCCCACAACGAGGCCCTAAGGGCTGCCAGTGCACCTGAAACCAGCCTTAGTTAGTAATTCTTGGCGCGTCGCGCCCTTTCTGCGCCATGGTTGTTGGGGCGCCGCACCAGTGTCGCGCCTAGCTGCATTCTGTCGCCTTCAACTCCGTTTCCTTCCAATACTTGATCATTTCCCTTAGTAACCTGAAAAATCACTAAGCATGTATTTTAGTGTGCAATCATCGCTATATTGAGACAAAACATTCTAATTAGATTAGATAATGTCCTAAACTAATGTTAAAGAAGGGTAATTTGTAGTAATTGGGCATATAAATATGCCCAAGATCACCACCTCACACTTATACATTTGTCAGTCCTCGAACAACTCTATCTTATCAAATTACGCTCTTAACCCTTTAGACTCTTCACCTCGCCTTACAATCGACCAAACATATTTAATCATGAACTTGTGGCATAATTCATGCAATAATTTTAGCTCTTCTTTATAGTCTACCAATCAAACAAATCACAACCTCGATGCATGACTTATCTTAAATCATTTAGGGCTAATGCATCATCATAGAGACAAACCACAAGATTAAGCACCAAACATGTTTCGTAAATGCCCACACCAATATAAGTATAGACTTTTTTTTTACACCAACAATCAATTCATTATAGTATTAAGGCCATTTTTCATAACATGAACTCTCACACTCACAAATGAAGTTTCATTCCTTCTAACATGCCATAAGCTTGCCCTTCGTGTACTTTAATTTTCACAAAATGTTAACATTGAATCAAGAGAACTTTCATTTGGTTGTAATGTCGGCTTTAGGTAAGGGAGGATACATTTGGGTAGCGTTTAGTGACTCATTCTCCCCAATGCACATGTGTTTTTTCCTTACTAACATTCACAACTTTTTCTTTCCCTATTACATGCTTTCTTATTGACTTCAGTATCCTGCCTTCACTTTCACTTGAGCCTCTTGTTTTTGCAAAGACCCCTTTTTGTATGTACATATTTTTATTATCTATGTATATATGTTTTTTTTTTAAATAATTTTTTTTACTTGTATAGCTTAAGGGGTCTCATTTGTGTACTTTTTCTTTTCTTTTCTTTTCTTCTCCACAAAATCAATACCACTTTCTCATTTCAACCAAATTTGTCATTTTCTTCAACTACAAATAGTGCATTAAGGACTTTTGGATCAAACTAATGGTATCTATAAAAGAGATTTGGCTCAATTAAGTGGGTCAGAAAAAATTAAAGCCATACGGCTCAATGGGGCTAAGCTAGAGGTATTTTATTTGGCAGCATACAAGGGACATTCAAACTTGGCTATTCAAAGAAACGCCTCAATCATATTCCACAATTCACACATGTTACTCATTAAGCAAACTTGGGGCAAGTTTTAGATGTTATTCAATGCAAAACTAAACAAATATCCTCACACATGGCATCACTTCACAAATAAGGGCCCAAACTCGTAGCATGCTCACATACGATGCATTACGTTGTGTCCACTCAATTAAGCCCAACTTCTTTATTTTTCAATTAAAGTCAAACACAAAGAGATTATGCTTGTTTGTATGGTTACTATCTTACTATTGCAACAAAGTGTTACCACCCATGACGTCTACCAACTATTAAGACAAGGTTTCAAAGTGCTCAATTAAAGTCAAACACAAAGAGATTATGCTTGTTTGTATGGTTACTATCTTACTATTGCAACAAAGTGTTACCACCCATGACGTCTAGCCAACTATTAAGACAAGACTTCAAAGTGCCAAAGAGATAGGTTTGATACTTCTACTCATAATGACTAATTTTCCCTTAAGACGATCGTCATCCATCCATCATCGGGAAACGTTATTCCTAGACGACTCTAAGACTCAATAAAGAAATAAATATACCTAAATGGTTAAAATGGACTATCCTCGGGAAAAGAACCAAAACAAAATGCGAGGAACCCTCCTAAAAATCAAAAAGACTCAATAAAGAAATAAACTATGTAAAATGAAGCTCAACTTCAACCCCACACTTAAACACTACACTGTCCTCAGTGTTTAAAATTAAAACAACGTGTAAAGGTAAAAAAAAACTGTTTGTCAGCCTCTAGGCCTCGTCTAAAACATCCTCTGTGGTGCTAGTCAAGATCGATCCAGTTCCCGTTCTTTTCCGGTGCACTCGCTTTATATCTCCGACACACAAGGAAGGACGCGGTGGGAAAGAAGCAACCCTAGCCTCTGTCCGGCCGATCATTCCGCTGGCATCTCGCATTCACGCCCCCGTTTGACTGCCGCTCGAACTCATCCTCGTCCAATCCATCCGCTTCATCAGCCATCACATCTTATCATCAATTGGTTCCTGGAATGTCGGACCCATCCGACTTATATACATGGCACTGTTCGTCCAAGGGTATCGCTCAGCTAGTTTGTCCATCGCCTCCTCAGTTACAGGACGACCACCAATATGCAATTGCAATTCTGCCATGCCAAACATGCGCCCCATCCAACTATCATCACGAGCTTGCCTATCCATAGCACTCCAAACGGGCCTGTGGGAAGGGTCGTGCCTTTAGTGCGCGTGACGCCGACCAAGTGGCACACCAGATGGGGGGCACGGGGAGGGCACACATCGTGAACCTCCTCCTCAATCAATAACGCATGTACGTACCTAGTAATGATGCTCATGTAATGGAAACACAATCACTTATTGGTCCTAAAATCCAACATATTCTGCCGTAAAATATCCCCCACATTGATCGGTAATCCCCTCATTAAATGATAAATCAGCACTACCCTTTCCCTAGTAACATCAGTCATGTGCTTTCCCGGGAGTAAAGTGCTACAAACAATCTTAAGCCAAACTCTAGCCTCCACGTTAAGGTGCCCATAATGGAGAGTCAAATGGCGACCTGTTTCTCTAACCGTGTCCCACCTAGCAACATAAGTAACCCCACACAAAGTATGCCTAATATCACTATATGGGGGTCACTCAACCAAAGTCAGAAAATCAGCATTGTCACTATTAGGGGTACCCAAAAAATCATTCAACCTCTCAACAGTAAATCGCACCCATTTTTCATGAATAAACACTTTATTGATCTCAACAGGGCGCGTATTCTAATTAGCATAAAACTTACAGACTAGGCTTAAATTACACTTACCTTGGCCCATGAAGGCATATTGTAGGCCCAAAGTCTGGATTCAGGCGTGAATGTTTGGAAATTCTTGGCGCAACCTCCCCTAGTTGACATACTCATCGCCAAGGTACTTGGCTTCAAGTTGAGAATCATACCAATCATACGCGTATATCATTAAATCTCCCTTACCGAACTTTTGAGGTGGTAAATTGGTGGTTTACCCACTAGATTTTCTGATAGCCACTTTCTTATGAATCCTCTTGGTACCTGAACCACCGGTGACATTTTTGCCCTTAGAAGCCGTCACACTACCGAAAGAATGGAAGAACTAAGAAAAGGGGATAATAAAAAGAGAATATTTCTTTGGGGAAGAATGGGGGGTCAGGTAGGTAGTGGGGTGTGGTTTATGGGTTTGTGAAATTTGGTTGATTGGGGGGATTGTGTTGGTAGGATGATGAAGAAAAGGTAAGTGTAGAAGGTTTTTGGTAGAGAATAGAGGAATGGGGAAAATAATGAAATGAAGAGGAAGAAGAGTTTGGGAAAGGTGGAAGAAATTGGGAGTGGGGGGAACGGTTATAGAGGGTAGATATATGGGCAATTGGGGAAAATCTGGGTAGGTGGGGGGTTAAATGGGTGGGATATTTTGTGGGTCCCATGGAAAAAAAATATATTTATGAAATTTCGTATACAAGGTCGGGCGTGTTGCGCCTATACCGTACCTGGCAGGCTGACGCGCCGCGCTACCAGTGCGGACAAACAAGGCCTAAGTCAAAGAGGCATGGCGCGACGCGCCCCTCTTGTGTCAACATGCTTGGCGCGACGCGCCCCTAGTGCGCTATAACAAGGCCTCAGTTAAAGAGGTGTGGCATGACGCGCCTCTCCTGTGCCGGCCATCGGCGTTGTGCTTTTATTGTGGCGCTTATGGGTGTGGCCCGCTGCCAGTGCGCCCAAATGAGCCTCTACACTTTTTCTTTGGCGTGGCGAATCCTGAGTTTATTACATAGAATTCACGGGTTGCCTCCTATGTAGCGCTTGATTTAACGTCGTGGTACGACACAACTTGTATCATTCATCATTTAGCTCAAGAGCTTTCCGATCACGATCCGAATAAACACCAAAGTAGTGTTTTACTCTTTGCCCATTCACCAAGAACGTAGAACTAGACTCTCCTGTTAGTTCCACAGCCCCATATTGGGTCATTCTTACCACTTCGAAGGGATCACTCCATTTAGACCTTAGTTTTCCGGGAAATAACCTAAAGTCTAGAGTTCAAGAGTAGTACCTTCTCTCCCGGATTGAAGGTATGAGCTACTATGTGCTTATCATGCTACCACTTTGTCTTTTCTTTATATAGCTTGGCATTCTCATATGCGTGGCGTCGAAACTCTTCGAGTTCATGCAACTGATTCACTCCTTTTTAACCGGCAAGCTCAGGGTTCAAGTTCAACTTCTTAATTTCCCAATAAGCTCAGTGTTATAATTCCGCCGGAAGATGACAGGATTTCCCAAGTACTATGTGATAGGGAGAAGTCCCTATGGGTGTCTTGTAATAAGTACTATATGCCCACAATGCGTCATCTAATTTCTCAGACCAATATTTCAACTTCGCATTCACCGTCATCTGCAAGATTTGTTTCACTTCTCTATTTGACACCTCCACTTGTCCACTAGTTTGAGGGTGGTAAGCTGTAGCAACCTTATGACGAATACCATACTTAGAAAGAAGGTTCTTTACAAGATTGTTAATGAAATGCTTACCTCCATCACTT
This sequence comes from Solanum lycopersicoides, assembly GCA_022817965.1. Lineage (NCBI taxonomy): Eukaryota > Viridiplantae > Streptophyta > Magnoliopsida > Solanales > Solanaceae > Solanum > Solanum lycopersicoides. The sequence continues at coordinate 45,717,047 of CM040621.1, forward strand.
ATAATTGCCCTTGGAGTGCCAAAGCGAGTGAAGATGTATTTCTTCAGGAACTTGAGCACCACCCTTGAGTCATTTGAGGGGAGAGCTATAGCCTAAGCCCATTTACTCACATAATCCACAGCCACAAGTATGTATTGGTTTCCAATAGGTGGTGGGAAGGGACCTATGAAGTCAATACCCCACACATCAAAGATTTCCACCTCCAAAATATTATTCAGTGGCATCTCGTGTCGTCTCGAGATGTTCGGTACCCAACCTTTGGCATTTATCACAACCCTTCACAAAAGCAATAGAATCTTTAAATAGTAAGGGACAAAAGAAACCAGATTGTAGTACCTAATGAGCAGTGCGCTCTCCTCGCGGCGACCTCCATATGGGCTAGCATGGCAACTCTCTAGTACTTTGTTAATCTCAGACTCCGGATTGCACCTTCCTACTACCCGGTCAACACCTTGCTTCAACAAGAATGGTTTATCCCAGATGTAAAACTTGGCATCATGGTTTAACTTTTTATTTTGTTGAGTAGTCGCACCCGAAGTGTATATTCGCATACCATGGCACTTGAGAGATGTTCAACGCCATCAATTGTTCATCCGGAAACTCTTCCCAAATTTGGTCACCCTCAGTCACATGTGAAAAGTCCTCCAGCCTAGATAAGTGATCAGCTATCTGGTTTATAGTACCTTTTTCTATATTTAATATCAAGGTTAAACTCTTGGAGAAGAAATATTCAACGAATCAGTCTTAGTTTATCATTCTTCTTACTGAATAGGTACCTAATAGTTGCATGGTCAGTGAAAACAATTACATTAGTGCCTACCAAATACGATCTGAACTTTTCGAATCCAAACACTAGCGCTATCATCTCCTTCTTAGTCACTGTGTAATTTGCTTTTCTAGAGTCAATGGTCTTGCCTGCATAATAAATAGAGTGGAACACTTTACTCTTTCTTTGTCATAACACTGCACCCACATAAGTTCAATTGGTAATTGTCATGACCCGAAAGCACCCCCTAGAAGTTAGGAAGAACCCTTGGGTCATGACCGGGCGTACTTGAACCTTTGGGGTCTTGTACAAGCCCTTTATTTAGACATTTACATAAGACATGAAAAGTAGTGCGGAATCAAAAAATTTCAAGACATTTAATAAAAATCTAGTCTTTCATAAATATTTAGAGAATCTCATCGTCACAAGCTAACTTAAAGACACGATATAATATCTTAGGGACACGCCCTTTAAATTTGAAGAGATACATAATAAGAACTTATACAAAACTAAGCGGTTTAAGAACTATGTCCTCGAATATATGAGGACATACTTTGTCTTGAGAGAGTCAAATCCCAAGCTTGCCTTCTAAACTTCAACCTTGCTTCCAAAACCTATACTTAAAAAGTATAGAAAAGTATGGGGTTAGTACAAAACAATGTAATAAGTATGGCATACGCAAAAACATGCAAAAAGGGACATTTTTGTAAAATAAGCTTTCATGGCAAATGATTATAACATTCACGAATTTAGAAACAAAACAACATAAGAATTATCATTTAACACTTAGAGAAGAATTTCCATAATTTTAACAAGAAGGAGCATTTACAGTAAACTTACCAAAATATTACAGTAAACTTTTATAGCTTTACAGTGAACCATTTGACTCCAAAAATAGTGAACTTCCAAGGTATTGCCACTGAGGAAGTGAACTCATTTCCGTAGAAGTTTCCTAACTGAGGTTATCCTAAGGCTCTCAAAGGTATGACATGAAGACAATGTCTAAACACCTCCTTCAATACACACCAAGGATATCCTTAAGACTACCCACCATGAGCTTACTCCACTTGGGAGAACAAGTCACCACTCAATCACAAGACATTAGAAGAACACCCAACAAAACACCAAAGACTTCCCGTTCGGAATGCCTACTTAGTGCAATGGTAGATGGAGTCCCATACCACCACCTACCCTAAGTAGTACATTATTTTAGAAGGTTTGGAACCAAGACTCCCCTTTCGGAAGGTCCTACTTAGTTCAATGGATAGATAGCGTCCCATACCACCACCTACACTAAGTAGCACGTTCTTTTAAAAGACTTAGTTCATTCAATTCACATAAGACTCACCAAGACTCCCCTTTCAGAATGCCTACATAGTGCAATGGATAAATAGCGTCTCATTCCACTACCTACCCTAAGTAGCACACTCCTTTAGAAGACTTAGTACTTTCATTACTTTTGTGGGAGTTATCTTAACCGACATAGACCATGAGAGCTACACATGGAATCTTGATATTAACCCCTATCGGATGAGGGATCCTCACTTGCCTAGAGTGAGGTCATTCTCTTAGCTTTTACATGGCTTGCCCAATAGCTACACCTATGCGGGCGCATAGTTAATGGATAAGGAGATTGCTACTAAGTAACTCATTCTCTACTAACGAGGAGTACTCATCTCAAGAGGTACATTGGAATACGACATCTCAACTCACGAAGTGTAACCACCTCTCCTTCATATCCTCTCGGTGCTAGCATAACTCCCCATGGTTTCTTAACATTATAAACTTTAGGTTAAGTATAACTAGTGAACACCACATCTCAAATCACGAAGGGCATTCATCCTCCAACCTATCTTAGAAAGCTCTTAGGATGTAGCGAGGATGCTACTAAATACTTCATCTCAACTCACGAAGAGTGTTCACCCCAAGACTCCCCTTTTTACTCAACTTGGCTTCATACATTCATTTAAGTGTGTGTGTACATGTGAGCACACCTTGCACATAAGCATCATTTCATTCACATTAGCTTCTATACATGCTTTAGACCTTCATTCATCAAATCACACACTTTACAAGCTTCACATAATCATATACTTCATTTAGGCATACTCTCTAGCCTACTTAACATAAAAGCTTCAATAAGCACATTTAACAAGAATAACACCATTTTCATCCTTACTTCACATAACAAGCCTTCATGGACTCATTCACAATAAATAAGTAACTTCGCATTCATATAAGTCAAATAAACATCGCCACCAAGAAGGTGGACCACACCACTCAAGAGCATTTCATAATTAAAGCTTAAACAACATAACCAACTTACCCTTTAATATAAGCTTACATCACCTATACCATTGTACTCAATAATTCATCATAAATTATCCCTTAGGGCAGTATCTAAACAACAATATCAACATAAGGAAACCAAAGTTCAAAGACTACAAAACTAAGCTCATTTAACCCATTTCTTAACCCAACATTTGATGAAAAGCTTTATCATGATTTCATTGAAGTTTTAGCATTAAAATCACCAAATAACATTAGAAACATCATTTGTAAGTCACTAGAAACGTTTTCATGCAAGACCCATATTTAGAATTGAAGATAGAAGAAACTAGGGTTCCTTTTTGAAAATCCATTAGAAGGGACTCCTTGAATGGAAGAGAGTTCAAGGATGGATACCATACCTTAGATAAGAGGAACCCCAATGATTTTGATGAATAACTTGGCCACCAATATCCTTCCTAGATCTTCTTGACTTCTAGCTTCCAGAGAGACTTGAGAGAGTTCTAAGGGAGAGGGTTTTGGGTTTCAGGAAATGGAGTCTAAAATTATATCTTAGGGTTTAAATCACTTTAATTTATATAAATAAGCCTAAAATAATTGTCCAAGGTCCTTAAAAGACTTGGGGTGAATTTACCAAACACCCCAAGCCAAGGCAGCCCCTTAACAGCTTTTGCAGGCAGCACAAACGGTTCCCCACAGACGGGCCGTTTGCCCATCGACGCCCCGTTGGTGGGGGTCCGTCGATGGGGAATTGGCTTCAATCCTTAGAAGTCAAGCCTGCCTTACATGTCCAATCGACGCCCTATGTTCTACGGACCGTTGGTTGACCAACGGACCGTACCTTGGGTCGTCGTTTGTTCACTGTTTGACAGTTTCTTGCCAAGAGGTGGGGTCCTCTTCTAGGGCCCAGCGTGGGTCCTAGGTGGGGTATTATCCGGACTTTAAACCCATATACTAAGTAATATATGTATTAGGAACATCCCACATCAATTTCGATTAAAACGAACACATAAAACTCACTGAAACACCTCAAGACACAAGCACACTATCTAAGGCACACTTTGCGAACGTCATGGACGTTCTTGGTCGTTTGACTTCCAAACTTAACCAAACTTCACAAACTGCCTAATAACACTAATTTAACTCATTTTATCTTAAAATTCACTCAATAAACATTCCTTAAGCTCTAGTTCACCTTAGTTCATTTTAGGGCGTTACAGTCTCCCCACTTGGAACAACATTCGTCCTCGAATGACACTAAAACTTTAAGACCATCAAGGACTCACTTAGATTCAAATAACACATCACAATAAAGGCTCAAACATTCATAATCAAAGCACCAACTAACAAGGAGTACAATTTCACACTTTCAAACACTTTGCAACACAAGCACTTTGTAACAACTTTCACATTTCAAAATCTTCTCTTATCCTTCACTTATGGAGGAAATACCTTATCCAACATTAAACATTCTCATATACAACACTTTGCATACTTGAAACTTCAATCAAAGGCAAGACAGATTTTCTGAAAATTCAAAACTCTTACAGTGAACATCACTGTAACACTGTTAAGCATGCTTAAAATTTCAAAAATTCATTCTTTGAGCAATTCATCAAGAAGGCATGATCATATGAAGTATAAAACCATATAAACTCATCTCATAACACATTGAAACCATAATTCATGAAAAAATGCAATTTTCTCAAAATTTGAACTCCTTTACAGTGAATTCAAAACTTCATTGTGTCACATGCTTAGAATTTCAATAATGCACCTTTCAAGCAACTTTAACAAGAAGGCATGACAATATGAGAGACAAGACTATACTAACTTACTCCAAAGAGACTTGAAAGTTACACTAAGTGCAATGTGAGAGTAACATCCCATACTACCACTCCCACTTAGTGACCTTTGAGGATTCTGTTGGACTAAGTACACTACATGCAATTCTACTCAACATTCATTATGCAAAACTTAGCTTTAACTTGTTCCTTTAACATTAGACCTTAAGTCATCTAGCTTCATATGAAATACAAGATAACTCATTGATACACTTCATACTCAAAACCACCTTTTCTACTCAACTCATTCTCCCCCACTTAGGGTAAAGCCATCTTCAAGGTCTCATACTTCAAAGCACCATTATGCCTCTCACAAGGTAGGAACTCATACTACTCCTAACTCATGCACATCAAGACTAAACATCAACTCTACTAGTCAAGCATCACACTCCCCTCTTAGGATTCAAGCCTAGACAAACTTTCTTAAACATCACTTCATTAAACTCTTAGGCACCAATTAACTCAATCTCATGGAACAAGACTCCCTTACTAGGTATTCATACCACATTTCCTCCTTCGTGTAAGCCTACACCACAACCTCAACCAAATCACAAGAACAATATTAAAACATTTAACCACACAAGAGGGTTGCCCTCAACTCCTACAAAATCTCCATATTCTTTTAACGTTCCTCAAATTTACACCTTAAAGAATTTCTACCATCATTGAACATTAATCACAAGATAACTCATTTGTTCTCAAAGACACTTTATTCCATCATTATAATTCTTACCATGCTTAGAACTACATCACCATAAAGTTTCTCATCACAATACTTCCAATCTCATAAATCACACCTAGCCATAATGGCATCACATCACAATTTTCAAAACTTACATTTCATATCTACTCTTCTAGCCACAAAACCATCATAAGCATCAAAACTTACCTTTTGTCTCCCTCAAACCTAGAAACATCTCCCTTTCCAAGCAATCACACCTAGAAGACCACCGGACAAAGGATAAGAAGAGAGAGACCTTATAGAGTTAAGTTCTATGGCACTATTCAAGAGTAATGAAGAAAGTGAAACTCTATCATCCTATAGACTCTTGTCCATGGATGTGTCGCGACTCACACCAATGACCAAGATACTACTAGACGTGGCTTGTGAGACTTTTAGACCCTAAACTATTTCCCATAACCTTATGCTCTGATACCAAGTCTGTCAAGACTGGAAAGGACCCCCTAGAAGCTAGGAAGAATCCATGGGTCATGACCGGGCGTACTTGACCCTTTGGGGTCTTGTACAAGCCATTTAACTATCGTTCATTACATAAGACATGAAAAGTAGTGTGGAATTAAAACTTTTCAATATATTTAATAAAAATCTAGTCTTTCATAAATATTTAGAGAATCTCATCGTCACAAGTCAACTAAAAGACACGATATAATATCTACGACCCTTTAAATTTGAAGATATACATAATAAGAACTTATATAAAACTAAGCGAATTAAGAACTATGCCCTCGAATATATGAGGACATACTTTCTCTTGAGAGAATCAAATCCCAAGCTTGCCTTCTTAACTTCAAACTTGCTTCCAAAACCTATACTTATAAAGTATAGAAAAGTATGGGGTTAGTACAAAACAATGTACTAAGTATGGCATATGTAAAATCATGCAAAAAGGGACATTTTCGTTAAATAAGCTTTCATGCCAAATTATTATAACATTCATGAATTTAGAAACAAAACAACATAAGAATTATCATTTAACACTTAGAGAAGAATTTTCATAATTTTAACAAGAAGGAGCATTTACAGTAAACTTACACAAATATTACAGTGAACTTTTATAGCTTTACAGGAACCATTTGACTCCAAAAATAGTGAACTTCCAAGGTATTGCCAATGAGGAAGTGAACTCATTTCCGTAGAAGTTTCCTAACTGAGGTTATCCTAAGGCTCTCCAAGGTATGACATGAAGACAACGTCTAAACACCTCCTTCAATACACACCAAGGAGATCCTTAAGACTACCCACCATGAGCTTACTCCACTCGGGAGAACAAGTCTGTAACAACCCAAAAATAACTATGCTAAGTAATGCTTAAACGTACCTAGAATGCATGGATTAGACCGGGCTCACACGGCTTGATGCGCGTACAACCACACCTCTGAACCCTTGCAACAACCAAGCCAACCAACTTGGTGAGTTAGTTGAGCTAGGAAAGGTTGGGTCCAGCCATGTAGGGCACCCGAATATGAAGATTTACCCGGATGAGTCTTAAGCGGACTTAAAAAGGGGTAATCTTAAGTTTGGATGGTCCAGGGGTAAAATGGTATTTTCCAGGCTAAGGGTAGTATTGTAATTACCCTAAATAATTAATTAATTAATTAATTAATATGGTTAAGGGGCAATTTGGGTAGAGGTGGCCGAAATTGACCATTTAAGCAAAATTTTGCTCCACCCGGGTTCGAGCCTTGGTGGAAGCAATGATTTAATTGATTTAATTTTATTTAGTGAATTAGTTAAATTAATTAATACTTAATTTTCTGATTTAAGTAAAGGAAAAATCAGAATTTTTAATATAAACAAATAATAATAAAATTAATAAATAATGAGGAGTCCTAGTTTGACTAAGTCTCCACCTAACTCTCCTAATCCTAATCCTCTCATTCTCACGTCTCTCACTCTCATTCTCACGTTTTTTTATCAGTAAAAGAACTAAAAATAATAGTTCTTCACTCTTGAAAAACTTACACACAAAAACTCAAACGAAAAGCTAAGCTAAAAACGAAAATCAACAACATTCTTCTCGACGGATTGTGTTTGGGATTTTGGTGGTGAGGCAGTGGTGTCGTGGGAATAGGCAGAATTGAAACAAGTTTGGAACGACATTAAGGTATGGGTTTTCTTCCCTCTTGGTCCCTTCCCAAGAGACCCCTAAGTTCAGCTTAATTCCAGTCAAAACAACTAAGGTTGTCCCCGTTAGATCCTTTGAAAGATTTCAAGTATGCGTTGGTATGACTTCTGGTAGATGATTTTAGGGCTGGTTGTGATTACGTGTTTGAATGTGTATTCGGAAATTATGTGAGAAATGAAAGATGTGTTCCGAAAAGGTGAATTACGTTAACTTGATTATGCATGTGCGTGCCGTGAGTTAGCCATGGTTTGAAGCCTGGATTTTACATGTTAAAATGTTGTATTTTACGTATATGAATATGTTAAAAACGTGATGTTCATATGAGTTCAAAGTTGCTGAATTGAATGATAATTCTTGATTGAAAGTAACCTTGAAAATGCACCTAAAGATCTCCCTAAAAACTACTCGAAATGTCTTGATGTTTAACGTGAAATAGGGTGAGAAAATGGACTTCAAAAAGGTGATTAAATTCTCGAAAATAACCATGAAAACTCACCTAAAGATGCACTAGATGTTACACGAATATTTACCCTAAATCTAACATCTAAAGGTTGAGAAAATGGAATGCAAAGAGGGTGAACAAATTTCCAGCATTCTGGAAATTTGTTTTAGGGCAGCTTACTGTAAAAAAATCACGTTCTAAAATATTTTTTTAAATGCTTGAGGTCAGTGGGGATTGAACCCAAGACCTCACCATATACATGTCATAAAAAATTAAATAATAAAATGTGGTAAGGGGGATTCGAAATGGGGTAAAGCTCTAGTGAAAAGTTCAGGGAAAATGAAAGAAAATAAAGTGAGGCGTGTGGGGTTCGAACCCACAACCTCTTGGACGGATGAAGGAGAGAGGAGAAGAATGAAATAAATAAATAATAAAAATGAGGTATGTGGTATTCGAACCCACAACCTCTTGTCACAATGAAAAGGTAAGGAGAAAATATAAATTAAAATAAGGTGAGGCTGTGGAGATTCGAACCCACAACCTCTTGGCAGAATGAGAAGGTAAGGAGAAAATGTAAATTAAAATAAGGTGAGGCTGTGAGGATTCGAACCCACAACCTCTTGGCAGAATGAGAAGGTAAGGAGAAAATTTAAATTAAAATAAGGTGAGGCTGTGGGGATTCGAACCCACAACCTCTTGGCAGAATGAAAAGGTAAGGAGAAAATGTAAATTAAAATAAGGTGAGGCTGTGGGGATTCGAACCCACAACCTCTTGGAAGATGAGAAAGTTAGGAGAAAAATAAAGGAGGAAAAATAGATGTGGTGAGTGGGGATTGAACCCACAATCTCTTGAATAGATGAGAGAGTTAGGAGAAAAAATAAAGGAGGAAAAATAAATGTGGTGAGTGGGGATTGAACCCACAACCTCTTGGATAGGTGATAAAGTTAAGAGATAAATTAAGAGAAAAAGAATGAGCTTGTGGGGGATTGATCCCACAACCTCCTTGCCTTAAACGAGAAAGAGAGGAGGAAAAGAGAGGAAATACTATGGGAGTGATGGGAATCGAACTAGGGTTCGCCAAATCTGAAAAATGCAATTATCAAGTTTAATATAAGATTAAGTGTTGCTCAAGGGATTCAAAATCGGGTTCCCTTGCCCAATTACGTATTGACACATAGGTCTTACGTGATTAAATATTTAATGAATGCTGCCTATAGGAATCATTTTGAGACCTTGGCATACTTACAAGATGCATAAGTCTTGTACCACATAATCTTGGGCAATATAAATAACTTAAATGAACTATGAATGAAGCCTCATGGCTTGTTTGTGTGGACGCATAAGCCCAGCATACGTTTATAAAGAAAGTGAACCTAAGATGTTATGTGATGAATGATGAGACCCCAGAAGGGTTAAGTAAGAGTGTGAAACACACTAGAAGGCCAAGTGCATTGGCATATGATGAAATGAACATTCACGAAAAAGGGGTGAGTAATTATGAAGGGCAAATGTGCTAAGACTAATGAATGTGGTGACAACATGATAAGAGGATAATGTGAAACATTAGAGCAATCTCAAATGAGCCTAAGTAAATGTTACCAAAACGTACTCACTTATGAGAGTGTAAAGTTAATGAAGAGACCAGTCTCTATGAACACTCTAATGAAAGTATTAAAGTTAATGCATACTTAATACTAATGATGAGATGAGAAATCATCTAATGAGCAATGATGTCCTCATGCTAGAATCCAGCTTCTATGATGTATGAGATGAATGTAATGGAACTTTATACTGAGCACCGATAGGCTAGCTATGAGTGGCGATTCCTTATTTCGAGAAGGCAGAGGTTCGTGTAATTCTCATGACATGAGACTGTCCGTCCAGATGGGTATGGGTCTCCTTATATCTCCTAGTCTTTGAACCTATGCAGTCAACACAGGGTTCTAGCAGGGTTCAATTCCCTATATACGCTAGCATGTTTTTGGCTTCACTTTGGCCGGTGATTCCACCTCTTTTTGGTGTGGGGTAGACACATGATTTCATGGAGCTCACATGATCTATGTCGGTTAAAGTTAAAGTTCCCAAAGAAAGAATGAGGCCAGCCTCATGTAATGCACACAATAAAATGAACGATACCAAAGGTGTTTGGGTAGGATAATTAAGAGGTGAACTAGACTTATGTAATGAAACTAGGTCATTCTTAGTCATTGCACAGTGAACCCAATGAGAGTTTTAAACTACATCTTAGGTATAGCTGGTGTTTACACTAGCCTATTAATGAAATAAAATAAAGTACGTATGAATGAATGAAGCAAACTCTGTGTTTGCTAAAGAAGACTCCCTAGTTGAGGTCCCATATGCTGAGCCCTCATTTTTGGAAGTCCTAATGTCAAGTCCATGATTCCAAGGTCTCATGGCATATGAACGAATGATATGAAATATGTTATGTGCTATATGCAATATGTTATGTGCTATATGCAATATGTTATATGCTGTGTGCAATATGATTCGTATGATGATGCATGTTACTCTCATAGCATGACTTTTCTAATCTGATTTTGGCAAGTCCACTGACTTGACTTTCCATAATTAATATCATTAGGAGAGAGCTCTTCTTAATCATGCATGTCCTTGGTGTGTGCTTGAATATACCCATACTTAGTACAAGTGTGTACTAATCCCATACAAATCTCTACTTTTAGGTGCAGGTGCAGCTGGACGCTAAAGCTTACAAGTCGACGTTGAAGTTATCCGAACGTGGATCTTTCATCCGGATTTGGTAGGCTCTCATGCTTTCGAGGACACTTGCTATTTTATTCTAGCATTAGATGTGGGCATTAGCTAGTAGAGTATGTTCCACTAGTTTTTCATTCCCAGTTATTTTCAGATATTGTATTGGTGCCATTTTTGGCAACTCTATATTTTTATACAGATATGACTATGTCTTTCATTTGATTATCTTGATACTAGATGGTTGTTGTGAACGCTTAAGTGTTTATGTAGTTAGTCTTATACGAGCTCAATGTTTCTCACTATAAAGTTTAAGTTAACAAAAAGTTCAAATTTTTCCACTAAAATTAACCTAGATGATGTAACGATGACGTATGTAGGCTTGTCTGCGACCTCTGAGAGGTCAACTACGCCGGTTTTGGCTAGGGTCTAGACTCCGGTCGTGAAAAAGTTGGTATCAGAGCATTAGGTTAAATTCCAAGGAAAAATAAGTTCACATCAACCACATCGAGTAGTTTCTAACTTATGGTAGTGAAGTGCACCACTATCATGAATTAGATACTGCATGATGCATTGGAAAATTTCCCTTCTTCTGATCTTATCGTGCTTTCCTTAATGTCTGATTTCTTTGTGTTATGAGCGTATCTAACATCAATTCTTATCTTTCAGAAAATGAAAACAAGGAGAAACGTTGGTCGGGGAAGAGTAGGAGCAGCTGCTGAGGACAACCAAGTTCCACCCCAGGCTCCAGCTGCAGGAGTGGCCATGCCAGTTAACCCAGCTGGGTTGACTGATGCTGAGGTGCGGACAGCTTTGGCACAGATGTCCCAAGCCATCACTTTACAAGCTCAGGCTATGACAGCCCAGGCGGAGCAACGAGGTGTTCCCAGAGAGAACCCACCTACCAGCACCATGGCTAGAAGGTTAAGGGACTTCACGAGGATGAATTCTCCTATTTACACTGGATCTAAGACTGCGGAGGATCCCCAGGAGTTTGTGGATGAGATCCACAAGATACTGTGTGCAATGGGTTTGACTGAGGTGGAGAAGGCTGAGCTGGCATCCTACCAGCTAAAGAATGTAGCTCAATCCTGGTATAAGATGTGGCAGGATAGCAGGGCCTTAGGAGGAGGTCCTATGACTTGGGATCTTTTCAAGATGTCTTAATAGGAGAGGTTCTTTCCCAGAGAAATGAAGGAGGCTAAGGTTGAGGAATTCATCAACCTTAAGCAGTGCTCGATGTCAGTTAGGGATTACTCCCTGAAGTTCGTAAAACTTTCTAGGTATGCCACTTCTCTTGTGTCTAACAGCAGAGACGAGATGAGTAGATTCTTGACAGGGATTGCTGAGGATCTCGAGGAGGAGTGTAGGGCAGCTATGCTGCATGACAGCATGGACCTTTCCAGGCTTATGGTCCATGTCCAGCAAGTGGAGGAAAGCAAGAAGAGGAAGCACACTAGGGCAGGGAACAGGTCAAGGCAAGCTGAGGAGAATTTTTCAAGGAAGAGTAGTACTGAAATCAGGGATAAGCCCAGGTTTAAGAAGGGACTCTCCAACCAAGGGGAGTCAAGTTCATCCAAGGGTCGCTATGATAGGGATTCTGAGTCCAGAGTTAAGAGAAACAATGAAGTAGATACACCTCAGGAGAGGCCACCTTGCAGGAAGTGTGGCAAACTGCATGGAGGAGAGTGTATGATGGTCTCTAACGCTTGTTACAGTTGTGGAAAACCGGGTCACATGGTGAAGGATTGTCCGAATAGGAGAAGTCAAGAACAAGGGAAGGAGAGAGTTCAGCCTAATGGTCCAAGTGAAGAGGCTCCAAGGAGGCAACGATTCTTCGCACTCAAGTCTAGGGGTGCAGGGGAAGTCACTTCTGGTGAAGTCTCGGGTGCGTAGCCTTAATTAGTCTTTCATGTATTTGACTGTGTATGGTGTTTATGCACTAGTATGAGGTTAATATGTTTGAGTCATCATGTTGGTTGCTGATTTGTATGACTTATATGTTTACTTATGTTGTATGCTTTGATGAGACTAGTTTAGGAAAAAGTTCCTTAGTCTATTAATGTGAAGCTACTAGTAGGTTTCAAGGATGTGCACCATCATGTTTATATGTGAATCAGATATTCACCAATGAGGAGTATTGAATTACCTATGTATGCATACGTTTATAGATGACTTACTTATTGCTAGTAAAGAGTAGTGTCATTCAGGGACGAATGTTCCTAAGGGGGGGGGGATAATGTAACAAACCCGAAAATAACTATGCTAAGTAATGCTTAAACGTACCTAGAATGCATGGACTAGACCGGGTTCACACGACTTGATGCGCATAGAACCAGACCTCTGAACCCTTGCAACAGCCAAACCAACCAACTTGGTGAGTTAGTTGAGCTAGGAAAGGTTGGGTCCAGCCATGTAGGGCACCCGAATATGAAGATTTACCCGGATGAGTCTTAACCGGACTTAAAAAGGGGTAATCTTAAGTTTGGAGGGTCTAGGGGTAAAATGGTCTTTTCCAGGCTAAGGGTAGTATTGTAATTACCCTAAATAATTAATTAATTAATTAATTAATATGGTTAAGGGGCAATTTGGGTAGAGGTGGCCGAAATTGACCCTTTAAGCAAAATCTTGCTCCACCCGGGTTCGAGCCTTGGTGGAAGCAATGATTTAATTGATTTAATTGTATTTAGAGAATTAGTTAAATTAATAAATATTTAATTTGCTGATTTAAGTGAAGTAAAAATCAGATTTTTAATTAAAAAATAATAATATTAAAATTAATAAATAATGAGGAGTCCTAGTTTGACTAAGTCTCCACCTAACTCTCCTAATCCTAATCCTCTCATTCTCACGTCTCTCACTCTCATTCTCACGTTTTTTATCACTAAAAGAACTGAAAATAATAGTTCTTCAGTCTTGAAGAACTTACACACAAAACTCAAACGAAAAGCTAAGCTAAAAACGAAAATCAACAACATTCTTCTAGACGGATTGTGTTTGGGATTTTGGTGGTGAGGCAGTGGTGTCGTGGGAATAGGCAGCATTGAAACAAGTGTGGAACGATATTAAGGTATGGGTTTTCTTCCCTCTTTGTCCCTTTCCCAAGATACCCCTAAGTTCAGCTTAATTCCAGTTAAAAAAACTAAGGTTGTCCCCGTTAGATCCTTTGAAAGATTTAAAGTATGCGTTGGTATGACTTCTGGTAGATGATTTTAGGGCTGGTTGTGATTACGTGTTTGAATGTGTATTCGGAAATTATGTGAGAAATGAAAGATGTGTTCCAAAAAAGTGAATTACGTTAACTTGATTGTGCATGTGTGTGCCGTGAGTTAGCCATGGTTTGAAGCCTGGATTTTTACATGTTAAAATGTTGTATTTACGTATATGAATATGTTAAAAACGTGATGTTCATATGAATTCAAAGTTGTTGAATTGAATGATAATTCTTGATTGAAAGTAACCTTGAAAATGCAACTAAAGATCTCCCTAAAAACTACTCGAAATGTCTTGATGTTTAACGTGAAAGAGGGCGAGAAAATGGACTTCAAAAAGGTGATTAAATTCTCGAAAATAACCATGAAAACTCACCTAAAGATGCACTAGATGTTACACGGAAATTTATCCTAAATATAACATCTAAAAGTTGAGAAAATGGAATGCAAAGAGGGTGAACAAATTTCCAGCATTCTGGAAATTTGTTTTTGGGCAGCTTACTGTAAAAAAATCACGTTCTAAAATATTTTTTTAAATGCTTGATGTCAGTGAGGACTGAACCCAAGACCTCACCATATACATTTCATAAAAAATTAAATAATAAAATGTGGTAAGGGAGATTCGAAATGGGGTAAAGCTCAAGTGAAAAGTTAAGGGGAAAATGAAAGAAAATAAAGTGAGGCGTGTGGGGTTCGAACCCACAACCTCTTGGACGGATGAAGGAGAGAGGAAAAGAATGAAATAAAGAAATAATAAAAATGAGGTATGTGGGATTCGAACCCACAACCTCTTGGCAAAATGAGAAGGTAAGGAGAAAATGTAAATTAAAATAAGGTGAGGCTGTGGGGATTCGAACCCACAACCTCTTGGCAGAATGAGAAAGTAAGGAGAAAATGTAAATTAAAATAAGGTGGGGCTGTGAGGATTCAAACCCACAACCTCTTGGCAGAATGAGAAGGTAAGGATAAAATGTAAATTAAAATAAGGAGAGGCTGTGGGGATTCGAACCCACAACCTCTTGGCAAAATGAGAAGGTAAGGAGAAAATGTAAATTAAAATAAGGTGAGGCTGTGGGGATTCGAACCCACAACCTCTTGGCATATGAGAGAGTTAGAAGAAAAATAAAGGAGGAAAAATAGATGTGGTGAGTGGGGATTGAACCCACAACCTCTTGAATAGATGAGAGAGTTAGGAGAAAAAATAAAGGAGGAAAAATAAATGTGGTGAGTGGGATTGAACCCACAACCTCTTGGATAGATGAGAAAGTTAAGAGATAAATTAACCAAAAAATAATGAGCTTGTGGGGAATTGATCCCACAACCTCCTTGCCTTAAACGATAAAGAGAGGAGGGAAAGAAAGGAAATATATGGGAGTGATGGGGGTCGAACTAGGGTCCCCCAAATCTGAAAAATGCAATTATCAAGTTTAATATAAGATTAAGTGTTGCTCAAGGGATTCGAAATTGGGTTCCCTTGCCCAATTCAGTATTGACACATAGGTCTTACGTGATTAAATATTTAATGAATGCTGCCTATAGGAATCAAATTGAGACCTTGGCATACTTAGAAGATGCATAAGTCTTGTACCACATAATCTTGGGCAATATAAATCACTTAAATGAACTATGAATGAAGCCTCATGGCTTGTGTGTGTGGACTCATAAGCCCAGCATACGTTTATAAAGAAAGTGAACATAAGATGTTATGTGATGAATGATGAGACCCCAGAAGGGTTAAGTAAGAGTGTGAAACACACTAAAAGGCAAAGTGCATTGGCATATGATGAAATGAACATTCACGTAAAAAGGGGTGAGTAATTATGAAGGGCAAATGTGCTAAGACTAATGAATGTGGTGACAACATCATAAGAGGATAATGTGAAACATGAGATCAATCTCAAATGAGCCTAAGTAAATGTTACCAAAACGTACTCACCTATGAGAGTGTAAAGTTAATGAAGAGACCAGTCTCTATGAACACTCTAATGAAAGTATTAAAGTTAATGCATACTTAATACTAATGATGAGATGAGAAATCATCTAATGAGCAATGACGTCCTCATGCTAGAAGCCAGCTTCTATGATGTATGAGATGAATCTAATGGAACTTTATACTGAGCACCGATAGGCTAGCTATGAGTGGCGATTCCTCTTTTGGGAAGGCAGGGGTTCGTGTAATTCTCATGAGATGACACTGTCCATCCAGACGGGTATGGGTCTCCTTATATCTCCTAGTCTTTGAACCTATGCAGCCAACATAGGGATCTAGCAGGGTTCAATTCCCTATATACGCTAGCATGTTTTTGGTTTCACTTTGGCCAGTGATTCCACCTCTTTTCGGTGTGGGGCAGACACATGATTTCATGGAGATCACATGATCTATGTCGGTTAAAGTTAATGATCCCAAAGAAAGAATGAGGCCAGCCTCATGTAATGAACACAATGAAATGAACGATACCAAAGGTGTTTGGGTAGGATAATCAAGAGGTGAACTAGACTTATGTAATGACACTAGGTCATTCTTAGTCATTGCACAGTGAACCCAATGAGTGTCTTAAACTACATCCTAGGTATAGCTGGTGTTTACACTAGCCTATTAATGAAATAAAATAAAGTACGTATGAATGAATGAAGCAAACTTTGTGTTTGCTAAAGAAGGCTCCCTAGTTGAGGTCCCATATGCTGAGCCCTCATTTTGGGAAGTCCTAATGTCAAGTCCATGATTCAAACGTCTCATGGCATATGAACGAATGATATAAAATATGTTATGTGTTATACGCAATATGTTATGTGCTATATGCAATATTTTATGTGTTATATGCAATATGTTATGTGTTGTGTGCAATATGATTCGGATGATGATGCATATTACTCTCATAGCATGACTTTTCTAATACGATTTTGGCAAGTCCACTGACTTAACTTTCCATAATTTATATCTTTAGGAGAGAGCTCTTCTTAATCATGCATGTCCTTGGTGTGTGCTTGCATAACCCATACTTAGTACAAGTGTGTACTAATCCCATACAAATCTCTACTTTTAGGTGCAGGTGCAGACGTTGAAGTTATCCGGACGTGGAGCTTTCATCCGGATTTGGTAAGCCCTCATGCTTTCGAGGACGCTTGCTATTTTATTCTAGCATTAGATGTAGGCATTAGCTAGTGGAGTATGTTCCACTAGTGTTTCATTCCCAGTTATTTTCAGATATTGTATTGGTGCCATTTTTGGCAACTCTATATTTTTGTACAGATATGACTATGTCTTTCATTTGATTATCTTGATACTAGATGGTTGTTGTGAACGCTTAAGAGTTTATGTAGATAGTCTTATACGAGCTCAATGTTTCTCACTATGAAGTTTAAGTAAACAAAAAATTCAAATATTTCCGCTAAAATTAACCTAGATGATGTAACGATGACGTATGTAGGCTTGTCTGCGACCTCTGAGAGGTCAACGACGCCGGTTTTGGCTAGGGTCTAGACTCCGGTCGTGACAAAGTCACCACTCAATCAAAATACATTAGAAGAACACCCACAAAACACCAAAAACTTCCCTTTCGAAATGCCTACTTAGTGCAATGAGTAGATGGCGTCCCATACCACCACCTACCCTAAGTAGTACATTCTTTTAGAAGGTTTGGTACCAAGACTCCCCTTTCGGAAGGTCCTACTTAGTGCACTGGATAGATAGCGTCCCATACCACCACCTACCCTAAGTAGCATGTTCTTTTAGAAGACTTAGTTCATTCAATTCACATAAGACTCACCAAGACTCCCCTTTCGGAATGCCTACCTAGTGCAATAAATAAATAGCATCCCATTCCACTACCTACCCTAAGTAGCACACTCATTTAGAAGACTTAGTACTTTCATTACTTTTGTGGGAGTTAGATTAACCGACATAGACCATAAGAGCTAGACATGGAATCCCGATATTAACCCCTATCGGATGAGGGATCCTCACTTTCCTAGAGTGAGGTCATTCTCTTAGATTTTACATGGCTTGCCCAATATCTACACCTATGCGGCCGCATAGTTAAGGGATAAGGAGATTGCTACTAAGTAACTCATTCTCTACTAACGAGGAGTACTCATCTCAAGAGGTACATTGGAATACAACATCTCAACTCACGAAGTGTAACCACCTCTCCTTCATACCCTCTCGGTGCTAGGCATAACTCCCCACTGATTCTTAACATTATAAACTTTAGGTTAAGGATAACTAGTGAACACCACATCTCAACTCAGGAAGGTCCTTCATCCTCCAACCTATCTTAGAAAGCTCTTAGGATGTAGTGAGGTTGCTACTAAACACTTCATCTCAACTCACGAAGAGTGTTCACCCCAAGACTCCCCTTTTTACTCAACTTGGCTTCATACATTCATTTAAGTATGTGTGTGTACATGTGAGCACACCTTGCACATAAGCATCATTTCATTCACATTAGATTCTATACATGCTTTAGACCTTCATTCATCAAATCACACACTATACAAGCTTCACATAATCATAAACTTCATTTAGGCATACTCTCTAGCCTACTTCACATAATAGCTTCAATAAGCACATTTAACAAGAATAACACTATTTTCATCCTTACTTCACATAACAAGCCTTCATGGCCTCATTCATAATATATAAGTAACTTCACATTCATATAAGTCAAATAAACACCGCCACCAAGAAGGTGGACCATACCACTCAAGAGCATTTCATAATTAAAGCTTAAACAACATAACCAACTTACCCTTTAATCCAAGATTCCATCACCTATAACATTTTACTCAATAATTCATCATAAATTAGCCCTTAGGGCAGTAGCTAAACAACAATATCAACATAAGGAAACCAAAGTTCAAAGACTACAAAACTAAGCTCATTTAACCCATTTCTTAACCCAACATTTGATGAAAAGCTTTATCATGATTTCATTGAAGTTTTAGCATTAAAATCACCAACTAACATTAGAAACATCATTGTTAAGTCATTAGAACGTTTTCATGCAAGACCCATATTTAGAATTGAAGATAGAAGAAACTAGGGTTGAAAACCCTTTTTGAAAATCCATTAGAAGGGACTCCTTGAATGGAAGAGAGTTCAAGGATGGATACCATACCTTAGATAAGAGAAACCCTAATGATTTTGACAAAGAACTTAGCCACCAACAGTCCTCCTAGCTCTTCTTGACTTCTAGCTTCCAAAGAGACTTGAGAGAGAGTTCTAAGGGAGAGGGGTTTTGGATTTTAGGAAATGGAGTCTAAAATTAGGTCTTATGGTTTAAAACACTTTAATATATCTAAATAACCCTAAATAATTGTCCAAGGTCCTTAAAAGACTTGGGGTGAATTTACCAAATACCCCAAGCCAAGGCAGCCCGTTAACAGCTTTCGCAGGTAGCACAAACGGTTCCCTACAGACGGGCCATTTGCCCATCGACGCCCCGTTGGTGGGGGTTCGTCGATGGGTACTTGTCTTCAATACTTATAATTCAAGCCTGACTTACATGGAAAATCGACGCCCTTTGGTCGACGGACCATTGGTTGACCAACAGACCGTTCCTTAGGTCGTCGTTTGGTCACTATTTGACAGTTTCTTGCCAAGAGGTTGGGTCCTTTTCTAGGGACACACGTGGGTCCTAGGTAGGGTCGTACCTGGATGTTAAAATCCTATACTAAGTCATCTAGGTCTTAGTAACATCCCACATCAATTTAGATTAAAAAGAACACGTAAAACTCATTCCAACACCTCAAGACACAAGAACACTATATAAGACACTTTGCGAACGTCATGGACGTTCTTGGTCGTTTGACCTCGAAACTTAACCAAACTTCACACACTGCCTAAGAACACTAATGTAACTCGTTTTAACTTAAAATTTACTCAAGAAACATTCACGAATCTCTAGTTCACCTTAGTTCATTTTAGGGCGTTACAGTAATTACGAGTCAGGAGCAAGTAGAATGGAAGCCTCAATTAATTTATTTTTCAATCTCTCAAACGCTCCCAAACACATTGCATTAATGTAAAACTTCTCCTCCTTCTCCAAAAGACTGCACATTGGTCTTGCAATCTTGGAAAAATCCTTGATGAATCACCGGTAAAAACCTGCATGGCCAAGAAAACTACGCACCCCTTTTATAGAAATGGGAGGGGGTAATCTATCAATGACTTCTACTTTGGCCTTATCAACCTCTAACCCAAATTTATACACCTTGTACTACAACAAAAATGATCTCTTGCGGGAATAAAAGAAGCCTATAGCGGTAATAGGTATTGCCACCAAAACATTTACCGGCCATTTAACTATTCTTGCGTCGCTAAAGCCTTTAGCAACCATTTAGTGAAATGCTGGTAATTAAAGATATCCTCTATAGCCGCGTAATAAGACTATCTTTTATGGCAATTGTATAGAGGCACTTATGATAGCTGCGGAATCAATTCAAAAATCGCTAATTATGCCTTTTTAGTATCTATTTTTGTGGCAGTATAGTTTAATTAAATATCCGCTAAAAATAACAATCTTTAACAACAATAATTTATGACAATTGTAATAGCTACAATAAATGTCTCAGTTTGTGTTTTTAGTGTTCATTTTACGCTACGTACATTTAATTAATTCCCATTAAAAGTCACCAATGTGATAATGGGTATTATGTTCCTCCAGAAAATGGTCTAATTTTCCAATAAATACAATTAAATTATTAGTAACAGATCTTTTAGTAGAAACAAAGTTATCTAAATATTAGAACATATCATTATTAGTTCATATAAACATAATATATCTCTTTAAGCCCCACAAACAAAGTGCTAATAAATTATACAATTTAGTCGCATCTTAAAAATATATATTGTTTGAAAAAAATATGACTAATATCTTAGGGATATGACCAACTGTTGCACTTCTATAACTCTTCATCATATTGAAGTTTACCGGGCCAAATGTTGCATTTTCGAACATCAAGTTGTATGACCTGGAATAATAATATAATTGTGTCATCAGATAGCATTTAAAATATAATGTAATAAACCATGAAATTTCAGTTTACAAATCCATGTCAAATGCTTAATGAAATAGAAAGAAATTTAAACCTAAAATTGCTAACAAATTAAAACCAGTTTCTTTCCTGACTTGGTTTCTATAAATAAGCTAACTTACGAATATCGGGAAGTGAGAAATTTAGCCCAAAACTGTTAACAAATTTCAGCCCAGAGATGTTATTATCTAGAACATAGTGTTGTTTTATCATCAATGAAATGACACTAAGTGCTATTAAATTAACAAGGTCAAAAAACAATGAGCACAAAGAAGGAAGACAAAAGACAATAAAAGAGCAAAAACTAAAGATTTGGCTGGTGAAAATTATATTAGTGCACTTTGCAAAAAGAAGGGAGTTGTTTCGAGAATTAAGATGAAAATTTTAATTGTTCCTCGGCAGGTCTTGCATAGAGACTCAACAATAAATTGGGGGAATACATTTTTTTCTCCTTCGTATGACAATAAAGTAGTAAAGCTTCCCCAAACACTAAAGGATAGGTTCTATATCAGACATAAAGTCCACATTTTGTGTTTGCAGGGCGACATCCGCTCACCTCAATTCCGTCGAGTGACTCTAGTATATACCTAATTTAAGAAACTACAAGTCCTAATTCCAACAAGTATTTCATAGTTCAAAGTTAAAATAATCAAACTACATTCCATTCTCAAAATATGTTAGGATTAACTATATGAATCTTTTGTAACTATTATGTGTCAATCAAGAAGAATATCCCAACAAATTCATTAATAAGACTATCCTTATGATTTGATTATTTGTATGCTAACCGTTCATTTATCTCAACACACTCGACTAAGAAGAGACAACTATACTCTATGTTAGTGACTAGCACATTTAGTGTTTGAAGAACTTCTATTTCTCATTTGTTCTTGTTCTTAACTCTTCATATAGACTATCAGAATGCATAACTTCCCTTCAATATCTTTCCTCTTCTTTTCAGCAGTATAATCCCCATCTAGTCCCATGACACCTATAGAGAAAAAGATAAACTACAATAGCATTAAAAGAGCAAGAAGATGGTTATGGGCATATTATTATACGGTAGAATTTCAAGATTTCCACATGAAACTGATGTTCTTCACAATAGTAAAAGATCTTGTAAACATGACAATTTTAAAGCACCTGGAAGGGGTAGATGAGAAGCTTGGTTTACCTGAGCCACCTAAGAACAATTGTCATTATGGTTGCGACAAAATGCATCTTCATTAACTTTGTAGCTGCGAAAATTGTTGTAATTAAAAGCTAGAAGCACCATATAACAAAAAGACTGAGAAGAATGTATAGTAATGTCAAATTATCATCATCCACAAAGCATCAAACATTTTAGCTTCAAGTCTGTCTTAGATTTATTTCATAGGGAAGTTTGTCTTGTAATCTTGTTGAATTCTATATGTATTGATTCATATTTGCTAAGAATTTTTTGTATCTCCTGTGAATTTTGAGCTTCAGTTTAACAAAGCATTTGTTTTGCTTGTCTCTTATTCAATCTAAGTATCCTATCAAATTGTCATCTTCTCCTATAGACTTTAGTGTACCCATAAAATTACTATATTTTTCTATAGACCTTAGTGTTAAGTGATTTCAGATAATAGAAATTAATAAATCATAATCAACATAGGGAATATGATGAATATCAACGAGAAATTTATCAAAGAAAAATATATAGTTCATCATTAAAGCCTTGTGGAAAACAATGATTCCAACTGAAGTTACCACACTAAACATCCATGTAGCTACATCACCTGCAACCTTCTTATCAGCCTTTCTTACGGGAGCCATTTACTGTTATTTTTTCCTACTAAAAATAGGTTTTACCCCTCCAAGCAACAAAAAGAAGCATACACACTTCTACATCAAAAATTAAAATTCTATTATTTACTCTTCTCACATAAAATAAAACATTACCTTCCGTAACAAATTCGGTAAACATAACACCTCCTTCTATAAACTAACAAATAAGTAAGAAACTAAAATTAATCATACCATTTCTAGAATTGGAATGACCTAATATGCTCTGAAAGCAAGAAATCAAAGGGTAAAAGCATAATTAATTTATATTTTATATTTTAATTCATGAAAGCAATAGTTGTAAGTAGAATAGTTTGCAGAAGGCTTTAATTTATCAAAAGGGTACCAAACTGCAATAGTCCACAAATTAATCCACAACACTCAGATCACAATTCAAAGAAGGGGTACTATCATAATATTCTATGATAAAAAAAATATTATAAGATGAAGTTTTTTCAGTAGCATAATGTAATTTCGGTGGAACTTTCAACAACACTATGTAATTTTTTTTAGAGTAATTCTTTTTTACTTCTTGAGCTAATGATTTTTAGTAAAAAGATAAGAATATTCTCTGGATTTACAAGATAAATAAAAATAACTGACATTATGTTATATTCATCATCAACATTAGCTTTGAATATGACTGTAGAATCAAGAAATCATAAGATCCATGGAATTAAGTTTCAACACATCAAGTGTTAATTCTTTGTTCGTTGAGAGGATTTCTTTATGGGCGGATAATGGTACAATACTATTTTTGAATATCTTTATTTAGGAGATTTTCTAGAGCTTCTGAATTTTTTTTAGGATAAAAACTAAACTTCATGCTCTAACAAATAAAATTTCAGATACATATTTATGGCTTTTAAATGCATATAATCTTTTATAGCATATCCAATCATTTCCTCAAATATTGTTCCCAAGTAAAGTAAGTTACATACTTAAAAACATGACAAAATGAAGCAAGAACTTTATACTTATTAAAGAATCCCTATTGTAGTGCAGCTACAAAGAGACAAGCATTTTGGTATGAAATAAATTTTTAACAGGTACAAAATAAAGATATAACTTTAAGTAAATAAAGACACAATTATCTGACATCAAGATATAGTTTTATTATATTATTTGACCCGATCTATTGTCACACTACTTATACTTAAGCTAATGTTTTACAAGTGCCCCTTTAGAAGACCTTTTTCCAACAAAGGTTATCATTTCTTTTAGTAGTATAGTTGTTTAATAACATATGAGAAAAATTTATAAGAGTTAAATCTAGTAACCTTTATTAGAAACTTACAAAACTTGAAAATAACTAAATCATCAATAGTGATAACTAGCTCAAATTTCAAATGTGAATAATTGAATAAAGCAAGTGTCATACAAAGTTTACTCTAATATGTGCTTTAGATAATTAAGAGTGGTAAAGTGTGAAGTATGGTACTCCATATTTTCCAGATAACAATCATATACATCATAATATTAAAAAATAATAAGAACCGCAAATACTAACATCATATACACCTAGAGACTTCCTCATATAGTAAAATCATATCCCTAAAATTATTCCTAAACTTGTTTCTTGACCTTAAGGACTTTATGTAGTTTCCCTTGACCAGCTCTAGAAAGAAGAAATATTAAAGCTAAATGCAGAATCCACACACATCTAGTTAAATGAATTAATAATATAAAATATGATGCATAAAAATAATAATAAAAACTTTCCTTCAGAAGTAGAAATTTATAACAAAGTAACAAAAGGTACGTATTATCATTATTGATAATACTGTCTTCAAATATGAATATAGCAAAATTAAAAAAATCTTAAGTTCTAGAACATCACAACTTTCCTACATAAAAATTATACATATCTGGATGGACAAGGATGTTTCATCAGATGCTATAAGCAATACATTTCTAATCATAATATATTACAAATATTTTCAATGATTATTTGATTTCCTCTGTATATACCTTTTTGGATTTTAATACGATTTCTGCTGAATAGTAGACTCTAGATAATCCAATGTGTTATTCACTAATACATGTCTCATGAGTACATCCGAGAGATATCCATTTTCTATGGCACAGCTTGTTCCCAAATTTTCATGTGAAATTTATACTTAATAGAAATCCACATTTTTTCTAAGAAAACTAACAAATTGTAGTAGCAGTTACAACACTACAAAATGAAAATAAGAAAATAACTGGAAAAAGAGAAGAAAGCACAAAACTAACTCATGGATGATAAGTCATCGGCAATAGGTCAAGTTACATGCGGATTGAAGAAATATGAAGAAATTTTCTAGTGGCAGAAGCACCTTCAAAGATCGTCTTCTATAGCGTATTGATAGGGTTTTACTTTTTACTTCCCCCTTGATTTGCAGCTAAATAGAATTGGCCTCTTTGAAGGGATTATGGTTTTTTTTCTAGAGGGAATAATAAATTGTAATAGAAAAAATTGGAGGGAAGGATAGAATGTTAAAAAGTAGCGTTCAATAAATTATTTTTAGGCAAATTAATATGTATTGTCACTAAAATATATTTTTATCGGCTATCATTTATGTACCACTAATATTTTAGCTTAGAGAATTAATTAGCGGTAGTTGACTTATTGCCGCTAAATAATTGTCGCTGAATTCCCTTTTTGTTGTAGTGTTGTGTCCCAACACTATCCCCTCCCTGACAAAAAAATGACATTTCTCCCAGTTCAGAACTAAGTTAGTGTCTTCACATCAAGCAAGTACTTTATCCTGATTCCGGAGACATACCTCAAAAGACTTCCCAAAGACTGAGAAATCATCCATGAACACCTCTACAAAGTCCTCCACCATGTCATGAAAAATGGTCATCATACACCTTTGAAAGGTTATCGTGCATTGCAAAGTCCAAATGGGATGCATTTGAAAGCATATGTGTCGTAAGGACAAGTGAACATGATCTTGTCCTGATCCTCAGGTGCAATCAAGATCTGGTTGTAACCAGAATATCCATCTAACAAACAATAGTAGTCTTATCCTGCTAGTCGGTCAAGCATATGATCAAAGAAGGGAACTAGATAGTGATCTTTTCGGGTGGCATCATTTAATTTTCAGTAATCCATACAAATTCTTCACCTGGTCACTGTTCTAGTAGGAATCAACTCATTCTTTTCGTTCCTTATCACAGTCATACCCCCCTTTTTGGAAACACATTGCACCGGACTTACCCATTTACTATCAGAATTGGGTACACAATTCCAACATCTAACAACTTTATGACCTTTTTTCTCACCACTTCTTTCATCAACGAATTCAGTCGGCGTTGATGTTGTGAACTAGGTTTGTGATCTTCTTTCATGTAGATTCTGTGCATACACAATGCCGGACTAATCCCATGAATATCACCTATTTGCCATCAATCAAATTCTTTCTCCGTTTTAGGATCCTCAATGCCACATTAACCTGTATTTATGATAGCTATGCAGAAAGTATAACAGGCAACGTTACGTTAGTATCCATAAATGCGTACCTTAGATGACCCGACATTGTTTTCAATTCCATCTTAGGGGCCTCCTCAATGGAGGGTTTGGGTGGTTGCCCTAACTAACGCTCTAATGGTTCCACTCTTCTCTTGTGAGGCTCCCCACTTGCAAGATTTAGACATGATTCTATTTCTTGAGCCTTTGTGTCTTCATCTCTCTTATGACCTACGAACACTCTTTCTAAGGGGTCATCAGGCACAACTAACTCTGACTCTACTATCCGATCAACCACTGTAATAGCAGACAACTCTTCATGAATGGAGGGTAATTTAAGAGCGCGGTACACATCAAATACCTCCACCTTATCATGTGCCCTCATGGTCAATTGGCCAACTGCTACATCAATTAGTGCCCTACCCGTGGCCAAGAAGGAACGTCCCAGAATGAATGGAACTTCTGGATTGGGTATAAATTCCAATACCACAAAATCTATATAAAAAAGTCAATGACCCTACTTGTACTAACACATCCTCTACCACCCCCTCAGGCCTAGCAATGAATCAATCTGCAAGTTGGAGGATAACAGTGGTTCGTTTTGGACCACCCAACCCAAGCTTTAGATACAAAGATAAGGGCATCAAATTTATACTTGCCCCCAAATCACACAATCCCCGGGCATGAATACTTTGCCCAATAGTAATATGCACCGTAAAACTACCCAAATAACTTTTGGGGTAGTCTATTTTGGATTCTAGAGTTGCACTCTTCAGTAAGTGTTACAGTTTCGTACTCAGTGAGCCTCCTTTTGTTAGCCACAATATCCTTCACATACTTGGCATACTTTGAGATACCCTGACAAATGTCAACCAAAGGCAAATTAATGTGAACCTATTTAAGGAGAGATAGAAACTTACCAAAGCATTCATCTTCATTCTGCTTTTTTAGTCTTAGTGGAAATGGAGGTGGTAATATCTTTTGAGGAACGGGTGACTGAACATTGGAGCTTTTAATACCTCTTCCACTTTCTTTTCCTTGGTATTTATCTCATTGTCTCTCTTATTTGGAGCTACTTCCTCTAATTGCATCCCACTTTGAGTACTTACTGGATGCAGTTGCTTTGGGTTTGGCTCAGTATCGCCAGGCAGCCCAACTTAGGACGCACGTTCAAAGAATTAGCCACTTGCGCAACTTGTTTCTCTAAACTCATTTAAGACTTTTGTATGTTTCTGACGTTCTCATCCTGTTTATTAATTCTATCGCTTAACTTGGTCCCCATTTCAGACATGAGCTTTTGGAATAGCTCTTCATTAATCATCCCACCTTTGGATAGACTTTGGTTGGGATCTTTGTATTTCTGCCCAGTCCCTTGGGTACGGTATTGATTTGCACCTTGTGCCTGATTTTGGTTTTGGTTTCCACCCCAAGAGAAGTTAGGATGGTTTCTCCAACTAGGGTTGTAACTGTTACCATAATTTTGTTGGCCTTGGCCCCTTTGTATATTACCCACATAATTCATTGAATACGGGTTTGCCTCATATTTCTCAGTGTCATGGGTTCCAGTACCACATAACCCACACCAATTTACTACTTGTTGTACCATATTTACCGGTGCTTGATTTAAAGCCAACTATTTAAACTGTAAGGTCATGCTATGTTGCATTGCATCTATTTTGGCATTTAAGCAATAGCTTGGTCTACATCTACAATCCCAACAGCCTTTTGGATTTTGGTTCTAGCATTGTCCCCTCACACCCTTGGTTCCCTTTCGACAGTTTATCAAGTAAATCGAGGAATGCTTCACTTGTTATGGATAGGTCTTTGTCCACCTGCTGCACTATTAAGAACAACATGCACATTATATTACAAACCCAAAAAAAGCGTGAGCTAGTACCTCATTAGTCTGCATGTGGTGTGGGCAAGTATTCAACATTTGGTTGAAAGTGCCCACGCTTGGTATATGTCTTACCCGTGCTTTTGAGCAAAGTTTGTTATTTCGCCTCTCAGCTTGGCGGTTTTCTTGGATGGGTAGAATCGACTCAAGAACTTCTTTGTTAGACAATCCCAATTAGTAATGGAGTTTGGTGGTTTAGAGTCTAACCATCACCTTGCGGCTGCCAGCAATGAATATGGAAACAATGTTAGCCTCACATAGTCCGGTGAGACTCCAAGTGGAATGTAGGTATCAGTGATCTCTATGAAGGTCCGAAAATCGATTTTAGGATCTTCATGGGGTAGACCAATAAATTGTCCATTTGTGTGGAGAATTTGTACCATATTTTGATTTAATTAAAATCCCCCCACCCCCGGTGGAGGTTTCCTAATACTAGATGCCAAATTGGCGGTAAGTGGGACTACCATATCTCGCACTAGTCTTGCTGGAATGATAGGGACATTAGGGGGTATTCCTTGGTCATCAACATTCTCCGGATTGTTCGTAAACCTTGGGTTATTCACATCTTTACGGTTATCTTGATGATCATTACCACGATTTCCCGGATGTCCTAGACCTAATTCCATAGCCCTTGATTGATTTTTCTACGCTAATGTAAAACTCTTTCAGGTTCTTTGTAAGGATCAACCAATCTCCTTTCCGAGCCAGACTTCTAATTGTAGACTTAAGAAAATTGAATATAAATCAATTTCTAAGTCCTCGGCAGCGGCGCCAAAAACTTGTTGTTCCCCAATATACACGCAAGTATACGTGATCGCGCAAGTAATATAGATTCTTTTTAGAAACGAGTTATCGTTCCAAAAGGCCTTATGATTAATTTGTATCCAAGGCTTAATTCTACAACTGAAAGTAACATAACTGTGTCAAAAGTTGATGATTTATTATTAACTACGACTACTTTAATAATGAATAAAAATAAACAAGATTGAACGACTTATATGTGGTGTTTCAAGAAAGAAAAAAGAAATTCCAAGGCTACAACATATGTTGAATCTCATGTATCATAATATTGACTTCGAACTAATTCTGATTATCAAGTTACTAGTTTATAGGGTTAATTATATGAGTCGGGCTACATACCTCTCATCGCCTACCCCAATTAGATACCTAACTACATCATTGAGCGTGGATAAGTAAACTACTTGGCGAGAATTTACATTTCATCCTATTTCGTAACCAAGCAAGTTGTTCATCTGGGCGTCACTCCTGAACACAAATCACCTCAATCTAATGGGTCGATCGAGCTTTCTATATTCTCTGGTCTATCTAATCCCTCCTCTCTCAATTTTAAGATTAGACACTAATTATGGTGATCAAGCATAAAATAGTAAAACAAGAATATATAAGTAAATTGTGTTGAAAACCAAGAATTAATTCAAAATCCAATAATATTCAACATTCAATTCGTAGCTGCAGCCCCAAAACTAGGGCGATTAGTAACTCATACTATTCAAAAACCACAAAAGACGATTGTTCATATGATTTTTGAAAAATAAAAGAATTAGAAAATCAAAACCTAATACAAACTTGATTCCTTGCTCGTGCACACCAATTAAAAAGTTGAACCCCCACAATGAGGCCCTAAGGGTCTCTTTATAGTAATTTGGAAAATAGAGTCGAATTCTACTTCAACTAGGAGTCTTTTTAACTTCAACTTTCTTCAAAAACTCCGCATAAAAACCAGCCTCAGTCAAAGGGTACCACTCAGCTAGTGTGTCCATCTCCTCCTCAGTCACAGGGCGACCACCAATCTGCAATTGCAATTCTGCCATGCCAAACATGCTCCCTATCCAATTATCATCACGAGCTTGCCTATCCATAGACATCAAAACGGGCCCGTGGCAAGGGTCGAGCGCTTTAGTACGTGTGACATCGACCAATTGGCACACCTGGTAGGGGGGACGGGGAGGGCATATATCGTGAACCTCCTGCTCAATCAATAACGCATGTAGGTACCTAGTAATGATGCTCCCGTAACAGAAATGCCATTGCTTATTGGTCCTGAACTTCAACATATTCTACCGCAAAATAGCCCCCACATTGATCGGTAAGCCCCTCATTAAACAATAAATCAGCACTACCTTTCTCTAGTAACATCAGTAATATGCTTTCCCGGGAGTAAACTGCTACAAACAATCTTATTCCAAACTCTAGCCTCCACGTTAAGGTGACCATAGTTGATATTCAAATGGCGACCTGTGTCTCTAACCCTGTCCCACCTAGAAACAAAAGTAACCCCACACAAAGTATGCCTAATACATGATACGGGGTCTCTCAACCATAGTCAGAAAATCAGTTGTCACGATTACCGGTACCAAAAATCATTCAACTCCTCAACAGTAAATCGCACCCATTTTTCACGAATAAACACTTTATTGATCTCAACAGGGTGAATATTCCAATTAGCATAAAATTCACGGACTAAGCTTAAATTACACTCACCTTGGTCCATGAAGACATATTGTAGGCCCAAAGTACGGATTCAAGCGTGAATGTACGGAAATTCTTGGCGCAACCTCTCCTCGTTGACATACTCATCGCCAAGGTACTTGTATTCAAGTTGAGAATCATACCAATCATCCGCTTATGACATTAAATCTCCCTTACCAAACTTTTGAGGTGGTAAACTGGTGGTTTCCCTACTAAAATTTTTTATAGCCACTCTCTTCCAACTCCTCTTAGTAACCAGACTACCGACGACATTTTTTCCCTTAGAAGCCATCACATTATCCAAAGAATGGAAGAACTAAGAAAATGGGAGAAGAAAAAGAGAAAATTTTATTTATTTATTTTTGGGAAGAATGGGGGGTCGGGTAGGCAGTGGGGTGGGTATGGTTTATGGGTTTGTGAAATTTGGTGGATTGGGGGGATTGTGTTGGTAGAATGATGAAGAAAAGGTAAGGGTAGAAGGTTTTGGTAGAGAATGATGGAGGAATGTGGGGAAAAGAATGAAGTGAAGAGGAAGAAAAGATTGGGGAAGGTGGAAGAATTTAGGGAAGATGAAGAATTTGGGGAAGATGGAAGAAATTGGGAGTGGGAGGAACGGTTATAGAGGGTAGATATATTGGGAATGGGGGAAAATCTGGGTAGGTGAGGGGTTAAAAGGGTGGGATATTTTGTGGGTCCCTTGGCAAGAAAATATTTTTGAAATTTTCGTATACCCAGGTCGGGCATGACGCGCCTATACCGCGCCTGGAAGGGTGGCGTGCTGCACTGCCAATGCACCCAAACTTGGCCTAAGTCAAAGAGGCCTGGCGCGACGCGCCTCTTTTGCGCCCACCATCGTTGTTTTGCTTTTATTTTGCCGCGTTAGGGGCGTGGCGCGCTGCCAGTGCACACAAAAAGATCCTCTTAGCTTTTACTTTTGTGTGGAGCACCCTGAGTTTATCCAAACAACATTTGGATGCATATTTCCTCTATTTTCGGGCACTTTCTTCCCCTTTGGCCTTCACATCGACCATACAACGTGACCTAATAATTGTAACACCTCGTAAATTTCATGACCTATACTAGAGCCTCATATGTTAAATAATGATGATTTTAGACATAAATAAGTGTATATAACTTGTTTAAGAAGTCCTAGAGCCAACACATTAAAGAAAGGTCTTAACGTTCGAAAACTAGCGAAATTGAACTAGTAGACGTCACTATTTTTTGTGAAGGTTTGGGAGGGTCATACTAAGTATAAAACTTGTAAAAAGACTTTAAATAGGTAAAATGTAGTATAGAGGGTCAAAACATACAGTCATGACTCCCCAAGGACCACCTGAAGGGTCCTAGAGGACCCGAACTTGGGCGAGCAGACTGCCAAAGCAGCCTGCGACCAGCGAAGAATTGGAGGTCACTGTGCGTCGCGCAGCTAGCACAAGGAGGAAATTTTTTCCTCGCGATGTGGGACCTCCACGAGGTCCACTGCCTCAATCCAGATTTTTGAAAAAAAATATGGAATTAGCCCCGCGACGCGCAGCAAAGTCCCAAATCCGTTCGCGTCATTTTTAAGAATTTGACAGCACAAAAATACCCAATTAAGTGAGGGGTATTTTGGGTAATTTAAAAGATGACTATATAATGTTTTACGGTCAGTTTTAAGTCACTTTTAACACACAAATCAAATCCCAAAGTTAAAATCAAAAATCACTCTCATCTCTCTCAAATTCTCTCTTCCTCCAAACCTCCATTGAAGACCATTAGAGCTCCAAGAAGAAGTTCAAGTCTTCAAGATTCAAACCCAATTTCATTGATTTATCAAATTTAAGGTATAGTTTCTTTCACTCTTGCGATTCCTTTCCCCAAGAGGGCCTTCTAAAAGATGATTTCTAAATCCTCCAAAACAAGGGTTTTTCTTCTCACATGGGTCTTCTTTGAAAAACAAAATTATGAATCAATTGTGATGAATTAATATTGTTTAAGTATATATTGATGGTTAATTGATGATTTCCTATGAGATTTCCCTAGACCCATGTCATTTCCCCAATTTCATGAAAAACTTGAATTATTAGGATGAGTTGTGAAGATGATGAACAAGTAGATTGACTATATTGTTGTTAACTATTTAATTTCTTCTTGAATTTACCTTGTTTATGTAATTGGTTATGTATTCTAGGTAATGGAAGTATGAAGGTTCTTGAAGAGGGCAAGAAGGAATGTTGATTGGTTTCTCTCGGATTCAATTGTGAATTATGAGTTACTTAGATAGTAATGCTCATATGTCTAATGTGTGGTTGTGATGTTGATGCTAGGAATTCCTCATCCTTAACCCTAAGACATTGAATTAGACATGAATTATGCATGTATGATATGATACGAATATTATATGATTGAAAGTAGTTTCTCATTATTATAATAAAGTGTTAAGTGAAAGATTTAGTCACTTGTGAAGTGGTGTCTAAAGTGAAATGATTTTTCTCACTTATGATGACCTATGAGCTAATATGGTAAGACGTTTACATGGGGGTCTAGAAGAGACTAATCTGAACTTGTATGATGAAATGAGATGGCTACTAAAGAGAATAATTGCTTAGCATCGAAAGGGCATGTAAATGAGATGGAGGTCTCATGTTTATTAAGTTCGGCCTCCCACGTGGGTTTTCCTTACGTTAGTAAGTCCGGATCCCCAAAATATGGGTTGTCTCATGAGATGGAAAACTCCACATCTAGGAAGTCAAGGTTTCTAGTAACAATCTCATTGACCCTTAACTATGTGCCCACATAGGACTCTAGCTTAGTGGATCCACCAAGATAGCTATGTACGAATGGTTACACCTTAGGCAAGTGTTAACCCTCTCTTTTCGGTGTGGGAGTAGAACACCGGATTCCATGTAGCTCACATGGTCTGATGTTGGTTGTTGCACTTCTTTCCCTAATGTAAAAGTAAATGAACAAGTTACTAATGTGAACTCTTATTAGGGTCGTCTTAAAGGCTACTACATAGTGTGAGGGAGGGTGTGGGACTTTCTTACATATTGCACATGTGAGATACTAAGGGATGGTTCTATTCGTGTTCTTTTATGATTATGATTATGATTATATTGATAAGCTATGATTAAGTATTGATGTATCAAGTATGTTATGAAAATGTATTGTAAGTACGAAGTGGGTTGCTTAATGTGATGCTTTGATTTGGATAGGGTTATGGGGCTTTATTCTTGGAATTGCACAAGTGTTGCTTGAGTTGCTTATATGTTGCGTTGACTTATGATGTTCCATATATATGTATATTGAGTTATTGGATGTTATGCATGGTTTTGACTAAATTGTGTCTTTTCTCATGCATTAATGATTTTTATGCATAGGGACCATACTTAGTACATGTGTTTTGTACTAATCCATAATTCTTCCCTTTTTCCCAAACATTGTAAGTTCGGGCCATTGAGGTATCTTGAGGTTAAATCAAGAAGGATTGGACTAGACTCTCCAAGTTTTGGTAGGTCCTCTAGTTCGAGGATGCTACTATATACTCTACCTTTGTCGTACTTGTATTGTCTAAAGACATTATTTTATCTCGTATTGTTGAAGATATTTATGTAAGCCCTACGTGGTAACTTTGAATTTGTATAAGTGCTATGCCCAAATGTTTTACTTTGTGTAGATGGTTTTAATGTGAGACAAAGATTTAGACTAAATTCTTAAGTATTATTATGTTGTCTAAACGAGAAGCCTAAGTAAGCTTCCTATGTGAGAGGTCTATGTAAACCTCACTAAGTATATATAAAAGTTTTAATTTTCCGCAATTTTGACATATGATGTGCTATGACGTATACTAAGGGCTTGTCTTAGTCCTCTTCGAGGACGACGACGCCGGTAACGACTAGGGTGCACTTTGGGTTGTTACAATAATGGTGGGTTTCCTCCCACCCAGTGCCTTACTTTTGGTCGTGGAAAGACTCATCTTTTTGCATTTTTTTGTTTTAATATCTTAAGTACTATCGAACTAACACTAGAAAAGATTAAAAAAACTATACATAAGAATTTAAAACTAAGCTAAACTTGCAAAATTAAGCGAGACTACTACCTATTACATAGAATTCATGGGTTTCCTCCTATGTAGAGCTTTATTTAACGTCGCGGCACGACGCAACTTGGTTCATTCATCATTTAGCTCAAGAGCATCCTGATCACGATCCGAATCAACACCAAAGTAGTGTTTTACTATTTGCCCATTCACCAAGAACGTAGAATGTAACCAGACTCTCCTTTTAGTTCCACAACCCCATGTTGGGTCATTCTTACCACTTAGAAGGGACCACTCAATTTAGACCTTAGAAATTCCGGGGAATAACCTAAGTCTAGAGTTAAAGAGTAGTACTTTCTCTCTCGGATTGAAGGTACGAGCTTGTCACGACCAGGGTCTAGACTCTAGTCGAAACCAGCATTGTTGACCTCTCAGAGGTCGTAGACAAGCCTACTTACGTTGTCATTACATTCGTTAGGTTAATTTTAGCGGAAAATTTGAAACTTTTTGTTTTGTTTGAAGTGTACATAGACTTCATAGTTATAACATGCATATGCGTATAAAGAAGTACATTGCTCATATGTATCAACCATCTAATAAAGAATCATTCAATCTGGAAATAAATAGTCTTATAGCATAAGTAACAACTGCCAAAATAGCACCATTACATAAGTCTGAACAAAATAGGAAAGAAATACTAGTGGAACATGCTCCACTAGCTCAACCTATTACTAAGATAGAAACATAACGGCAGGCATCCTCGAATGCATGAGAACCTACCAAGTCCGGATGAAAAGCTCTGATGTCCGAACAGCTGCAATGAATGTCTTCAATACCCTCCTGAACCTGCACCTAAAATAGTATAATGTATGGGATTAGTACACACTTGTACTAAGTATGGGTGTATGCAAGTACACACCAAGGACATGCATGATTAAGAAGAGCTCTCTCCTAACAATATGAATTATGGAAAACCAAGTCAGTTGGACTTGCCAAATTAGATTAGGAAAGTCATGCTAGGAGAGTAACATGCATTATCATTCTTTTCATATTGCACACAGCACATAACATATTTCATATAGCACATACATATATTACATATCATTCGTTCATATGCTGTGAGACCTTGGAATCACGGACTTCACATTAGGACTTCCCAAAATGAGGGCTCAACATATGGGACCTCAACTAGGGAGCCTTCTTTAGCAAACACAGAGTCTGCTTCATTCATTCATACTTACTTCATTTTCATTCGTTCGTAGGCTGGTGTGAACACCAGCTATACCTAGGATGTTGTTTAAGACTCTCATCGAGTTCACTGTGCAATGACCAAGAATGACCTAGTGTCATTACTTGAATCTAGTTCACCTCTTGATTATCATCCTATCCAAAGACATTTGGTATCATTCATTTCATTATCTTTCATACTTTGAGAAACTTCAACTTTAACCGACATAGATCATGTGAGAATCATGAAATTCGGTGTCTTTCCCACACCAAAAAGAGGTAGAGTCACTGGCCAAAGTGAAACCAAAACATCCCTAGCTCGCTTAGGTGGAAAACCACTGGCTAGTTCCCTATGTTGGCAGCATAGTTCAAAGACTAGGAGATTTAGGGAGACCCATACCCACCTTGGTGGACAGTCTCATCTCATGAGAATTACGTGAACCTCCGCCCTTCTTGAAAGAAGGCATCACCACTCATAGCTAGCCTATCGGTGCTCCGTTTAAAGTTCCTATTTACATTCAACTCATACATCGTCGAAGCTTGCTTCTAGCATGAGGTAGTCATAGCTCATTAGATGATTTATCATCTCTTCTTTACGTATTAAGTGTGAATTGTCCTTACACTTACATATAGAGTGTGATTGAGACTTGTCTCTTAATATTCAACACTCTCTTAGGTGAGTACTTTTGGTGACCTTATATTGGCGTAGGTACAGCTTGTCTCCTTTGCACTAGCCTCATATTGTGATGCCACCCTGTTCTTCCTTAACATCTTTTTATTTCATCTTTACTCACCTTTCATTATTTGTTCATCGTATAACATACATATGCTCTCTTGGAATTTACTTTGAGGGACATTGATTCTAGGCGTAGATACAGCTTGTCTCACTTGTTAGTGCCTATCCTCATGTACCCACTCTTTCTTGATTTATTCATCGTTTAGCATAAATATACTCTCTTAGAAATTTCATTTAGTGACATTGATTTTTAGGCGTAGATGCAGTTTGTCTCACTTGCACTAGCCTCTTATCATGTTGTCACTATTTTTATTATCATCATAGTATAACATAATTACTCACCTTATTACGTGAATGTTCATTTCGTCATATGCCAATGCACTTGGCCTTTTAGTGTGTTTCACATTCTTACTTAACCCTCCGGGGGTCACATCATTTCATCACATACATATTAGGTTCACTTATTTTTAAACGTACGCTGGACTTATGAACCCATACGTACAAGCCATGAGGCTTCGTTCATAATTCGTCTAAGTGACTCATACTTACCCACGATTATGTGGTACAAGACTTATGCATCTTGTAAGTATGCCAAGGTCTCGATTTCGATTCCTATAGGCAGCTTTCATTAAGTATTTATTCACGTAATACTTATGCATCAATACAGAATTGGGCAAGGGAACCCGATTTCGAATCCCTTGAGCAACACTTAGTCTTATATTAAATTTTGATTTAAAATTTCATCTTGGGGACCCGAGATCGAATCCCAACACCTACATTTCTTTTTCTTTCTTTTCTCTCCTTGACTTTTTTGTTTTTGACCAAGAGGATGTGGGATCGATCCCCCACAACCTCATTTTTCTTTTATTTAATTTTTCTCCTAACTTCCTTGTCTATCCGAGAGGTTGTGGGTTTGATCCCCACACACCTCATTTTATTTTTCTTTCATTTTTCTCCTCTCTCCCTCACCTATCCGAGAGGTTGTGGTTCGATCCCCACACCACTCATTTTATTTTATTTTCATTTTTCTCCTAACTCTTCACTTGAGCCTTACCCCATTTCGAATCCCCCTTACCTCATTTTTATTATTGAATTTTTTTATAGCATGCATATGGTGAGGTCTTGGGTTCAATCCCTAATGACCTCATACATTTTAAAAAAAATTTAAAACTCAAAATTTTTCCAGTAACTTGGCCGAACCAAATTTCCAGCAAATCTGGAAATTTGATCCCACTTTCCAGTCCATTTCCTCATCATTTTATACGTTAGATTTTTGGACAATTCATTGGACATTTCGTACGTTTATTTTGTGCATTTTCGTGGTTACATTTGATCAAGATTGTCACTCAATTCAGCAACATTACACCACTAATGAACATCACAATTTACTTCAAGTAATTGCATACAAAACACAAGAATTTAACATGCATATTACACACTTCAACCTATGACCAAAGCCACGGCATACACAATGCGCACACACACATTTAACACATAGTTTCGGAAAGCATACTTATTACTCACATAAATCTGAACATACATAATTGAACATAATCATCACGAAAATACATCACATCTCTAAATTCTACCAGCAAAACATACCCAACCTACAACTTCGATGGGAGCTAGTGACAGGGACATGCAACGGGGAACATTCCTAGTTTTCATAATAGAATTCGACTGAATCCTAGGGGTCTCTTGGGAAAGGGACCAAGAGGAAGAAAACACATACCTTTTGTCGATCAACACCCTACAAATCTTCTCCAATGGCAGCCAACTCCACGACACCAAAGCTTCACCACCAAACTTCAAGCACAACCCGTCAAGAACAATGTTTTTGCTTTTCGTTTTTAGTTTAGTTTTTTTTTCCTTTTGAGTTTTAGCGTTCAAATTCTTTGTTCTTCTACTGATAATAAACGTGATAATAAGAGTAAATAAGCGTGAGAATAGAGTGGATAATCGTGACAAAGAGAGTGGAGAGAGATGAGAGTAAGTGTAGGAGTTTTAGTTGAAGACTTAGTCAAACTAGGACTCCTTATTATTTATTAATTAAAAATCTAATTTTTTTATGGTTTAGGTGAAATTACTAATCATTCCCTTGCTTAAATCAGATAATTAATATAAATTAATTAATTTAACATTGCTTCCACCAAGGATCGAACCCGGGTGAAGCTTCACTTGCGAAAAGGGTCAAATTCGGCCAACCCTACCCGAATTGCCCACCTTTTTATATTAATTAATTAATTAATTATATATTTAGGGTAATTAAAATACTACCCCTAGCCTAGAAAAGACCATTTTACCCCTAGACCCTCCAAACCTAAGATTACCCCTTTCAAGTCTGGTAAAAACTCATTCGGGTGAATCTCTTCAATTCGAGTGCCCTACATGGTTGGTCCCAACCTTGCCTATCTCAACTAACTCACCAAGTTGGTTGGCTTGGCTAGTGCATGGGTTCTGAGGTCTGGTTCCACGCGCATCAAGCCGTGTGAACCCGGTCTAATCTAAGCATTCTAGGTACGTTAAGGCATTACTTGGCATAGTCATTTTCGGGTTGTTACAGAGCTACTATGTGCTTATCATGCCACCTCTTCATCTTTTCTTTATATATCTTGGAATTCTTATATGCGTGACGTCGAAACTCTTCGAGTTCATGCAACTGATTCACTCTTTTTCTACCGGCTAGCTCATGGTCCAAGTTCAACTTCTTAATTTCCCAATAAGCTAGGTGTTCTATTAATATGAAAAATGATTTTCAAACACAACAAAGATTTTATTTTCTTATATTCTTTAAAATATAGTTAATTAATGGATTTGGATTACAAAATAAAGAGTGGAAGAAAATTCAACTCATCAAATCAAGTATTTTCAACAACTGGTAGGTATACTCAAGTACTTTTAATTAGACTTAACAGCTACAATATTCTCGACTAACAACTTTTTGAAGATAAATTATCTTGTCAGAAATTTAAAACTAATATTAAATTATTATTTTTAGTAAAATGTAGATGAAAAATAAAGAAATTTTGTTTCGTTATTGTGAATAAATGCTATTGCAGCGAGAATGGTAAAACATTCAAAAATTAACAACTAGGTACGAGTTCAAGTTTAGGTTAGATCTATCTCTTTATTTTTAAATTTTTTTATAAACATGAACTTGTAATTTATATTCCAATTAAAATGTATTTTGAATAAACATAACTTTTTATTTACTTATATTAAAATTGATTTATATTTAAAATGAAGTGGTCGACAACCCTATGTAACATTCCGAAAGTCTAAAACCTAAACTAGAGCCTCACATGTGTTTCCAAGGGTTGTAAAACTTTTTTAAGCTCAAATTAATGTCTAAAAGTCACTTAGAAAGTTTTAGAGTCAAAACATCAAGGAACGTCCACGACGTCCGGAGACTAGCGCAAAAGGTGCTAGTGTGCCTCAGCCTATTTGACGGGGTTTTAAGAGTCGTAATTTGATAAGATTTGGTGGTAAGGTGTCTAACATGTATTAGAGTTAGTTTAGGGTCGAAACTTCTGGGTACGAATCCCCATGGACCCCACCCACCCAAGGGTTCTTGAGGAGGACCCTTGCATTGTGGCTAAAAGTTGTCTTGAGACAGTAGCCATCGACGGTTGCAGGCTACGAGGTGTGGCCTGATCGACGAGGCGTCGATGGCCACCACCGATGTTAAGTTAGACGTTTTGTAAAAGGGTCCATTTTGGTCACTCTCTGACCAAAACGACGACTGCATAGGACGGAGGGGGTCCTGGTCGTCGACTGACCTAAGACCCGTAGGTCGAGGTCGAATAGGTGTGGCCACTATTTTGCTGTCAAATTTTAATTAGTTAGTTTAATTAAGTTAGTTAGGTAGGGGGTTAATTAGTGTTTAGGGGTTGGTTAATTAGGTTAGTTAATTAAATATATAACCTACCCTAAGTCTAAACACAACTTAACACCTCTCAATTCCCAAAACACAATTGCTCTTCCTTCTCTCTACTTTCTCTCTCCCAAAAATAAGAACTCAATTGAAGGGCTAGGTCAAGGTCCTTAGGGAAGCAAGAAGAGTACTTTTCTCCATAAATCTTCAACAATTAACAAGATATGGGATCCTTTCACCTTTGGGATTCCTTTCCCCAAAGGGTTCTTCCAAAATTTGATTTCAAAAAGATGAGTTTCATGTGGGTTTCTTTCTATTACGAAATTGATCTTCTAAATTGCATGGTCTATGATATCTTTTGATTATTATTCTTAGATTATGATGCATTATGATTCAATTGTGCTAGTTCTTGATAAGTTAACCTAGTTTGGGGAATAGATCCCGAAATTGACCCAAGCCCCAAATCCTAGGTTATGAACTAGTGATGAATTGATGTGTAGTGATTCAATTGACTTCATTATTGTATTAATTACTATTGTGTGATGATATTACACCCATTATTAGGTTGAATTGGATGGTTGATGGTAAAACCTTGGATGATGGCTTGTGAAGAAGATTGGGTAGTCTTGTGTACTCAAACTTTTACTTCAAATATAATTACTTGTGTTTAGTGATGAATTTATATTGAAGTATACCTTATCATAATATTGATTAGGGTTGGTATGATGTTGAATTGAATTTCTTGATTTATGGTTTGTGAGTGTCGGTTAAGATGTAAGGATATAAGGTTGGTGATGAATTGCCTATGTGTCTTATTATGATATGGTGATGTAAATGTGCTAACCTCACATGTGTGAATTTTATTGAAAGAACGTACTCATGCAATTCCTATTGAGCTATGACTATGACTGTATAAGGGGTAGACCCTATTACCTAAACTAAGTTATGATTATTAATAAAAGACATTTTAAATGGAACTCTAGCTTAGCTCCGAGTGAACTAGAAATGAGGAGTGCTCCTTCCCATAAAAGGGAAGGTAGGTTCACTAATGTACTCATGAGATTGGAGACTATAATGCATGTAGCATAAAGAGGGTCCCAAGCACATCTCCTAGTTCTTGAACTATGTTGCCCCCATAGGAATAATAGCTAGTGGATCCACATAGATGTTATGTTCATGGTTTGGTACTACTTGGCAAGTAGTCCACCTTCTTTCGGTGTACGGTTCCATGACACCGAATCCACATTATCTCATGTGGTCTATGTTGGTTAAGGCAAGATGTTTCTGAAAGTAAAATGAAGTAATAAATTGAACTCTAACTAGGATTACTTGAGGGGTTTGACTTAGTCTATGTAGGGGTATGAGACTCTACCTATACATTGCACTAGTTGGCCTTGAGGGGAGTCTTAGGAGGATGTTATTATTTTTTATTCTCTCATTAAGTGAATGAAATGTATGTGTTGACTTTATTTGTTGATGATACTACATGATGTTGGTTTCATGTATGAACATGCTATTGGTCTATATTGCTAAATATGATGATGATTACTATTGATGTTATGTTATGAGATGGTACGCATTGCTTATGATTCTTGGTTGGGTTTACATGTAACGTTATGGGGATTTACTTGGTCGTTGCACTTGTAGACTTGATGGGGGTTATGAGTAAGGGTCTTGTATGTCTTGTTATGACATAAACTCTTATATGTGCTTTGTTGATATAACATGATGTTGGAGTTGTATTGGTTAAGGCTCTAGTATGTTGTTAATCATGTTGACTTGGTTATACTTGATGATGTTGGTCTTGTGTTGAATATGTTATTGTCTTAGTGTATATGTGGTTGTTTTCCTATATGAGTTCTTGATTGTGTATAAGGCTTTTCAAAGTAGTTTGGCATGGTTTTGAACAAATGTCCTCTTTAGCATGATTTCGATATTGTGTGTGCATATGATTCCATATTTAGTACAAGTGATGTGCTAACCCCGTTTCTCCCTTTTTCCCCAGTATTTTAGGTTCCGGTCGTTAAAGGGTTCGTGACCACTTTGAAGGAACGCTTGGATTATTTCTCCTAGTGTGGGTATGTCCTCATGTTCTGAGGATGATGCCTTTCTATCACTCTACTATGTTACATTGTTACAGCATAAAGACACTCATTTCACTCATGTTGTTTCAAGACATTGTTGTAAGCCTTAAGTGGCACTATTACATTTGTGTAATGGCTATACCCATACTGTTCCATTCCGTTTAGATGATTTTATATAAGACATCCCTTTTAAGACTATATTATGTATGTTGTCTATATTTGGCATAAAAGTACAAGAATATGTAATTTTCTTTTACGAGGAGTTTATGTATACTCGCTATGAATATATTATGTGTAAGCGAGAGGTCTATGTAAACCTCATGAAGTAGATATAGATTAAAAAGTTTTAATTTTCTGCACTTTTTAACCTATGAATGTAATGATGAATGCTAAGAGGCTAGTCCTAGTCCTCTCCGAGGACGACGACACCTATTACGTCTAGGGGGTACTTCCCGAATGTGACAAACTTGGTATCAGAGCATGAGGTTGAATATCCCTAGAATTGATGTCTCATTAAACCACGTCTATATAGATTCTTATTCATAATTGTGAAGCGAGCCAAACTTATGAAAGAGAGACTATGTAATGTTTAGAAAACTCTCATCTCCTTGTATTCCTATGTCGTGCCTCTAGAGTTTTGTTATGTGCTTTCACCTAAGCCTTGTATCGTGGTTATAGTATAAATACTCGAAGGGCATCTTCTAGAAGGGCCAAGAAACAAATTGGAAATGTGGAAGCTCAAGACAACCAAGCTCCTCCGCAAGATAATCAAGTCCTCCACTTGAAGAAGTTGTTATGGGTGATCAAGTTCCGGTTGTTCCTCTTCCGCTGACCGATGGAGAGATAAGGACAGCATTTATCAAGTTGGCCCAAGCCATGACTTCACAAGATAATACCATCACTTCTCAAGTCCAATCCATGACGGCCCAAGTGAATCGAGAGGTTGAACCCTGTGTGGCTCAACATGCTAGCACTGTGGCATCTCGTTTGAGAGACTTTACTAGGACAAACCCTCTTTTGTTCTACGGTTCGAAATCGAATGAAGACCCTCACAATTTCCTTGATGAGGTCTATAAGATTCTCTATGCTATGGGTGTGACCTCAATTGAGAAGACCGAGTTGGCAGCCTATCAACTCAAAGATGTGGCCCAAACTTG
Organism: Solanum lycopersicoides; assembly: GCA_022817965.1. NCBI lineage: Eukaryota > Viridiplantae > Streptophyta > Magnoliopsida > Solanales > Solanaceae > Solanum > Solanum lycopersicoides. The sequence continues at coordinate 45,760,982 of CM040621.1, forward strand.
GTACACACAATGGAGAGATAATAGAGCACTAAAGGTGGTCCGATAACTTGCGAGATCTTTAAGAGGGCTTTTCTTTATTGGTTCTTTCCTAGAGATATGAGGGAAGCTAAGGTGGAAAAATTCATCAACCTTCGTCAAGGAGGTATGAGTGCACTTGACTATTCCTTGAAATTTACTAAATTGTCTAAGTATGCTCCATCCTTAGTGTCAAACCCAATGGATGAGATGAGTCGTTTTCTTATAGGAGTGTCCGAAGACTTGGTTGAAGAATGTCGTTCGACTATGATTCATGATAGAATGAATATCTCTCGTCTCATGGTTTATTCTCAACAAGTGGAAGAAACTAGGTTAAGGAGGAAGAATAGGGAGGCCAAGAAGGCAAGGCCTTATGAAGGTGGTTCTTCAAAGGGGAGATTTGAAATTCAAGATAGGCCTAGATACAAGAAGAGGTTCTATAATCAAGTTCCTTCTAAGTTACCTAAGGATCGTTATGATAGGGTGTCTAACCCTAAGTCTCAAAAGGGAAGAGGTACTACTTCACCAAGCAAGAAGCCAACTTGTGAAAAGTGTGGCAAGAAACAATGGGGTAAGTGCCTAGTTGGGACGGAGAATTATTTCGGATGTGGTAAAAGTGGTCACAAGGTTAGAATATCCCTAATGTGAAGGGGTAAGACAAGGGGTGTGGACAAGCAAGTTATTCAAATGTTATGCTCCAAAAAAAATTGCTTTTATGCTCTTCGTTTTAGGGGTGAACAAGAGAGTTCTCGCAATGTGGTGACCTGTATATTACAAGTCTTCTCTATTGATGTTTATTCTTTACTTAATCTAAGTGCTACATTATCTTTTGTTACTCCCTCGATAGCTAGGAAGTTTGATGTTTTGCCGATATCCTAAATGAACCTTTCATGGTAACTATCCCGGTACGTGAGTCGGTACTTGCAGAGAGGGTATATAGAAATTGTCCTATAATGTTGCCCAATAGATTTACTTATGTTGAATTAGTAGAACTTGATATGGTCATTTTGATGTCATCTTTGGGGATGGATTGGTTGCATGATTGTTTTATCAAAACATCAAGGAACGTCCACGACGTCCGGAGACTAGCGCAAAAGGTGCAGTGTGCCTCAGCCTATTTGACGGGGTTTTAAGAGTCGTAATTTGATAAGATTTGGTGGTAAGGTGTCTAACATGTATTAGAGTTAGTTTAGGGTCGAAACTTCTGGGTACGAATCCCCATGGACCCCACCCACCCAAGGTTCTTGAGAGGACCCTTGCATTGTGGCTAAAAGTTGTCTTGAGACAGTAGCCATCGACGGTTGCAGGCTACGAGGTGTGGCCTGATCGACGAGGCGTCGATGGCACCACCGATGTTAAGTTAGACGTTTTGTAAAAGGTCCATTTTGGTCACTCTCTGACCAAAACGACGACTGCATAGACGGAGGGGGTCCTGGTCGTCGACTGACCTAAGACCCGTAGGTCGAGGTCGAATAGGTGTGGCCACTATTTTGCTGTCAAATTTAATTAGTTAGTTTAATTAAGTTAGTTAGGTAGGGGGTTAATTAGTGTTTAGGGGTTGGTTAATTAGGTTAGTTAATTAAATATATAACCTACCCTAAGTCTAAACACAACTTAACACCTCTCAATCCCAAACACAATTGCCTTCCTTCTCTCTACTTTCTCTCTCCCAAAAATAAGAACTCAATTGAAGGGCTAGGTCAAGGTCCTTAGGGAAGCAAGAAGAGTACTTTTCTCCATAAATCTCAACAATTAACAAGATATGGTATCCTTTCACCTTTGGGATTCCTTTCCCAAAGGTTCTTCCAAATTTGATTTCAAAAGATGATGTTCATGTGGGTTTCTTTCTATACGAAATTGATCTTCAAATTGCATGGTCTATGATATCTTTTATTATTATTCTTAGATTATGATGCATTATGATTCAATTGTGCTAGTTCTTGATAAGTTAACCTATTTGGGGAATAGATCCCGAAATTGACCCAAGCCCCAAATCCTAGGTTATGAACTAGTGATGAATTGATGTGTAGTGATTCAATTGACTTCATTATTGTATTAATTACTATTGTGTGATGATATTACACCCATTATTAGGTTGAATTGGATGGTTGATGGTAAAACCTTGGATGATGGCTTGTGAAGAAGATTGGGTAGTCTTGTGTACTCAAACTTTTACTTCAAATATAATTACTTGTGTTTAGTGATGAATTTATATTGAAGTATACCTTATCATAAGATTGATTAGGGTTGGTATGATGTTGAATTGAATTTCTTGATTTATGGTTTGTGAGTGTCGGTTAAGATGTAAGATATAAGGTTGGTGATGAATTGCCTATGTGTCTTATTATGATATGTGATGTAAATGTGCTAACCTCACATGTGTGAATTTTATTGAAAGAACGTACTCATGCAATTCCTATTGAGCTATGACTATGACTGTATAAGGGTAGACCCTATTACCTAAACTAAGTTATGATTATTAATAAAAGACATTTAAATGGAACTCTAGCTTAGCTCCGAGTGAACTAGAAATGAGGAGTGCTCCTTCCCATAAAAGGGAAGGTAGGTTCACTAATGTACTCATGAGATTGGAGACTATAATGCATGTAGCATAAAGAGGGTCCCAAACACATCTCCTAGTTCTTTGAACTATGTTGCCCCCATAGGAATAATAGCTAGTGGAACCACATAGATGTTATGTTCATGGTTTGGTACTACTTGGCAAGTAGTCCACCTTCTTTCGGTGTACGGTTCCATGACACGAATCCACATTATCTCATGTGGTCTATGTTGTTAAGGCAAGATGTTTCTGAAAGTAAATGAAGTAATAAATTGAACTCTAACTAGGATTACTTGAGGGGTTTGACTTAGTCTATGTAGGGGTATGAGACTCTACCTATACATTGCACTAGTTGGCCTTGAGGGAGTCTTAGGAGGATGTATTATTTTTTATTCTCTCATAAGTGAATGAAATGTATGTGTTGACTTTATTTGTTGATGATACTACATGATGTTGGTTTCATGTATGAACATGCTATTGGTCTATATTGCTAAATATGATGATGATTACTATTGATGTTATGTTATGAGATGGTACGCATTGCTTATGATTCTTGGTTGGGTTTACATGTAACGTTATGGGGATTTACTTGGTCGTTGCACTTGTAGACTTGATGGGGGTTATGAGTAAGGGTCTTGTATGTCTTGTTATGACATAAACTCTTATATGTGCTTTTTGATATAACATGATGTTGGAGTTGTATTGGTTAAGGCTCTAGTATGTTGTTAATCATGTTGACTTGGTTATACTTGATGATGTTGGTCTTTGTGTCTTTTATTTAATTTTTCTCCTAACTTCCTTGTCTATCCGAGAGGTTGTGGGTTTGATCCCCACACACCTCATTTTATTTTTCTTTCATTTTTCTCCTCTCTCCCTCACCTATCCGAGAGGTTGTGGTTCGATCCCCACACCACTCATTTTATTTTATTTTCATTTTTCTCCTAACTCTTCACTTGAGCCTTACCCCATTTCGAATCCCCCTTACCTCATTTTTATTATTGAATTTTTTTATAGCATGCATATGGTGAGGTCTTGGGTTCAATCCCTAATGACCTCATACATTTTAAAAAAATTTAAAACTCAAAATTTTTCCAGTAACTTGGCCGAACCAAATTTCCAGCAAATCTGGAAATTTGATCCACTTTCCAGTCCATTTCCTCATCATTTTATACGTTAGATTTTTGGACAATTCATTGGACATTTCGTACGTTTATTTTGTGCATTTTCGTGGTTACATTTGATCAAGATTGTCACTCAATTCAGCAACATTACACCACTAATGAACATCACAATTTACTTCAAGTAATTGCATACAAAACACAAGAATTTAACATGCATATTACACACTTCAACCTATGACCAAAGCCACGGCATACACAATGCGCACACACACGTTTAACACATAGTTTGGAAAGCATGCTTATTACTCACATAAATCTGAACATACATAATTGAACATAATCATCACGAAAACACATCACATCTCTAAATTCTACCAGCAAAACATACCCAACCTACAAATTCGATGGGAGCTAGTGACAGGGACATGCAACGGGGAACATTCCTAGTTTTCAGAATAGAATTCGACTGAATCCTAGGGGTCTCTTGGGAAAGGGACCAAGAGGAAGAAAACCATACCTTTTGTCGATCAACACCCTACAAATCTTCTCCAATGGCAGCCAACTCCACGACACCAAAGCCTCACCACCAAACTTCAAGCACAACCCGTCAAGAACAATGTTTTTGCTTTTCGTTTTTCGTTTAGTTTTTTTTTCCTTTTGAGTTTTAGCGTTCAATTCTTTGTTCTTCTACTGATAATAAACGTGATAATAAGAGTAAATAAGCGTGAGATAGAGTGGAAGACAAAGAGAGTGGAGAGAGATGAGAGTAAGTGTAGGAGTTTTAGTTGAAGACTTAGTCAAACTAGGACTCCTTATTATTTATTAATTAAAAATCTGATTTTTTTAGGTTTAGGTGAAATTACTAATCATGCCCTTGATTAAATCAGATAATTAATATAAATTAATTAATTTAACATTGCTTCCACCAAGGATCGAACCCGGGTGAAGCTTAACTTGTGAAAAGGGTCAAATTCGGCCAACCCTACCCGAATTGCCCACCTTTTTATATTAATTAATTAATTAATTAATATATTTAGGGTAATTAAAATACTACCCTTAGCCTAGAAAAGACCATTTTACCCCTAGACCCTCCAAACCTAAGATACCCCTTTCAAGTCGGTAAAAACTCATTCGGGTGAATCTCTTCAATTCGAGTGCCCTACATGGTTGGTCCCAACCTTGCCTAGCTCAACTAACTCACCAAGTTGGTTGGCTTGGCTAGTGCATGGGTTCTGAGGTCTGGTTCCACGCGCATCAAGCCGTGTGAACCCGGTCTAATCTAGCATTCTAGGTACGTTAAGGCATTACTTGGCATAGTCATTTTCGGGTTGTTACAGAGCTACTATGTGCTTATCATGCCACCTCTTCATCTTTTCTTTATATATCTTGGAATTCTTATATGCGTGACGTCGAAACTCTTCGAGTTCATGCAACTGATTCACTCTTTTTCTACCGGCTAGCTCATGGTCCAAGTTCAACTTCTTAATTTCCCAATAAGCTAGGTGTTTTATTAATATGAAAAATGATTTTCAAACACAACAAAGATTTTATTTTCTTATATTCTTTAAAATATAGTTAATTAATGTATTTGGATTACAAAATAAAGAGTGGAAGAAAATTCAACTCATCAAATCAAGTATTTTCAACAACTGGTAGGTATACTCAAGTACTTTTAATTAGACTTAACAGCTACAATATTCTCGACTAACAACTTTTTGAAGATAAATTATCTTGTCAGAAATTTAAAACTAATATTAAATTATTATTTTTAGTAAAATGTAGATGAAAAATAAAGAAATTTTGTTTCGTTATTGTGAATAAATGCTATTGCAGCGAGAATGGTAAACATTCAAAAATTAACAACTAGGTACGAGTTCAAGTTTAGGTTAGATCTATCTCTTTATTTTTAAATTTTTTTATAAACATGAACTTGTAATTTATATTCCAATTAAAATGTATTTTGAATAAACATAACTTTTTATTTACTTATATTAAAATTGATTTATATTTAAAATGAAGTGGTCGCAACCCTATGTAACATTCCGAAAGTCTAAAACCTAAACTAGAGCCTCACATGTGTTTCCAAGGGTTGTAAAACTTTTTTAAGCTCAAATTAATGTCTAAAAGTCACTTAGAAAGTTTTAGAGTCAAAACATCAAGGAACGTCCACGACGTCCGGAGACTAGCGCAAAAGGTGCTAGTGTGCCTCAGCCTATTTGACGGGGTTTTAAGAGTCGTAATTTGATAAGATTTGGTGGTAAGGTGTCTAACATGTATTAGAGTTAGTTTAGGGTCGAAACTTCTGGGTACGAATCCCCATGGACCCCACCCACCCAAAGGGTTCTTGAGGAGGACCCTTGCATTGTGGCTAAAAGTTGTCTTGAGACAGTAGTCATCGACGGTTGCAGGCTACGAGGTGTGGCCTGATCGACGAGGCGTCGATGGCCACCACCGATGTCAGTTAGACGTTTTGTAAAAGGGTCCATTTTGGTCACTCTCTGACCAAAACGACGACTGCACAGGACGGAGGGGGTCCTGGTCGTCGACTGACCTAAGACCCGTAGGTCGAGGTCGCATAGGTGTGGCCACTATTTTGCTGTCAAATTTTAATTAGTTAGTTTAATTAAGTTAGTTAGGTAGGGGGTTAATTAGTGTTTAGGGGTTGGTTAATTAGGTTAGTTAATTAATATATAACCTACCCTAAGTCTAAACACAACTTAACACCTCTCAATTCCCAAAACACAATTGCTCTTCCTTCTCTCTACTTTCTCTCTCCCAAAAATAAGAACTCAATTGAAGGGCTAGGTCAAGGTCCTTAGGGAAGCAAGAAGTACTTTTCTCATAAATCTTCAACAATTAACAAGATATGGGATCCTTTCACCTTTGGGATTCCTTTCCCCAAAGGGTTCTTCCAAAATTTGATTTCAAAAAGATGAGTTTCATGTGGGTTTCTTTCTATTACGAAATTGATCTTCTAAATTGCATGGTCTATGATATCTTTTGATTATTATTCTTAGATTATGATGTATTATGACTCAATTATGCTAGTTCTTGATAAGTTAACCTAGTTTGTGGAATAGATAATGAAATTGACCCAAGTCCCTAACCCTAGGTTATGAATTAGTGATGAATTGATGTGTAGTGATTAAATTGACTTCATTATTGTATTAATTACTATTGTGTGATGATATTACACCCATTGTTGGGTTGAATTGGATGGTTGATGGTAAAACCTTGGATGATGGCTTGTGAAGAAGATTGGGTAGTCTTGTGTCTCAAACTTTTACTTCAAATATGATTACTTGTGTTTAGTGATGAATTTATATTGAAGTATACCTTATCATAAGATTGATTAGGGTTGGTATGATGTTGAATTGAATTTCTTGATTTATGGTTTGTGAGTGTCGGTTAAGATGTAAGGATATAAGGTTGGTGATGAATTGCCTATGTGTCTTATTATGATATGGTGATGTAAATGTGCTAACCTCACATGTGTGAATTTTATTGAAAGAACGTACTCATGCAATTCCTATTGAGCTATGACTATGACTGTATAACGGGTAGACCCTATTACCTAAACTAAGTTATGATTATTAATAAAAGACATTTTAAATGGAACTCTAGCTAGCATCGAGTGAACTAGAAATGAGGAGTGCTCCTTCCCATAAAGGGAAGGTAGGTTCACTAATGTACTCATGAGATTGGAGACTATAATGCATGTATCATAAAGAGGGTCCCAAACACATCTCCTAGTTCTTGAACTATGTTGCCCCCATAGGAATAATAGCTAGTGGATCCACATAGATGTTATGTTCATGGTTTGATACTACCTTGGCAAGTAGTCCACCTTCTTTCGGTGTACGGTTCATGACACCGAATCCACATTATCTCATGTGGTCTATGTTGGTTAAGGCAAGATGTTTCTGAAAGTAAAATGAAGTAATAAATTGAACTCTAACTAGGATGACTTGAGGGGTTTGACTTAGTCTATGTAGGGGTATGAGACTCTACCTATACATTGCACTAGTTGGCCTTGAGGGGAGTCTTAGGAGGATGTTATTATTTTTTATGCTCTCATTAAGTGAATGAAATGTATGTGTTGACTTTATTGTTGATGATACTACATGATGTTGGTTTCATGTATGAACATGCATTGGTCTATATTGCTAAATATGATGATGATTACTATTGATGTTATGTTATGTGATGGTACGCATTGCTTATGATTCTTGGTTGGGTTTACATGTAACGTTATGGGGATTTACTTGGTCGTTGCACTTGTAGACTTGATGGGGGTTATGAGTAAGGGTCTTGTATGTCTTGTTATGACATAAACTCTTATATGTGCTTTGTTGATATAACATGATGTTGGAGTTGTGTTGGTTAAGGCTCTAGTATGTTGTTAATCATGTTGACTTGTTATACTTGATGATGTTGGTCTTGTGTTGAATATGTTATTGTCTTAGTGAATATGTGGTTGTTTTCCTATATGAGTTCTTGATTGTGTATAAGGCTTTTCAAAGTAGTTTGGCATGGTTTTGAACAAATGTCCTCTTTAGCATGATTTCGATATTGTGTGTGCATATGATTCCATTTTGTACAAGTGATGTGCTAACCCCGTTTCTCCCTTTTCCCCAGTATTTTAGGTTCCGGTTCGTTAAAGGGTTCGTGACCACTTTGAAGGAACGCTTGGATTATTTCTCCTAGTGTGGGTATGTCCTCATGTTCCGAGATGATGCCTTTCTATCACTCTACCTATGTTACATTGTTACATAAAGACACTCATTTCACTCATGTTGTTTCAAGACATTGTTGTAAGCCTTAAGTGGCACTTTACATTTGTGTAATGGCTATACCCATACTGTTCCATTCCGTTTAGATGATTTTATATAAGACATCCCTTTTAAGACTATATTATGTATGTTGTCTATATTGGCATAAAAGTAGAAGAATATGTAATTTTCTTTACGAGGAGTTATATATACTCGCTATGAATATATTATGTGTAAGCGAGAGGTCTATGTAAACCTCATGAAGTAGATATAGATCAAAAAGTTATAATTTTCTGCACTTTTTAACCTATGAATGTAATGATGAATGCTAAGAGGCTAGTCCTAGTCCTCTCCGAGGACGACGACACCTATTACGTCTAGGGGGTACTTCCCGAATGTGACAAACTTGGTATCATAGCATGAGGTTGAATATCCCTAGAATTGATGTCTCATTAAACAACGTCTATATAGATTCTTATTCATAATTGTGAAGCGAGCCAAACTTATGAAAGAGAGACTATGTGATGTTTAGAAAACTCTCATCTCCTTGTATTCCTATGTCGTGCCTCTAGAGTTTTGTTATGTGCTTTCACCTAAGCCTTGTATCGTGGTTATAGTATAAATACTCGAAGGGCATCTTCTAGAAGGGCCAAGAAAGAAATTGGAAATGTGGAAGCTCAAGACAACCAAGCTCCTCCGCAAGATAATCAAGTCCCTCCACTTGAAGAAGTTGTTATGGGTGATCAAGTTCCGGTTGTTCCTCTTCCGCTGACGATGGAGAGATAAGGACAGCATTTATCAATTTGGCCCAAGCCATGACTTCACAAGATAATACCATCACTTCTCAAGTCCAATCCATGACGGCCCAAGTGAATCGGAGGTTGACCTTGTGTGCCTCAACATGCTAGCACTGTGGCATCTCGTTTGAGAGACTTTACTAGGAAAACCCTCTTTTGTTCTACGGTTCGAAAGCGAATGAAGACCCTCACAATTTCCTTGATGAGGTCTATAAGATTCTCTATGCTATGGGTGTGACCTCAATTGAGAAGACCGAGTTGACAGCCTATCAACTCAAAGATGTGGCCCAAACTTGGTACACACAATGGAGAGATAATAGAGCACTAAGGGTGGTCCTATAACTTGCGAGATCTTTAAGAGGGCTTTTATTTATTGGTTCTTTCCTAGAGATATGAGGGAAGCTAAGGTGGAAAAATTCATCCACCTTCGTCAAGGAGGTATGAGTGTACTTGACTATTCCTTGAAATTTACTAAATTGTCTAAGTATGCTCCATCCTTGGTGTCAAACCCAATGGATGAGATGAGTCGTTTTCTTATAGGAGTGTCCGAAGACTTGGTTGAAGAATGTCGTTTGACTATGCTTCATGATAGAATGAATATCTCTCGTCTCATGGTTTATGCTCAACAAGTGGAAGAATCTAGGTTAAGGAGGAAGAATAGGGAGGCCAAGAAGGCAAGGTCTTATGAAGGTGGTTCTTCAAAGGGGAGATTTGAAATTCAAGATAGGCCTAGATACAAGAAGAGGTTCTATAATCAAGTTCCTTCTAAGTTACCTAAGGATCGTTATGATAGGGTGTCTAACCCTAAGTCTCAAAAGGGAAGAGGTACTACTTCACCAAGCAAGAAGCCAACTTGTGAAAAGTGTGGCAAGAAACAATGGGGTAAGTGCCTAGTTGGGACGGAGAATTATTTCGGATGTGGTAAAAGTGGTCACAAGGTTAGATATCACCCTAATGTGAAGGGGTAAGACAAGGGGTGTGGACAAGCAAGTTATTCAAATGTTGATGCTCCAAAAAAAATTGCTTTTATGCTCTTCGTTTTAGGGGTGAACAAGAGAGTTCTCGCAATGTGGTGACCTGTATATTACAAGTCTTCTCTATTGATGTTTATTCTTTACTTAATCTAAGTGCTACATTATCTTTTGTTACTCCCTCGATAGCTAGGAAGTTTGATGTTTTGCCCGATATCCTAAATGAACCTTTCATGGTAACTATCCCGGTACGTGAGTCGGTACTTGCAGAGAGGGTATATAGAAATTGTCCTATAATGTTGCCCAATAGATTTACTTATGTTGAATTAGTAGAACTTGATATGGTCGATTTTGATGTCATCTTGGGGATGGATTGGTTGCATGATTGTTTTGCTTCCATCGATTGTAGAACAACAATTGTCAAGTTTAATTTTCCAAATGAACCCATCTTAGAGTGGAAGGGGGGAACCCACTATTAATAACAAGTATCCTCTCCCTCGTATTGAAGACTTGTTTGATCAACTCCAAGGGGCAAGCTACTTTCTAAGATTGACTTGAGATCGGGGTATAACCAACTTAGGGTGAGGGATGAGGCTATAACAAAAATGGCATTTTGGACTAGATATTGTCACTATGAGTTCTTAGTAATGTCCTTTGGTCTCATTAATGCCCTGGCGGCATTTATGGATCTCATGAATAGGGTGTTTTGAAGTTACCTATATTCATTTGTCATTGTCTTCATTGACGACATCTTGGTATATTCAAAAAATGAGGGTGAACACATGGACCATTTGAGAGTGGAACTGAAAGTGCTTAAGAAAAACCAACTATTTGCCAAATATAGAAAATGTGAGTTTTGGTTGAGGTCGGTGGCATTTCTCGGTCATACCATCTCTAGTGAGGGAGTAAAGGTTGATTCAAGAAATATCGAGGCGGTCAAGAATTGACCTAGACCATTGACTCCAATCGACATTAGAATCTTTTTGGATCTACTGGGATATTATAGGAGGTTTGTGGATGGTTTTGCGTCCATTGCATCTCCCTTGACTACCTTGACCCAAAAGAGTATCAAATTTGAGTGGTCGGAGGCATGTGAAAGAAGCTTCCAAATCTTGAAAGAGCGGCTTACCTCTGCTCCGGTGTTGACTTTACCAGAGGGTAACAAGGGCTTCGTTGTGTATTGTAATGTATCCAGAGTGGTCTTAGGGTGTGTTCTTACGAAACATGGGAAAGTAGTAGCTTATGCTTCTAGGCAACTTAAGGTGCATGAGAAGAATTATCCAGCTCATAATCTTGAGTTAGCGGTCGTGGTATTTGCCTTAAAATATGGAGACATTATTTGTATGGTGTCCATGTTGATGTGTATAACGACCACAAGAGTTTTCAATTTGTGTTTACTCAAAAGGAGTTAAATTTTCGACAAAAAAGGTGGTTGGAATTATTAAAGGATTATGACATGAGTGTTCTCTACCACCCCGCCAAGGCCAATGTGGTTGCGGATGCTCTAAGTCGTATGACCATGGGTAGTGTGTCTCATGTAGAAGAAGCCAAGAAATACCTAGTGAAAGATGTTCATAGGTTGGCTCGTTTGGGTGTTAGATTGGAAGATTCTCTAAATGGTGGTTTAATGGTCCATCATAACTCCGGATCGTCTTTGGTGGTTGAGGTGAAGTCTAAGCAACACCTTGATCAACCATTGATGGAGTTGAAGGAATCGGTTCTTGGTAAGCTTAATGAGTCATTCTCCTTGGGGGGGATGGTGTCTTGAGGTATCAAGGAAGGTTATATTGTTCCCAATGTTGATGACTTGAGAAATCGGATCTTGAAGAAGCTCATGGTTCCCGTTATTCCATTCATCCGGTTCTACAAAGATGTATCATGACCTTAGGGAAGTGTTTTGGTGGGAAGGCTTAAAAGGGACATAGCTGAATTTGTTGCAAAATGTCCAAATTGCCAACAAGTGAAAGTCGAGCACCAAAATACAAGTGGGTTACTTCAAGAAATACAAGTTACCACTTGGACATGGGAAGATATTAATATGGACTTCGTGGTAGGTTTGACTCGGAGTCAAAAGCAATATGACTCCATATGGGTGGTTGTGGATAGGTTGACCGAATCCGCTCATTTTATTCCCATCAAGTCCACTTACTCGACGGAGAACTATGCAAGGATCTTCATAGATAAGATTGTGTGTCACCATAGTATTATGTTATCCATCATATCGGATAGGGTGCACAGATCACATCTAGGTTTTGGAGGTCATTCAAAAAGGGTTGGGTACAAAGGTGAAGCTAAGCACCGCTTTTCATCCCCCAAATGGATGGTGAAGCGGAGCGTACTATTCAAACCCTTGAAGATATGCTTCGAGCTTGTATAATTGATTTCAAGGGAAATTGGGATAAACATTTGCCTTTGGCTGAGTTCGCTTATAACAATAGTTACCATTCAACTATATACATGGCTCCTTTCGTAGCCTTGTATGGTAGGAGATGTAGATATCCAGTTGGATGGTTTGAAGTGGGTGAGTCTTCACTCTTGGGTCTCGAATTGATTTATAAGACTTTGGAGAAAGTTCATATGATAAGGAATCGGTTGAAAACAGCCTATAGCCGGAAAAACTCGTATGTCGGCCATAGGAGAGGGGATTTAGAATTTGAAGAGGGGGATAAAGTGTATCTAAAAGTTTCACCCATGAAGGGAGTGGTGATATTTGGCAAAAGGTGGAAGTTGAGTCCTCGTTATGTGGGACCTTATGAAATTTTGCAAAGGGTTGGCAAGGTTGCATATGAGTTGAGATTACCTAGTGAATTGGCTTCGATTCATCCGGTGTTCCATGTCTGCATACTTAAGAAGTGCATCGGTGATCCCGAGTCCATTCTTCCTATTGAGGGTCTAGGTGTAGAAGAGAACCTCTCCTATGAGGAGGTTCCGGTTGAAATCCTTGATAGACAAGTAAAGAAGTTGAGGAACAAGGGGATGGCTTGTAAAAGTGTTATGGAAGAACCACCTAGTTTTGGGAGAAACATGGGAGGCCGAGGCCGACATAAAATCCCGTTATCCTCATCTCTTTGTTGATTAAGGTTAGTTGCTCTTACTAATAATGAAAATAATGAATAAATTGAATTTGACTTGTTTTGCAAAGTGTGCATGTTTATGGTAAAGGGTTTTGCTAAAATAAAGTTTCATATGAAAATGCTCTTTTGCTTAATTTTGCACTTACTTGTGTATTTGGTATGTTGTTTCCTATATGAAATAAGATTGAGCATGTTAATATGTGTTGAAAGAGATTTTGGCATAAGTGACTCAATAGGTTGTGTTGAGCTCATGTTGTTGTTGAGAACGTAATTCCTCATTCTATTGTTTTGAGCTCTTATGCGTTGCAATTGATGTTTTGAGTTACTTTAAGTAAGTGCCATATTGTTATGTTGATTTGAGTGTAACTCATATTGATTTTGCATGTTGATTGGTTGAGCTTCTAGTATTGAGTCTACCCGTTCCCTTCAAAAGATTTTTAGTGTCATTCGGGGACGAATGTTCCTAAGGAGGGGATAATGTAACACTCCGAAAGTATAAAACCTAATATAGAGCCTCACATGAGTGTCCAAGGGTTGTAACAGTGTTTTCAGGCCAATATTAATGTATAAAAGTCACTTAGAAAGTTTTAGAGTCAAAACGTCAAGGAACGTCCACGATGTCCGGAGATTAGTGCAAAAGGTGCTAGTGCGCCTTAGCCTATTTGACGGGGTTTTAGGAGTCAAAATTTGATGAGATATAGTGGTAGGTGTCTGTCACGACCCGAAAGCACCCCCTAGAAGTTAGGGAAAACCTTCGAATCATGACCGGGCATACTTGACCCCTTTGGGGTCTCGTACAAGCCCTCTAACTAGCATTCATAACATAAAGCATGAAAAGTAGTGCGGAATTAATAACTTTTCACGATAATAATAATAAAAGGAGTCTTTTCATAAATACTAAGAAATCTTATCGTCACAAGCCAACTTAAAGACACAACTTGGAATCTTAGGGACACGGCCCTTTACGATAAAAGTAAATACATTTTTAAGTATTAATAAAGAAACTAAGAAACATAAAACTATGTCCTCGAATATATGAGGACATACCAAATTCTTGAGAGATAAAGTTCCCAAGCTTCGACTCCGATCCTCCCAAAAGGGCTTCCAACCTATACTCATAAGGTATAAAAAGTAAGGGGTTAGTACAACAATGTACTAAGTATGGCATATGCAAAAACATGTAAAAAGGGATATTTTAGTAAAGATAGTTTTTTATGCAATTCAAATATAACCTTCATGAATCTAGAAGCAAACCCACATAAGAATCAACAATTAACACTTTATGGCTATCTTACCAAACTTAAAGTAAACAAAAGGAACATTTCAATTAACTTTGCTAAACTTGCAATAAAATTGAATAAAGCATCATAGTGAACATTTTGAATTCTTACAATGAAGACCTTACAGTGAATGGCACGGTCCAAGTCATATGAACCCTTTTCCTTTGAAGTTGCCCTAACCCAAGGTTATCCTAAGACTCCCTAAGGTGAGCCAAGAAGGGACTCTCATTACACCTCCCTTCAAAGCACACCAAAGCGACCCTTAAAACTACCAAATCTTAGGCTTACTTCGTTAGAAATCAAATCCACGCCCTTGGCTAACATATGCAAAACACTCATGGAAATATAGGTCATACCAAGTGCAATGTGAGAGTAGCATCCCATACTACCACTCCCACTTAGTACTCCTAATGGATTCCATTTACTCAAGTACTCCACAATAATCCTCCATAACACTACACCATAGTACTCATTCACACGGATTTCATGAAGGTACTCTTCTCCCATAGTAGGTATAGGTCACACCAAGTGCAATGTGAGAATAGCATCCCATACTACTACTCCCACTCAATGCTCCTACTCGGTAACTAATGTGGATTGAGCACTTCACGACATACATACACAATTTCAACAATACACAAGATAATTAGTTTCAAATCAATTCTTTTGTGGGAGTTAGCTTAACCGACAAAGACCATGAGAGCTAGACATGGAATCCCGATATTAACCCCTATCGGATGAGGGATCCTTACTTGCCTAGTGTAAGGTCATGCTTCTTAGCGTTTACATGGCTTTTCCAATAGCTACACCTATGCGGGCACATAGTTAAGGGATAAGGAGATTGTTACTAAGTAACTCACTCTCTACTAACGAGGAGTACTCATCTCAAGAGGTACTTTGGATTACAACATCTCAACTAACGAAGTGCAATCCACCTCCCCTTCATATCCTCTCGGTGCTAGGCATAACTCCACACGGATTTCTCAACATAATAGTCTATCTTAGAAAGCTCACTAGGAAATGGAGAGGTTGTTACTAGACACTACATCTCAACTCACGAAGTGTGTCCACCTCAAGATTCCCTTTTTGCTCAACTTGACATAATACAAATCTTAAAGAGTGTGTGTGTACATGTGCACACCTTGCATATAAGCATCATTTCATTATCATCAAGTTCTACTCATACTTTAACCTTGATTCATCAAGCTACACACTCTACATACTTCTCATAATCATATACTTCATTTAGACATAAACTAGGTCAAACATGCAATTCAAGCTACATCAAACACAACACAAGACCCATTTCCAATATATCTTCATTTCACATATTAGACCTTCAAGATCACATACTCAAACCATACTAAGTAACATCAAGTTCATCAATTAGCACCGCCACCCATAAGGTGGACCATACCACTCAAATAGCAATTCATAATAAGAATTATACAATGAGAGCAACTCATCAACAAATCAAACCATCATTACCCATAAGCAATTTATCAATATTTCACCATATTAAGGCCCTTAGGGCAGTAGCTACACCAACATGACAAATACAAGAAGACCCAAGTTCATACCCTACTCAAATCATGCTCACATAACCCATTTTCAAGTCAAAAATTGAAGTATGCATAAACAAGAGTTTCATGGAGTTTTAACATCAAAATCATCTATTCAAACCAAGATAAATACATTTAAACCATTAGAACTTAGTTACAAGAAGACCCATAATAGAAATCAAAGTTTAGAAGAAGTTGAGTTTAAAACCCCTTTTTGAAAACCATTTTGGAAGTTGGCTTCTTGAATGGAAAGGTATTCAAGAATGGATACCATACCTTTAGGAGAAAGAAACCCACGAATTTGATGAAGGAACAAGCCCAAAGCAGCCCTCCTTTCCCTCCTTGAGCCTTGGCTTCAATGGTGACTTTGAGAGAGTTTTCTTTTTAGAGAGAGAGTTTGAATGTTGAAGTGAGGGGTCTTGTCTAGGTCTAGGGTTTAAAACTAATTTAATATAACCTAAAAATACCAAAATTATACACCTAGGGTCTTATAAGACTTGGGGTGTATTTACATAAAACACCCCAAGTTGGCAGCCTTAAGTCGTGCACTGGCAGGCCTCGTCGACGAGACCTCCTCGACGGACCGTCACGTTCACCACGGACCGTCATGGGGTCCCGTCGAGGAACACTTGGCTCCAACTGGAGCCTGTCCAAGTTTCCACTCTCTGTCACTCGCGACGCCCTGGATCGACGGACCGTCCTGAGTGCAACGGACCGTCGCCATGGTCGTCGTGAGCCACTGATGGGCAGACTTTGCCCAAGTCTTGGGCCCTTCATCTAGGGCCCCTTGTGGGTCCTAGGTGGGGTCGTGCCCGGACGTCAAACCCCTAAACTAAGTCGTCTAGGTCTAAGGAACATCCGACGCATGTTTCAAGTAAAACGAACACATAAAACTCATCCAAACTCGCCAAGACATACAAGTACATTCTAAGGCATACCATCCGAACGTCATGGACGTTTTTGGTCGATTGAACTCCAAACTTAACCAAACTTTGCACACTGCCTAAGGACACCAAAATAACTCCGTTTAACTTAAAATTAACTCAAGAAACAACCATGAGGCTCTAGTTCACCTTAGTTCATTTTGGGGCGTTATATTCTCCCCCACTTGGAATAACATTCGTCCTCGAATGACACTTAAATTTTAAGAACAACAAGGACTCACTTAGCATCATATAATACACTTAGATCATGATCAAAACACTAACAATCAAAGCATCCACTAGCAAGGAACATCATTTTACACTTTCAACACTTAGCAACATAGGCAACTTTCACCAATTTTCACAAAGTCAAAAATTCAACCTCAATCTTCTTTTATGGAGGAACTACCTTCTCCAACGTTAAAAATGCTCATAAACAATGCCTTTACACACATTGAAACTAAAATTCAAGACAAAACAATTTTCTTCAAAATGCCAAAATTTTTTACAGTGAAGTTGACTGCCATCTTACCAAATTTTTGAAAAATTCATTCTCTAAGCAATTCATCAAGACGACATGATCATAGGAACTATAAAACCATATATACTCATTTCATAACACAAAAGCAACAATAACCAAGAGTTGAGACTTACCAAAACCATCAATCCGGATTAATTATCCTTTCTAGCCCCCATCCCATAGGAAGGGTTCTTCTTGGGAGCATTAGGATCTAGGGAAGCTTGATTGACATCTCTCCCCCTTGATTTAAGGTTTGGGCAGTCCCTCATCTTGTGGCCTCTATTACCACATGCAAAACAACCATCCGTTCCGGCAAGACACTTACCCCCATGTTGCTTGCCACAAGTAGGGCACCTAGCCCTTTCATAGGAATGACCACCACCTTGAGAAGATTGATTTGGAGCCCTATCCTTGTTTCCCATAGAAGAATCTTGGGGATAAAACCTCTTCTTAGGCCTTTGGTGACTAGAATCATCCGACCTAGGTCTCTTACCCTCTTGCCTTATCTCCCTAATTTTGGACTCCTCAATTTGTTGCGCATAAACCATGAGCCTAGAGATATCCATGTCATTAAGAAGCATAGCCGTACGACACTCTTTTTCCACCAAGCTAGACACGCCCATCACAAACTTGTTCATCCTAGCCCTAGGGTTGGCTACCATGTTTGGGGCATACTTAGAGAGTTGGGTGAATTTGAGAGAGTACTCTTGCACACTCATTCCCCCTTGACGGAGGTTCATGAATTCAACCATCTTCTTCTCCCTCCACTCTAAAGGAAAGAATCTATCTAGGAAAGCCTCTTTGAATTCCTCCCAATCAACCGGTCCTCTTTCTAAGGGTCTCTCACCCCTCCATTGCTCATACCACACTTGAGCAACATCCTTAAGTTGGTAAGCGGCCAATTCCGCTTTCTCCCTAGGGGTCACACCCATAGCATCTACCACCTTGAAAACCTCATCTATGAAGCCTTGTGGATCTTCATCCACCTTAGTGCCATGAAAAGTAGGAGGGTTCATCCTCATAAAATCCCGAATCCTAGAAGCGGGAGTACTAGCATTTGGTTGGGGCCTATCTCCTAGGTTAGCTTGGCCCACAAAGTGATTGTTGACAACTTGAGCTTGAGCCGTCATGAGTTGGGTCAAGTTCATTAGGGCAGCCCTCAACTCCGCATTAGTCATATCACCCTCAACAAAAGGAGCTTGAGGCATAGGAGGCACTTGAGGTCCTTGAGGTTCCGGAGGCACTTGAGGTTCTTGAAGAGGAACCTCCTCATTTTCCTCCCCTAAGCCAACAATAGGAACTTGGTCAACATGGGGAAGGACTCTCTCATTTGGTACACCTCCCTCCTCCCTTCTAGCGGTCGATCTCCTCGTATTCATGTCCTAAAAACACAAAAGAAGAGGTTGAGAATAGACACCTTATATACTCAACTCTAAGGCACGATACTAGAATAGAGAAGAAAGTGAAACTTCTAGCATCCTATAGCCTCTTGTCCATGGATGTGTCGCGACTCACACCAATGACCAAGATACTACTAGATGTGGCTTGTGAGACTTTCAGACCTTAAACTATTTCCCAAAACCTTATGCTCTGATACCAAGTCTTGTCACGACCCGAAAGCACCCCCTAGAAGTTAGGGAAAACCTTCGAATCATGACCGGGCGTACTTGACCCCTTTGGGGTCTCGTACAAGCCCTCTAACTAGCATTCAGAACATAAAGCATGAAAAGTAGTGCGGAATTAATAACTTTTCACGATAATAATAATAAAAGGAGTCTTTTCATAAATACTAAGAAATCTTATCGTCACAAGCCAACTTAAAGACACAACTTGGAATCTTAGGGACACGGCCCTTTACGATAAAAGTAAATACATTTTTAAGTATTAATAAAGAAACTAAGAAACATAAAACTATGTCCTCGAATATATGAGGACATACCAAATTCTTGAGAGATAAAGTTCCCAAGCTTCGACTCCGATCCTCCCAAAAGGGCTTCCAACCTATACTCATAAGGTATAAAAAGTAAGGGGTTAGTACAACAATGTACTAAGTATGGCATATGCAAAAACATGTAAAAAGGGACATTTTAGTAAAGATAGTTTTTTATGCAATTCAAATATAACCTTCATGAATCTAGAAGCAAACCCACATAAGAATCAACAATTAACACTTTATGGCTATCTTACCAAACTTAAAGTAAACAAAAGGAACATTTCAATTAACTTTGCTAAACTTGCAATAAAATTGAATAAAGCATCATAGTGAACATTTTGAATTCTTACAATGAAGACCTTACAGTGAATGGCACGGTCCAAGTCATATGAACCCTTTTCCTTTGAAGTTGCCCTAACCCAAGGTTATCCTAAGACTCCCTAAGGTGAGCCAAGAAGGGACTCTCATTACACCTCCCTTCAAAGCACACCAAAGCGACCCTTAAAACTACCAAATCTTAGGCTTACTTCGTTAGAAATCAAATCCACGCCCTTGGCTAACATATGCAAAACACTCATGGAAATATAGGTCATACCAAGTGCAATGTGAGAGTAGCATCCCATACTACCACTCCCACTTAGTACTCCTAATGGATTCCATTTACTCAAGTACTCCACAATAATCCTCCATAACACTACACCATAGTACTCATTCACACGGATTTCATGAAGGTACTCTTCTCCCATAGTAGGTATAGGTCACACCAAGTGCAATGTGAGAATAGCATCCCATACTACTACTCCCACTCAATGCTCCTACTCGGTAACTAATGTGGATTGAGCACTTCACGACATACATACACAATTTCAACAATACACAAGATAATTAGTTTCAAATCAATTCTTTTGTGGGAGTTAGCTTAACCGACAAAGACCATGAGAGCTAGACATGGAATCCCGATATTAACCCCTATCGGATGAGGGATCCTTACTTGCCTAGTGTAAGGTCATGCTTCTTAGCGTTTACATGGCTTTTCCAATAGCTACACCTATGCGGGCACATAGTTAAGGGATAAGGAGATTGTTACTAAGTAACTCACTCTCTACTAACGAGGAGTACTCATCTCAAGAGGTACTTTGGATTACAACATCTCAACTAACGAAGTGCAATCCACCTCCCCTTCATATCCTCTCGGTGCTAGGCATAACTCCACACGGATTTCTCAACATAATAGTCTATCTTAGAAAGCTCACTAGGAAATGGAGAGGTTGTTACTAGACACTACATCTCAACTCACGAAGTGTGTCCACCTCAAGATTCCCCTTTTTGCTCAACTTGACATAATACAAATCTTAAAGAGTGTGTGTGTACATGTGCACACCTTGCATATAAGCATCATTTCATTATCATCAAGTTCTACTCATACTTTAACCTTGATTCATCAAGCTACACACTCTACATACTTCTCATAATCATATACTTCATTTAGACATAAACTAGGTCAAACATGCAATTCAAGCTACATCAAACACAACACAAGACCCATTTCCAATATATATCTTCATTTCACATATTAGACCTTCAAGATCACATACTCAAACCATACTAAGTAACATCAAGTTCATCAATTAGCACCGCCACCCATAAGGTGGACCATACCACTCAAATAGCAATTCATAATAAGAATTATACAATGAGAGCAACTCATCAACAAATCAAACCATCATTACCCATAAGCAATTTATCAATATTTCACCATATTAAGGCCCTTAGGGCAGTAGCTACACCAACATGACAAATACAAGAAGACCCAAGTTCATACCCTACTCAAATCATGCTCACATAACCCATTTTCAAGTCAAAAATTGAAGTATGCATAAACAAGAGTTTCATGGAGTTTTAACATCAAAATCATCTATTCAAACCAAGATAAATACATTTAAACCATTAGAACTTAGTTACAAGAAGACCCATAATAGAAATCAAAGCTTAGAAGAAGTTGAGTTTAAAATCCCTTTTTGAAAACCATTTTGGAAGTTGGCTTCTTGAATGGAAAGGTATTCAAGAATGGATACCATACCTTTAGGAGAAAGAAACCCGCGAATTTGATGAAGGAACAAGCCCAAAGCAGCCCTCCTTTCCCTCCTTGAGCCTTGCTTCAATGTGACTTTGAGAGAGTTTTCTTTTTAGAGAGAGAGTTTGAATGTTGAAGTGAGGGGGTCTTGTCTAGGTCTAGGGTTTAAAACTAATTTAATATAACCTAAAAATACCAAAATTATACACCTAGGGTCTTATAAGACTTGGGGTGTATTTACATAAAACACCCCAAGTTGGCAGCCTTAAGTCGTGCACTGGCAGGCCTCGTCGACGAGACCTCCTCGACGGACCATCACGTTCACCACGGACCGTCATGGGGTCCCGTCGAGGAACACTTGGCTCCAACTGGAGCCTGTCCAAGTTTCCACTCTCTTCACTCGCGACGCCCTGGATCGATGGACCGTCCTGAGTGCAACGGACCGTCGCCATGGTCGTCGTGAGCCACTGATGGGCAGACTTTGCCCAAGTCTTGGGCCCTTCATCTAGGGCCCCTTGTGGGTCCTAGGTGGGGTCGTGCCCGGACGTCAAACCCCTAAACTAAGTCGTCTAGGTCTAAGGAACATCCGACGCATGTTTCAAGTAAAACAAACACATAAAACTCATCCAAACTCGCCAAGACATACAAGTACATTCTAAGGCATACCATCCGAACGTCATGGACGTTTTTGGTCGATTGAACTCCAAACTTAACCAAACTTTGCACACTGCCTAAGGACACCAAAATAACTCCGTTTAACTTAAAATTAACTCAAGAAACAACCATGAGGCTCTAGTTCACCTTAGTTCATTTTGGGGCGTTATAGTGTCTAACACGTATTATAGTTGGTTTAGGGTCGAAAAGTCTTGGTACGACTCCCCTAGGAACCCCCCCCATCCCAAAGGGTCCTTTAGGAGGACATTGTATTGTCGCTAAAAGTTGTCTTGAGACAGTAGCCATCGACGGTTGCAGGCTACAAGGTATGTACTGATCGATGAGGCATCGATCGACACCGTCGATGATCACTTATCCATTTTTTTCAAAGGGTCCATTTTGGTCACTCTCTGACCAAAACGACAACTACACAGGACGGAGGAGGTCCTGGCCGTCCCCTGACCTACGACCCGTAAGTCGGGGTCTCGTAGATCAGGGCCATTTTTTGCTGTCAAGTTTTAATTAGTTAGTTTAATTAAGTCAGTTATTTAAGGGGTTAATTAGTGTTTAGGGTTTGGTTAATTAGGTTAGTTAATTAACTATATAACCTACCCTAAGTTTAAACACAACTTAACACCTCTCAATCCCCAAAACACGATTGATCTTCCTTCTCTCTACTTTCTTTGTCCCAAAAAGAAGAACTCCATTGAAGGGCTAGGTCAACGTCCTTAGGGAAGCAAAAATATTACTTTTCTCCATCAATCTTCAACAATTAACAAGGTATGGGATCCTTTCACCTTTGGGATTCCTTTCCCCAAAGGGTTCTTCCAAAATTTAATTTCAAAAAGATGAGTTTCATGTGGGTTTCTTTCTATTACGAAATTAATCTTCGAAATTGCATGGTCTATGATTTATTTTGATTATTATGCTTAGATTATGATGTATTATTATTCAATTATGCTAGTTCTTGATGAGTTAACCTAGTTTGTGAAATAGATAATGAAATTGACCAAAGACCCTAACCATAGGTTATGAACTAGTGATGAGTTGATCTGTAGTGATTCAATTGACTTCATTATTGTATTATTTACTATTTTGTGATGATATTACACCCATTGTTGGGTTGAATTGGATGGTTGATGGTAAAACCTCGGATGATGGCTTGTGAAGGGGATTGGGTTAGTCTTGTCATCTCAAACCTTTACTTCAATTATGATTACTTGTGTTTAGTGATGAAGTTTTATTGAAGTATACCTTATTATAAGATTGATTAGTATTGTTATGATGTTGAATTAAAATGTCTTTATTTATGGCTTGTGAGTGTTGGTTAAGATGTAAGGATATAAGGTTGGTGATGAATTGTCTATGTGTCTTATTATGATATGGTGATGTAAATGTGCTAACCTCACATGTGTTAATTGTATTGAAAGGACGTACTCATGCAATTCGTATTGAGCTATGACTATAACTATATAAGGGGTAGACCCTATGACCTAAACAAAGTTATGATTATTAATAAAAGACATTTTAAAAGAGACTCTAGCTTAGCACCGAGTGAACTAGAAGTGAGGAGTGTCCCTTCCCACATAGGGAAGGTAGGTTCACTAATTTACTCATGATAGTGGAAACTATAATGCATGTAGCATAAAAAGGGTCCCAAACACATCTCCTAGTTCTTGAACTATGTTGCCCCCATAGGATTACTAGCTAGTGGATCCACATAGATGTTAGTTTCATATTTTGGTACTACCTTGTCAAGTAGTCTATCTTCTTTCGGTGTAGGGTTCCATGACTCCGAATTTCATATTAGCTCATGTGGTCTATGTTGGTTAAGGCAAGATGTTCCCGAAAGTAAAATAAAGTAATAAAGCGAACTCAAACTAGTATGGCTTGAGGGGTTTCACCTAGTCTGGGTAGGGGTATAAAACTCTACCTATACATTGCACTAGTTAACCTTGAAGGGAGTCTTAGACGGATGTTCTTATGTTTTATGCTCTTAATAAGTGAATGAAATGTTTGCGTTGACTTTATATGTTGATGATACTATATGATGTTGGTTTCATGTACGAACATGTTATTGGTCTAAATTGCTAAATATGATGATGATTACTATTGATGTTATGTTATGAGATGGTAGGCATTGCTAAAGATTCTTGGTTTGATTTACATGATTGAGTAACGTAATGGGGCTTTACTTGGTCATTGCACTTGTAGACTTGATGGGGGTTATGAGTAAGGGTCTTGTATGTGTTGCTATGATATAACCTCTTATATGTGGTTTGTTGATATAACATGATGTTGGAGTTGTGTTGGTTAAGGCTCTAGTATGATGTTAATCATGTTGACTTGGTTATACTTGATGATGTTGGTCTTGTGTTGAATATGTTATTGTCTTAGTGAATATGTGGTTTTTGTCCTATATGAGTTCTTGATTGTGCATAACGATTTTCAAAGTAACTTGGCATGGTTTTGAACAAATGTCCTTTTTAGCATGATTTCGATATTGTGTGTGCATATGATTCCATAATTAGTACAAGTGATGTGCTAACCCCATTTCTCCCTTTTTCCCCAACATTTTAGGTTCCGGACGTTGAAGGGTTCGTGACTACTTTGAAGGAAGGCTTGGATCAGTTCTCCAAGTGTGGGTATGTCCTCATGTTCCGACAATGATTCCTTTCTATCACTCTACCTATGTTACATTGTTATAATCTAAAGACACTCATTTCACTCATGTTGTTTCAAAACATTGTTGTAATCCCTAAGTGGCACTTTTACATTTGTGTAAGGGCTATGCCCGTATTGTTCCATTTCGTTTAGATGGTTTAATATGAGACATCCCTTTTAAGAATATATTATGTATGTTGTCTATATGTGGCATAAAAGTAGAAGAATATGTAATCTTCTTATACGAGGAGTCATGTATACTCTCTATGAATATATTATGTGTAAGCGAGAGGTCTATGTAAACCTCATGAAGTAGATATAGATCAAAAAGTTTTAATTTTCTGCACTTTTTAACCTATGAATTTAATGATGAATGCTAAGAGGCTAGTCCTACTCCTCTCCGAGGACGACGATGCCGGTTACGTCTAGGGGGTACTTCCCGGATGTGACAAACTTGGAATCAGATCATGAGGTTGAATATCCCTTGAATTGATGTCTCATTAAACCACGTCTATGTAGATTCTTATTCATAATTGTGAAGCACGCCACACTTATGAATGAGAGACTATGTGATGTTTAGAAAACTCTCATCTCATTGTATTCCTATGTCGTGCCTCTAGAGTCTTGTTATGTGCTTTCACCTAAACCTTGTATCGTGGTTATAGGTATAAATACTCAAAGGGAAACTGCTAGAAGGGACGAAGAATAAATGGAAAATGTGGGAGCTCAAGACAACTGAGGTCCTCCGCAAGACAATCAAGTCACTCCACTTGAAGAAGTTGCTATGGGTGATCAAGTTTCGGATATTTCTCCATCGATGACCGATGGAGAGATAAGGTCAGCATTTCTCAATTTGTCCCAAGACATGACTTCACAAGCTAATACCGTCACTTCTCAAGTCCAAGTCATGACGGCCTAAGTGAATCAGGAGGTTGGACCCTGTGTGCCTCAAAATGCTAGCACTATGGCATCTCGTTTGAGAGACTTTACTAGGATGAACCCTCATTTGTTCTACGGATCAAAAGCGGATGAAGACCCTCAAGATTTCCTTGATGAGGTCTATAAGATTCTCTATGCTATGGGTGTGACCTCAATTGAGAAAGCCGAGTTGGCGTCCTATCAACTCAAAGATGCGGCCCAAACTTGGTACACACAATGGAGAGTCAATAGAGCACTAAGGGGTGGTACGGTAACTTGGGATATCTTCAAGAGGCCTTTCCTTGATAGGTTCTTTCTTAGAGACATGAGGGAAGCTAAGGTTGAAGAATTCATCAACCTGTCAAGGAGGTATGAGTGTACTTGACTATTCCTTGAAATTTACTAAATTGTCTATGTATGCTCCATCCTTGGTGTCAAACCCAAGGGATGAGATGAGTCGTTTTCTTATGGGAGTATCCGAAGACTTGGTTGAAGAATGTCGTTCGCCTATGCTTCATGATAACATGAATATCTCTGTCTCATGGTTCATGCTCAACAAGTGGAAGAAACTAGGTTAAGGAGGAAGAATAGAGAGGCCAAGAAGGCAAGGTCTTATGAAGGTGGTTCTTCAAAGGGGAGATTGGAAATTCAAGATAAGCCTAGATTCAAGAAGTGGTTCTCTAATCAAGTTCCTTCTAAGTTCCCTAAGGCTCGTGATGATAAGGTGTCTAACCCTAAGTCTCAAAAGGGAAAAGGTACTACTTCACCAAGCAAGAAGCCAACTTGTGGAAAGTGTGGCAAAAAACATTGGGGTGAGTGACTAGTTGGGACGGAGAATTATTTCGAATGTGGTAAAAGTGGTCACAAGGTTAGAGATTACCCTAATATGAAGGGGCAAGACAAGGGGAGTATACAAGCAAGTGGTTCAAATGTTGATGCTCTGAAAAAGAATTGCTTTTATTCTCTTTGCTCTAGGGGTAAACAAGAGATTTATCCCGATGTGGTGACCGGTATGTTACAAATCTTCTCTATTGATGTTTATTCTTTATTTGAAACGGGTTCTACATTATCTTTTGTTACTCCCTTGATAGCTAGGAAGTTTGATGTTTTGCCGGATATCCTAAATGAACCTTTCATGGTAACTATACCGTTACGTGAGTCGGTGGTTGCAAAAGGGTATATAGAAATTGTCCTATAATGTTGCCCAATAGATTTACTTGTGTTGAATTAGTAGAACTTGATATGGTCGATTTTGATGTCATCTTGGGGATGGATTGGTTGCATGATTGTTTTGCTTCCATTGATTGTAGAAAAAGAATTGTAAAGTTCAATTTTCCAAATGAACCCATCTTAGAGTGGAAGGGGGGAAATTATATTCCTAGAGGTTTTATCATTTCTTGTCTAAAGGCTTGTAAGATGATCTCAAAAGGGCGTTTATATCATATTGTAAGAGTCAAAGATTTAGACTCCGAAAATCCTCCCATTGAGTTAGTCCCTGTAGTGAGAGAATTTTTTGAGGTTTTTCCTAATGATCTTCCCAGAATCTCTCTCAAACGGGAAATTGATTTTTGTATTGACTTGCTACGGGATACCAACCCCATTTCAATTCCTCCTTATCAGATGGCTTTGGCCGAATTGAAAGAGTTGAAGGCTCAACTCAAGGACTTTCTAGACAAAGGCTTTATTAGACCTAGTATTTCTCCATGGGGTGCACCGGTATTGTTTGTGAAGAAGAAGGATGGGTCCCTTAGAATGTGCATTGATTATTGCCAATTCAGTAAAGTCACTATTAAGAACAAGTATCCTCTCCCTCGGATTGACGACTTGTTTGATCAACTCCAAGGGGAAAGCTACTTTTCTAAGATTGACTTGATATTGGGGTATCACCAACTTAGGGTGAGGGATGAGGATATAACAAAAACGGCATTTTGGGCTAGATATGGTAACTATGAGCTCTTAGTAATGTCCTTTGGTATCACTAATGCCCCGGCGGCGTTTATGGATCTCATGAATAGGGTGTTTCGAGGTTACCTAGATTCATTTGTCATTGTCTTCATTGACGACATCTTGGTATATTTGAAAAAAAAGAGTGAATACATGGACCATTTCAGGGTTGAGTTGCAAGTGCTTAAGGAAAACCAACTATTTGCTAAATATAGCAAATGTGAGTTTTGGTTGAGGTCGGTGGCGTTTCTTGGTCATATCATCTATAGTGAGGGAGATGAGTTTGAACCAAGGAAAATCGAGGCGGTCAAGAATTGGCCTAGACCATTGACTCCAACCGACATTAGAAGCTTTTTGGGTCTAGCGGGATATTATAGGAGGTTTGTAGATGGTTTTGCGTCCATTGAATCTCCCTTGACTACCTTGACCCAAAAGAGTATGAAATTTGAGTGGTCGGAGGCATGTGAAAGAAGCTTCTAAATCTTGAAAGAACGGATTACCTCCGCTTCGGTGTTGACTTTACCGAAGGGTAGCAAGGGCTTCGGTGTGTATTATGATGGATCCCGTGTGGGCTTAGGGTGTTCTTATGTAACATGGGAAAGTAGTAGCTTATGCTTCTAGGCAACTTAAGGTGCATGAGAAGAATTATCCAGCTCATGATCTTGAGTTAGCGGTCATAGTATTTGCCTTGAAAATATGGAGGAATTATTTGTATGGTGTCTATGTTGATGTGTATACCGACCACAAGAGTCTTTAATATGTATTTACTCAAAAGGAGTTAATCTCCGACAAAGAAGGTGGTTGGAATTATTAAAGGATTATGACATGAGTGTTCTTTTACCACCCCGTCAAGGCCAATGTGCTTGCGGATGCTCTAAGTCGTATGACCATGGGTAGTGTGTCTCATGTAGAAGAAGCCAAGAAAGACCTAGTGAAAGATGTTCATAGGTTGGCTCGTTTGGGTGTTAGATTGGAAGATTCTCCAAATGGCGGTTTTATGGTCCATCATAACTCCGAATTCTTTGGTGATTGAGGTGAAATATAAGAAACACCTTTATCAACCATTGATGGAGTTGAATGAATCGGTTCTTGGTAAGCTTAATGAGGCATTCTCCTTGGGGGGATAGTGTCTTGAGGTATTAAGGAAGGTTATGTATGCCCAATGTTGATGACTTGAGAAATCAGATTCTTGAGGAAGCTCATGGTTCCCGTTATTCCATTCATTCGGGTTCTATAAATATGTATCGTGACCTTAAAGAAGTTTTTTGGTGGGAAGGCTTAAAAGGGACATAGCGGAATTTGTTGCAAATTGTCTAAATTGCCAACAAGTGAAAGACGAGCACCAAAAGACAAGTGGGTTACTTCAAGAAATACAAGTTCCCACTTGGAAGTGGGAAGATATTAATATGGACTCCGTGGTAGGTTTGACTCATACTCAAAAGCAACATGACTCCATATGGGTGGTTGTGGATAGGTTGACTGGATTCGCTCATTTTATTCCCGTCAAGTCCACTTACTCGGCGGAGAACTATGCAAGGATTTCATAGATGAGATTGTGTGTCGCCATGGTATTTCGTTATCCATCATATCGGATATGGGTGCACAGATCACATCTAGGTTTTGGAGGTCATTCCAAAAATGGTTGGGTACAAAGGTGAAGCTAAGCACCGCTTTTCATCCCAAACGGATGGTCAAGCGGAGCGACTATTCAAACCCTTGAAGATATGCTTAGAGATTGTATAATTGATTTCAAGGGAAATTGGGATAAACATTTGCCTTTGGTTGAGTTCCCTTATAACAATAGTTATCATTCAACTATATCCATGGCTCATTTCGATGCCTTGTATGGTAGGAGATGTAGATCTCCAATTGGATGGTTTGAAGTGGGCGAGTCTTCACTCTTGGGTCCCGAATTGATTTATAAGACTTTGCAGAAATTTCATATGATAAGGAACCGGTTGAAAATAGCCTATAGCCGGCAAAACTCTTATGTCGACCATAGGAGATGGGACTTAGAATTTGAAGAGGGGGATAAAGTGTATCTAAAAGTTCACCCATGAAGGATGTGGTGAGATTTGTCAAAAAAGGGAAGTTGAGTCCTCGTTATGTGGTACCTTATGAAATTTTGCAAAGGGTTGGCAAGGTTGCATACGATTTGAGATTGCCTAGTGAATAGGCTTCGGTTCATCTGGTGTTCCATGTCTCCATGCTTAAGAAGTGCATCGGTGATCCGAGTCCATTCTTCCTATTGAGGGTCTAGGTGTAGAAGAGAACCTCTCCTATGAGGAGGTTACAGTTGAAATCCTTGATAGACAAGTAAAGAAGTTGAGGAACAAGGAGGTGTCTTCCCTAAAGATGTTATGGAAGAACCACCTAGTTGAGGGAGCAACATGGGAGGCGTAGGACGACATGAAGTCCCGTTACCCTCATCTCTTTGTTGATTAAGGTTAGTTGTTCCTACTAATAATGAAAATAATGAATAAATTTAATTTGACTTGTTTTGCAAAGATGTGCATGTTTATGATAAAGGTTTTTGCTAAAATGAAGTTTCATTTTGATCAATTTTGCACTTATTTGTGTATTTGGTATGTTGTTGACTATATGAAATGAGATTGAGCATGTCAATATGTGTTGAAAGAGATTTTAGCATAAGTGACTCTATAGGTTGTGTTGAGCTCATGTTGTTGTTGAGAACGTAATTCCTCATGCTATGGGTTTGAGCTCTTATGTGTTGCAATTGATGTTTTGAGTTACTTTGAGTAAGTCCATATTGGTATGTTGATTTGAGTGTAACTCATATTGATTTTGCATGTTGATTGGTTGAGCTGCTCGTATTTAGTCTATCCTTTCCCTTCAAAAGATATTTAGTGTCATTTGGGAACGAATGTTCCTAAGGGGAGGATAATTGAACACTTCGAAAGTATAAAGCCTAATATAGAGCCTCACATGAGTGTCCAAGGGTTGTAACATTGTTTTAAGGAAAATATTAATGTATACAAGTCACTTAGAAAGTTTTAGAGTCAAAACGTCAAGGAACGTCCACGACGTCCGGAGACTAGTGCAAAAGGTGCTAGTTTGCCTTAGCCTATTTGACGGCGTTTTAGGAGTTAAAATTTGATGAGATTTGGTGTTAAGGTGTACAAAACAAATTAGATTTGGTATAGGTTATAAAAGTTTGAGTACGACTCTCCAAGGACCCCCCCCCCAAAGGGTCCTAGAGGAGGACCCTTGCATTGTGGCTAAAAGTTTTCTTTAGGCAGTAGCCATCGATGGTTGCAGGATACGAGGTGTGGCCTCATCGACGAGGCATTTATGTCACTTAGCCATTTTGGTAAAGGGTCCACTTTGGTCACTCTCTGACCAAAACGACGATTGCACGGGATGGAGGGGGTCCTGGCCGTCGGCTGATCTACGGCCCAGTAGGTCGGGGTCTCATAGGTCAGGGCCACTATTTTACTGTCAGGTTTTAATTAGTTAGTTTAATAAGGTTATTTATTTAAGGGTTAATTAGTGTTTAGGGGTTGGTTAATTAGGTTAGTTAATTAACTATATAACCTACCCTAAGTCCGAACACAACTTAACACCTCTCAATTCCCCAAACACAATTGATCTTCCTTCTCTCTACTTTCTTTGTCCCAAAAAGAAGAACTCCATTGAAGGGCTAGGTCAACGTCCTTAGGGAAGCAAAAATATTACTTTTCTCCATCAATCTTCAACAATTAACAAGGTATGGGATCCTTTCACCTTTGGGATTCCTTTCCCCAAAGGGTTCTTCCAAAATTTGATTTCAAAAAGATGAGTTTCATGTGGGTTTCTTTCTATTACGAAGTTGATGTTATAAATTGCATGGTATATTGTTTCTTATGATTATATACTTAGATTATGATGTATTATGATTCAATTATGCTATTTCTTGATGAGTTAACCTAGTTTGTGGAATAGATAATGAAATTGACCCAAGTCCCTAACCCTAGGTTATGAATTAGTGATGAATTGATGTGTAGTGATTAAATTGACTTCATTATTGTATTATTACTATTGTGTGATGATATTACACCCATTGTTGGGTTGAATTGGATGATTGATGGTAAAACCTTGGATGATGGCTTGTGAATGAGATTGGGTGTCTTGTGATCTCAAACCTTACTTCAATTATGATTACTTCTGTTTAGTGATGAAGTTATATTGAATTATACCTTATGATAAGATTGATTAGGATTGATATGATGTTGAATTGAAATGTCTTTATTTATGGCTTGTGAGTGTTGGTTAAGATGTAAGGATATAAGGTTGGTGATAAATTGTCTATGCGTCTTATTATGATATGGTGATGTAAATGTGCTAACCTCACATGTGTTAATTGTATTGAAAGGACGTACTCATGCAATTCCTATTGATCTATGACTATGACTATATAAGGGGTAGACCCTATGACCTAAACAAAGTTATGATTATTAATAAAAGACTTTTTAAAAGGGACTCTAGCTTAGCACCGAGTGAACTAGAAGTGAGGAGTGTCCCTTCCCACATAGGGAAGGTAGGTTCACTAATGTACTCATGATAGTGGAGACTATAATGCATGTAGCAGAAAAAGGGTCCCAAACACATCTCCTAGTTCTTGAACTATGTTGCCCCCATAGGATTACTAGATAATGGATCCACATAGATGCTATTTTCATGTTTTGGCACTACCTTGGCAAGTAGTTTACCTTCTTTCGGTGTAGGGTTCCATGACCCCGAATTCCACATTAGCTCATGTGGTCTATGTCGGTTAAGTCAAGATGTTCCCGAAAGTAAAATGAAGTAATAAAGCAAACTCTAACTAGGATGACTTGAGGGGTTTGACTTAGTATAGGTAGGGGTATGAAACTCTACCTATACATTCACTACTTAGCCTTGAGGGGAGTCTTAGATGGATGTTCTTATGTTTTATGCTCTTATTAAGTGAATGAAATGTTTGCGTTGACTTTATATGTTGATGATACTATATGATGTTGGTTTCATGTATGAACATGTTATTGGTCTAAATTGCTAAATATGATGATGATTACTATTGATGTTATGTTATGAGATGGTAGGCATTGCTAAAGATTCTTGGTTGGATTTACATGATTGAGTAACATAATGGGGCTTTACTTGGTCGTTGCACTTGTAGACTTGATGGGGGTTATGAGTAAGGGTCTTGTATGTGTTGTTATGATATAACCTCTTATATGTGCTTTGTTGATATAACATAATGTTGGAGTTGTGTTGGTTAAGGCTCTAGTATGATGTTAATCATGTTGACTTGGTTATACTTGATGATGTTGGTCTTGTGTTGAATATGTTATTGTCTTAGTGAATATGTGGTTATTGTCCTATATGAGTTCTTGATTGTGCATAAGGATTTTCAAAGTAGCTTGGCATGGTTTTGAACAAATGTCCTTTTTAGCATGATTTCGATATTGTGTGTGCATATGATTCCATAATTAGTACAAGTGATGTGCTAACCCCATTTCTCCCTTTTTCCCCAACATTTTAGGTTCCGGTCGTTGAAGGGTTCGTGACCACTTTGAAAGAAGGCTTGGATTAGTTCTCCAAGTGTGGGTATGTCCTCATGTTCCGAGGATGATGCCTTTCTATCACTCTACCTATGTTACATTTGTTATAATCTAAAGACACTCATTTCACTCATGTTGTTTCAAGACATTGTTGTAAGCCCTAAGTGGCACTTTTACATTTGTGTAAGGGCTATGCCCGTATTGTTTCATTCCGTTTAGATGGTTTAATATGAGACATCCCTTTTAAGACTATATTGTCTATGTTGTCTATACGTGGCATAAAAGTAGAAGACTATGTAATCTTCTTATACGAGGAGTCTATGTATACTCTCTATGAATATATTATGTGTAAGCGAGAGGTCAATGTAAACCTCATGAAGTAGATGTAGATCAACAAGTTTTAATTTTCCGCACTTTTTAACCTATGAATGTAATGTTGAATACTAAGAGGCTAGTCCTAGTCCTCTCCGAGGGCGATGACGCCGGTTACGTCTAGGGGTACTTCCCGGATGTGACACCCCAAGTAGAGTTTATTAGACGACAAAATAAATCGAGTCACTAATGTAGGTTCCTTTCTCTTTTATTTTTTGATTTACAATATTAGTGATTAAATTGATTTATAATTATTTTGAGATATAATTAAAAAATACTGAAATAATTACTTGGAAAATCTAACAATATGGTCCCACATTTTTTTGGATCCAAATCCTTCACATTTCGATCCAATTTTTTTACTACAAAAAGAGACTCCCGCTAAATGTATTTCTCACACTTATAACATTGCAATTTATAGTAGCTTCCTAAAAATAATATGGACAACTACCAAACTCCGGAATACAAAAGGACAATGTCATTACCAACCTCTTTGAAGGTTGTGGAAAAATTACATTACTTTAAACGAGACTCGTGTGAGAAGATGGAGGATGAGTTAGCCGCGAGCTGATGAAATGGCTAATTGCATGGAAAGGGAATAGGTGGGTGAAGATGATATTATAAATGGATAATCTTATCCTCGCCAAAACATTCGAGATATATGAGAAGGTTGTTGCAAAATCGGCACATGATTTCACTATTAGCGCCGATGGAGTTTGTGAAATAACTCCTGTAACTCGAGAGGGAGAGGGAACTTCTGGTGGTGGTTGGTCTCAGGAGAAGATGGGTTGCCAAAGGAACTTGCAGTTGTAGATTTATTGACACAACACAAGGACGCTGGATGAGGTCCTAGTTGTTGTTTAATTTTCCTTTTAATTTTGTTGTTATTGCATAATGCATGGGCGGTGTCTGTTTTTTATTTTTTTATTTTAATGCAAAAAATTATTTTCAACTTCTAAAGTACGTGCTGTCACATTTAAATTGAACATAGATCCGTTTAAGAATATGAAACAATGACAAAACTAAATACCCGTAAGAAACGTAGCAACAACACACTGAAGAAAAGACATTAAAAATCTGAACCAATGTTAGTCTCCATAAAACAACGTAATTTCTTCATCCGTACTACAACCGTTACAATGGTCACCTAGCTCACATGGATGCTTATTTGTGCAACAAGGACTGAGTTTTTCAATGATTAAACAATTGAAAATCTATGATATGCTTAACATTTGTCGAAAATGATTTCGAGAATGCATTGTTACTCTTTTTTGGTGTTGCGTTAGTTTCATCTTCCCAATAGTGTTTATTTCATTTTGCCTATATTCACCGCCTAAGAATATTGAGAATATGGCAATCGTGTATGATGCAACGATGTGACCTGTTCTTGATGCTGATCCAGTAATGGCATTGCACCATATGAATCTTCATAATTGAAAGACATCTTCTAAAATACAAAAACATATTTGTTACTTTAGAAGGAATTTAATGAATCGAATACATTAGAAAATATTTTAATTAATGATATTACCACTTCTTTTCTATACATGGCTTCTGTATTTCCACATTTGATGCATATGTTCATGAAAGAATCATAGGTTTTGAACTTCGTTGATGTTCGGCGCAACAATAACTTAAGTGGGACATCGTCAAGGGAGAGTTTCTTTTAAACCCACTGTTCACTTCCTATATCATTAAATAACTTGCAGCTCAAAAAATAATTCGATTGTTATACATGAATGTACACAATTGATTTAAATTAAAAATTTACATACCTAAATCTTAAATTTATTAAATCTTTGAATGACTTGGAAGCAACCCTTTCTACAATTTCATCAAGGAGACCCTTATCAAAGGCTTCAAAATAACAACATATCCTCCTCATATCATTAACTTCAGGGTGATTTTCTTGTTATAAGATGTTAGGACGCAAAGTGGTGAACTTGTGGTGAAGGCGAATATCTTAAAATATAGCCGAGTTGTTGGGCCTGTGACTAAACAAAAGAGGCCCAATAATAAGACGGCCAAATGAATAATACTAGACTTGATCTAGATCCGGGTTGAGTAGAGTTTAAATGAATTTCTTCAATTGTTATGGAGGATTATGTGTGTTAGTCAATTTGATCTTATAATAAAAATTTCCAATATTCAATTCTCTAATTCTAGAAACCACTTTGAAAAATCTATTAAAATAATGTGGGATTACAAAATAAATGATTATTGTACGCATTTATACAACCACCTTTATCAGCCCTTCTACCTCCACCACGTCTCCCACCACCATCACCACCACCACCACCCCGACCTTGACTAGACTCACACTCTTGATATGCATGATAATATGTTCTAGTCCACCTTCCACCACCTATCCTTAATCTATTAGTCGCTAGTCTACCATGTGTTCGGACTTTTCTCATATTCCTAATGTATGTTGCATCTTCGTCTGATCCTGGATCACCAACGCTAGGGACTTCCATGTCGTCATTCCAATTACAATATGCATTTAAACGACCTTTCAAAACATTTTTGAAATCCACATATTTAGCGTTGTTGTCCAACACAACATCACAAATCCTATCAAATCAATTATTCATGGAATTGTACTTCTTGTACTTTTCTGTCATTTTGGATAGCCTCCTTGAAAGAATTTGCCTATGTGTGAACGAATTACGTCTTCTTCTCCACTAGCGATAGAATAATATCTGTCATGAAGCATTTTAATTCTATAATGAGACATAGTCTTAAAAATGTGGCAGTAGACAACACCTGGACCCGATATCGAATCCCAACACCTACATTGCTT